>NW_020769399.1:2489792-2523413 GCF_900518735.1 Pseudonaja textilis | reverse complement strand
AGACAGACAGACGGATGAGTAGATGGATGGATAGAGAGAGATGGAGATGGAGAGAGAGAGATGGATTGATCTATCTATCTATCTATCTATCTATCTATCTATCTGTCGAGAGATAGAACGCTAGTTCTTGATTTACCACTTCTCGTTCGGCAACTCCAGTTCTGAAGTTCCCGTGGCCGCTCCTCTCCCCCATGGTCACATGACCACAACTGGGATACATGGCAATTGACCCGCATTTATGGTCATTTTTCATGAAAGTCAACATTTCTGTCTGGTTTGGCGCAAAAATGCCCCCACGTGAACAATGGGTCTGCTTAACAACTAAAGCATTTGCTTAAGAACCACAGAGTCACTTAACAAACATCATAATTCGCTTAACGACCAGAAAAAGGTAGTACAATCGGGTCAGTCATGTGATGAGCTGCTTTACAACCATCATGGCTAATAATGGGTAGGGTCTATTATGGTTGTAAGTCAAGGATTACCTGTAGATAGACAGGCAGACTTGCCTTTGTCTTTGTTCCTCATCATGGAGTTCCTGAAAATATTTTTATTTTGACCTAGCATTTATACAGGGTAGATTTAATTTTAACCCTTGTTCTTATTTGTATTTGGGAGTAAATGGTGGCTAAATTATCAATTCTCAGATTGCATCACCTGGAATTATAGTTATGGGACATGCATAACCACAAAACTAGAAGTTTCTTTATTATGTTTCATATTTCTTAATAATTCATCTCTGTCAGACTTGCTAAATTAGAGAAGTCTAATCTATACTAAAGTTTTTATATCTTTACTTATGTTTTTTAACAAATTCATAAACATCAATGGGTTACTTTAAGGTGGCTTTTGGTTTTATTGTTGCAAAAATGTGTTGGGCCATTGTTTATCAGTTGCTGACTGTGAGTTGTTTGATATCTTTTTACTTTTGAAGACGGCCGTTAAAATATCTCACATAAAACATTTGCCTCTATCTCAATAGCCAAGAATTTACTGTGGGTTCTGCCCCCCCCCTTTTTAAAAAAAATTCAGATCCAGATGAATCTTCCCCAATTTATCTCCTCAGAAGTCACTTTTTCTTTTCCACTTGTACATCTCAAGCTGTGAATTTGGCAGAGTCGCCTGCTTTTCAAATTTCACACACACACACACAAAAATAAAGCCAGGAATGAGATGAAAAGAAAGTGTAAATCATTGGCTTACAATGTAAAAACAAAATTTAAGAACATCGGAAGAATCCTGCTGGATTAAACCAAGGAATCCTGTTTCCCACAGTGACTTTCCAGGTGCCTTTGGGAGAAGATATCTCAAAATTGTATTAATGGCATTGAAAACAAAAACTAGACGGCCAAAGCTTCTAATGGTTTATTTATGTATTCTTAGTTATCTGTTCCCTGCATTTATTATTTTAACGGATAATTCAAGATGGCGAATATATTCAGCACATCTTCTTCCTCCGATTTTTCCCACAACAACAACCCTGTGAGGGATATTGGGCTGAGAGAAAAAGACTGGCCCAAAGTCACCCAGCTGGCTTTCAGGGTTAAAGGAGGACTAGAACTCACCATCTCCAAGTGATTGGCCCAAAGTCTTAACTACTAGATGAGAAGAAATACAAATTGTTTTTCATAACTACATGTTAACACCTCATAGCAGTCCTGCTGACTGTTGGCCTTGTTGTTGAATTATATGAGATCTCAGGCAGGTGGTGACAGCCTATGAAACTGCCAATTTGCCACACACACGCACACACACACACACACACATAAACACACCTCAAAATAACACCACACCTGCCGGTGAGATTGTGCCCAGTCCACAAAGCCGTGTGACATAATAGATTTGTTAGTGATGCTTCTATTCATTCACCCCATTCTTATCTGTGAGTATTCCAGGCTGCTAGCAGTGAAAAGCAAAACCATATATAAAACAATTAAAAGCTAACAAAAAACAGGGCTAAAATCATTATTATTCCAAGTGAAAACATCAGGCTGTACACAAAGGTCCTGGAAATTACTTCCCACTTGGGGAAAGTGTGTTTGAATACAAGTGTTTTTACTTTGATACAGGTAGTCCTTGATTTACAATCACAACTGAGTTCAACATTTCCAGAGATGGTTGTTAAGTGAATTTTGCTCCATTTTACGACCTTGCTTGTCACAGCTGTTAAGTGAATCACTGCGGTTAAGTTATTGACACAGCTGTTAATTGAATCCGGCTTCCCTGTTGACTTTGCTTTTCAGAAGATCGCAAAATGGGATCACATTGACTCCGGGACACTGCAATCGTCATAAATACGAGTCAGTTGCCAATTTTGACCACGGGGATGGTACAACAGTCGTAAGTGTGAAAAACAGTCATAAGTCCATTCTTTAAAGTGCTGTTATAACATCAAACAGTCGCTAAATGAACTATTGTAGTTTGAGGACTGGCTGTACTTTGTTAAGTTATTCAGTGAGTTTTGCAAGAGAGGTCATAAAATGAAAACTCTCTTTACCACTGTCTCACTTAGCAATGCAAATTCTGGGCTCCACTGTGGTCCTAAGTCGAGGACTACCTGTACAGGTACAGCAATTTTTTTTCTCTCTCTCTTCTGTTTCAGTTTTTATTATTATTGTTGGTGTTGGTGAATGCTTCTAGAGACACTTTGCTGGCCCTTTCTAAAAGTCTGTGGAGATTCTCAGTCATCCAGGTCATTGTTGTCCCAAAGATGCTTTTTCAAGAGGCAATTGGACTTTCTGGTTTTTCCTTGAAGAGGTTTTGCTTCTCATCTAAGGAGCTTCTTCAGTTCTGCTGAGGAAGAGGAAGATGTTTCACTTCTCTTGAGGAAGAAGGCGTTTCCCTTCTCATCCAAGAAGCATCTTCAGTTCTGTTGAGGAAAATATTTTGCTTCTCTTGAGGAAGACGTTTCCCTTCTCATCCAAGAAGCTTCTTCAGTTCTGGCAGTGCTAAATTCTGTATCTGCCAGTTCTGAAAGAACTGAAGAAGCTTCTTGGATGAGAAGCGAAGTGTCTTCGAGGAAAAACAAAGAAACCAAGTCCACTTGCCTTTTGAAAAAAATACCTTTGGGGCCCTTTCTAAAAACAATGAAAATAAATAAGTCAAACATCCGTTCTTCAACAGCAGCAAAACGCTGACAAGCATATATATACAGAAGAAACGGTGGATTAAACTGGGCAGGTTTAAAATGACAACCCTTTCCATTTTAATTTTTGTGCTCCTAAAATGCCTGTGAGAAAATATGGGTCTTGAACCCTTGATGAAAAGGTAACAGAGGCTCCATTGTTTCATCTCCTCAGGGGTCCATTATGGGGGGTGGGGGTATCCTTCTTCCTCAGTTTTAACTCTCTGGTAATGGTCTTTTGAGTATGTTCCTTCTTAGAGGTCTTAACTGGGGGTGCTGCAATGGGATTTGATGTGAAAAATTTAAAACAGATGCCCCCAATAGAAATAATGTATTTGATGTTCTTCTACTTATTAAGCTTATTGCTATAGGATTACTTAAGCAAGGACAAATGCCCTAACACCCTATCTATCCTGCGACCCCTTAAAAAAGTAGATTATATAGAACTAGCTCGATACTCCAGCTTCGCTACAAAACTACTGTATGTGGTTAGTTTGGGGCTTAGTTTTGGGGGGGGAGAATAAGAGGGGGGATTCTGTCTCTGTCTACCAGCATCCAGCGGTATTCATCTGGCTAGCGTCTTGTCAGGGTGTGAGAGAATTGAGGGCTGTTTGGAAACTGAAACTGTATTTGTTGTGTGAGCAAGAAGGAGACAGCAAGGAGCCTGGGCTTGGCTTAGCTCAACTGTTCTGTACTAATGTTAGTTGCTGATGTGAAATTAAAACTGAAACTTCTCTCCTCTGCTTGTGTTTTGCATTTTGGAGCAGGTTTCTTTTCAGGTGGGGAGGGGGAGTAGAACTCCTTAGCATCAGAGCGTGTTAATAATAATATACAAAATACTAATGCTCTGATGGGGTCAGTTTGAAAAAATCCTTTCTTGGTGAGCACCTAGAAGCCAAGAGGAACATATGTGCCAAAGTACCAACTATTCACAAAAGACAAGATTTAGAAGATTTCGGGTTGAGGGGGTTAGGGTTTTGGAACCCAATCTGATTATGGAGTTGAATGATGATGATTTCTGACAGGATGTCGTGCTTCAGAGGCTTAAAATCCCCCTATATGTGATATATTGATCTATTCATAAAAGGATTAGCTAACTTTGAAGGTTAAAGCCTTGATGTGAAGGTGAGTGGAGCAACCGGTTCTCTGCCAGGTTGCTGGGTGGGCGTGGCCACGGTGGGTGTGGCGTAGTCAGCCTCCTGCACCATGGTGAGTGTGGCGTTTTCACCCTCCCTGGGCTCCGAAGGCCTCGAGCCTCCCGGAGGGTGAAAATGGCTTCCCCAGGCTCCGAAGGCCCTCTGAAGGCCATTTTTCGGCCTCCCTGGGCTCCGGGGGCTTTCCAGAGGGGCGGGGCAGGGTGGGCGGGGCCAGCCAGTCATTGCAACTGCCAGTTCGGTGAACCAGTATGTAAAATTAGCATCCAGTTCACCCAAACCGGTGCGAACCAGTAGCAGCAGAGGTGGTATTCAGCAGGTTCTGACTTCTGGAGAACCCGTAGCAGAAATTTTGAGTAATTCGGAGGACCGGCAAATCCCACCTCTGACTAGAGATTTTACAGTATCCTTCCCCTGCCATGCCCACCAAGCCATGCCCACAGAACCAGTAGTAAAAAAAAATTGAATCCCACCACTGAATAGCAGCCCACCTCTGGTAATAATAGAAGGATGTTTTCATAACTCTTAAAATCATCATTTTTTATGTTGCCTTTGATGAGATGGGTGGCTATACCAATCGCACAAATAAATATTTTCACTTTAAAATGATAGAAGATAAGTATAATGACCCAGGGCGTGGCACAAAAGCGACAAAGTCACAAAAGTAGGTAAAGTCCCTTTAATTCCTCCAACTTGGCCCCCAGTGTCCAGTTATCATCGGCTGGAGAAAAAACTTTCCCAAGAACAGTTTTTAAAGGGAAGAAATTCCATCTGAACCCAAAGTACATATAAATTATAAATAAAAACCAACTCAATTAACAAGATAGGGCAGGATAAGCAATTGAAGATTTCAAAAAATAACGAAATACACACAGTTGGCAGGATGCCAGAACCCAGATAAGACTTGACAAACCAAAATAACTCATGCTTTGCTTCCAGCAAGGAGCTGTGCGCAAACACCCTCTTTATCCTGTTTTCCCCAGCTGCAGCTAATGAAGGGAATCAGGGCCGTTTTCTGCCCCGTAACCCATGTTGCTCCCTTATCCGTTCCTCCCTGCATGCCCTAGGATGAAGAGGAGGTGGCCTGGGTCTTCCTCCGAATGCCCAGCCGGACTGTGCCCAGTTTCCTCCACAGCCACCGGAGCCACACTCCCACTCCCTGTCAGCTGCTCGGCCTCTCCCTCAGAATCAGATTCCAGCAGGGGCATAACAATAAGGCAGCTGAACCACAGGTTCCATGTTATGAGGATTAAGGTGTAGGTAGTCCTCAAATTACGACCACAATGGAGCCCAAAATTTATGTTGCTAAGCGAGACGGTGAAGTTGAGTTTTGCCCCATTTTACAAACTTTCTCGCCACAGCCAAGTGAGTCAGTGCAGTTGTTTAAGATAGTCGCAAGGTTGTGAAGTAAATCTGGATTCCCCATTGACTTTGCTTGTCAGAAGGGGATCATGAAACCCTGGACATGAAACCATCATAAATCTACGCCAGCTGTCAAACACCTGAATTTTGATCACGTGACCCTGGGGATACTGCAATGGTCATAAGTGTGAAAACTGGTCATAAGTCACTTTTTCCAGTGCCGCTGTAACTTCGAATGGTCACTAAATGGATGTTGTAAGTCAAGGGCTACCTGTATCCTATTGCACTAAAAAAAAAAAACCTTTATGCCTGCATTCTGTATCTGCCAGTTTGGGCGCTAATTGTTACTCTATTGTCAGAACTGCCCTTGTGTATTCCAACAAGGTGATTTATTGTTAGTTAATCGCTGGGTCAGAAAGAATGCGGACAAGGGTGTGAAATAAGGAAGGGCTGCTCTATCCTCATTTATTTTGTTATTATATTTACCTTTGGTACACCAAATCCAGCTAGACTGAACGCCATTTGCTAGGAAGATTTCCAAATATTGTAAAGGACCCCTTTGTTACACGGTGGTAACGCCAGGTCGTAAAGTCACAATTGAGGCTGCTTTTTTGCTTTTTAACTCAGCGAGTGTGTGAATCATACAGCGCCCATTTGAATTTTTCTTCTTCTTTTTATTGCATTAATGCCTATCGGCAAAAAAAAAAACAACCCTGAAAGCTGAGCAATGGACATCACACATTTGCTCCCTGGATTTTGCCGTCTTCGACGCCAGTTTGCACAAAGTGAAGCCCTGGCAGACAATTATCAGAGTGCTCCCCCCCCCCCCCGCCCAGTTCAACCCTTGGCAACCTTCATCACAAAACCGTCCTGAATGGTTTCAGAAGTTATTCAGGTCAAAAAAATAATTCGTGTTTTATCTCCTGGGAAACTGCAGAAACTTTCCAAGAATGAAGTTAGCAAAGCAAAAGGAAGGAGAAGGGAAAGAGCTGGCCGGCGTTAACCTACGGTCTCTTCGCAGGCAACAACAAGGCCCCAGTGTCAAAGCAACAAGAGCAAGGGCACGCACGCACACACACACACACACACACACACACCCTAAGCTGAAAAGAACACTTCTTTAAACACAGTGCGCAAGCAGGTGGCCAAATTCCAAAGAAAAAGACATTTAACGGGAAGGTCCAACGAGACACGAGCGATCTGGAATATCTTTGTCCCTCTGCCTGAGGAAATTTAAGGAATTAAAGCTTACCGCACAGGCTCACGTACCGGTCAGTTTCGTAGTCTTTATTGCAACATCCAAAAGGAAAAATCCCACCAAATGCAGGGTTTTCCTTTCCTTTCCAGGAGTTGCTAGAAAGGGCCGTGCAAACATGAGGTGCACATTTGAGAGGCATGTTGGAATGGGACATCCTTGTAACTTTAAGGAGAAGTCAAGTGGGACCACCATAATCCCGGGGTTGCAGGTCAGAAGAAGGCAAGGACAATCCACCTCTGCACTGTGGGGTCCTTGGTGCTCTCTAAGCTTAGTGGTTTTCTTCCAGATGTTTCATGACCCAACTAGGTAACTTTGTCAGTGCTAGTCCAGTTTGGTAACTAAGGGAAATACAGGTAGTATTGTCTGTAAGAAAACAACCAAGCTCAGAGAGCACCAAGGACCCCAGAGTTTTCCTCTTCCTCCCCCTCTTCCTCCTCTTCACCTCTACAAACCCCACTCCCTTCCAGCACTGATGACGTTACCTAGTCGAGTAATGAAACGTCTGCAAGAAAACAGCCAAGCTCAAAAAGCACCACAGACCCCACAGTTTTTTTCTTTCTCTTTCTCTTTCCCCTTTTTATTTTTTTATAATTTGTCAAACAAAAACAAAAACATGAATACTATAAAAATAAAATTACAGGGGACGATAGGCGTGTTAGTGCGCTTATGCACGCCCCCTTTACGGACCTCTTAAATATGAAGTAAGGTCCCTGGAAGTCAAATTGTGACTAAAACTGAAAATTTGTAACTGAGACAAATGAATCAGGTAGAGCATTCCAGACTTTGACAACTGTATTACAAAAATCGTATTTTTTACAGTCAAGTTTAGAACGGTTTACATTGAGTTTAAAATGGTTCTTTGCCTGCGTATTATTGCGATATTAATTCAGAAAAATAGTCATTTACAAGTAAAACATTGCTACATACAATTTTGTATGCAATATCTAAGTCCGACTGCAAGCAACACAGTTCCAGGTTTTCCTTCTCCTCTCCATAAACCCCACTCCCTTCCAGTACTGATGACGTTACCTAGTTGGGTAATGAAACGTCTGCAAGAAAATAACCAAGTTCAGAGAGCACCAATTGATCCGCCAATTTTTGTTGCTAAGCAAGACAATTTTAAGCGAGTTTCGGCCCATTTTATGACCTTCCTTGCCGCAGTTGTTAAGCGAATCACTGCATTTGGTATGTTAGTAAGACGATTGTTAAGTGAATCTGTTTTCCTCATTGACTTTGCTTGTTGGAAGGTTGCAAAAGTTGATCACATGACCCTGGGACCCTGGAACCATCATAAACACGAGCCAGTTGCCAAGTGTGGAAAACGGTCATAAGTCAAGATTTTGTGTGCCATTAGAACTTTGAGCGGTCAAGATGGAATTTTTCTTTTTTCATATGTGGTGGCAATGCCCCAAAGCCAGAAAATATTGGATGAAAGTACAAAGATGGTTACAGGAGATAACAGAACATCAAACAGAATTTAAACCCGAACTATTCCTCCTGGGAGTAATTAAAGGGAAATTTAGCAAACAAATCCAATCAATCATATTGCATATAATAACGGCAGCGCGGATAGTTTTTGCGCAGGGTTGCAAATTAGAAAACATACCGTCTGAACAGGCGTTAATGTGGAAAAAAAAATAGAATTTGCCGAGATGAACAAACTTACAACAGAACTAAAAGGCAAGGAGGAATCAGAATATTATGTGGTATGGGATAGATCCGGGATGGCGAACCTATGGCACCCATGCCAGAGGTGGCATGTAGAGTCCTCTCATTGGGCACACAGGCTGTCACCAGCTGCTCTTCTGATTTCTGGTCAGCTGGTCTTTGCAGGTGCTGGAGCGCCAAAAAACAGCCTGAAAAACCTTTTTCTGGCCCTTTTCCAGGCCTTTTCAGGCCATTTTGGGCCAAAAGAAGCCCCCAAACTGGCCTGCAAACTGCCCCCAAACAGCCCGAAAACAGCCTGAAAATGGCATGAAAATTGCATGAAAATGGCCCCCAAAAGGCTTGAAAACAGCCCCCAAAATGGCCTGGAAACAGCCTGGAAAACAACTCAGAAAATGGCCTGGAAATTGCCCGAAAAACAGCCGAAAAGCAGGCTGTTTTCAGACCAAAAACAGCCAGAAAACGCTCTAGAAAATGGTCCAAAATGGCTTGAAAATGGCCCCCAAAGCAGTCAAAAACTATGTGTGCATCAGCCAGCTGGTCTTCGATTTTTCGGCCTTCCGGCATGCTCACATGCATGTGCGTTCCCGTTTGGACACTCAGTGCCAAAAAGGTTCTCCATCACTGAGATAGATGGTATATGTGGATAGAACATAGGAATAAGGATTAATGTATAGAAATAAATGTAAATATATGTAATACCGATGACACAATACCGTTAACAATGTAAATAGAGATGTGTAATTTTGAAAATAAATAAATAAATAAATAAATAAAAAGAACTTTGAGCGGTGACTAAATGAAAGGTTGTAACTCGAAGACTATCTGCATTTGGGGGTGAAATTCATCCGTGATCAAATTTTGCAGAATTTGGGCTGTTTGGAGAATGGCGTGGGTGGAATTCCACTCCTGGAGTTAATCACTCTGAGCAAATACCACAGGGGAAGAAAAAAAATGTTGACAGGCTGCTTGGAAGAAGGTGAAGCTGAATTATTTTCATTAAAAAGATAAGATCGCCCAGGATATTTGGAAGCCGAGAGCTTCGACTCTTCAAACCGTTTATTGTTTTCTTTAATAACCACACAGGCTGCTTTTAACCCATACCTTCACACCCAGGAGGGTCACCCAAGATGGAGGACCTACATACTTTCTGGATTCATTACAAGTGGGGAAAAAATGTTAATGACCGGGAGAAGGGAAATGAAAACGGTTGCTGTCTCTTAAGGAACAAGACCTCCTCTGTGGGTTTCCAGACAGGAAACCTTGAAATGCTATCAGCACTTTGGAGTGGAGAAAAAAAAAAGTATAAGACATTCCGATCCCGCGTTGAAATAGCAGCTGGATGCTTCCTGTAAGGGGCAGCTTTAAGCAAGCGGATTAAAGACACATGAATCCCAGGGCTCTGCATATTTTCATTGCTCTAATGTGATGGAACTCGGATAATTCAATGTGTTGATAGGGGTGGAAAGGCAACAGCAACAGCGCTTATATACTGCTTCCCAGTGCTCTACAGCCCTGTCTAAGTGGTTTACAGAGTCAGTCAATGGCCCCCAACAATCTCAGTCCTCATTTTACCCACCTTGGAAAGAGGGAAGGCTGAGTCCAACCTTGAACCTGGTGAGAAACTGCTGGCGGTCGGCAGATAGGTTGCAATACTGCAGTCTAACCACTGCGCCACCAAATCTCCTTAGAGAGATGCAGCCGACAGGCCACAACACATGTTATTAACTTAACAACTACAGTGATTCACTTAGCAACTGTGGCAAGGAAGGTCGTAAAATGGAGTAAAACTCACTTAACTGTCTTGCTTTGCACCAGAGATTTGGGCTCAATTGTCATCGTAAGTCCAGGATTTCCTGCAGCTGATGCTGGCATGTCAAGAGGATTGCATCTGAGCATTTCCCTAGAATGGAGATCTGAGAACCAGCAGAATAGAATAGAATAGAATGGAATGGAATGGAATGGAATGGAATGGAGTGGAGTGGAGTGGAGTGGAGTGGAGTGGAGTGGAGTGGAATGGAATAGAATAGAATAGAATAGAATAGAATAGAATAGAATTCTTCATTGGCCAAGTGTGATTGGACACACAAGGGATTTGTTTTGGTGCAAATGGTCTCAGTGTACATAAAAGAAAAGATACATTCATTGAGAGTCAAGAATCATCAGGTACAACACTTAATAATAGTCATAGGGTACCATAAGCAATCAAATCATACTAGGAAGCAGTCAATATATATCATAATGATACAAGCAACAAACTTACAGTCATACAGTCACAAGTGGGAGGGGATGTGCAATAAGGAGTGATGAGAAGATTAATAGCAATAGTAGTGCAGACTTTGCTAATAGTTGGACAGTGTTGAGCAAATTATTTTTTTAGCAGAGTGATGGCATTCGGGGGAAAAACTGTCCTTGTGTCTAGTTGCTCTGGTGTGCAGTGCTCATCGTTTTGAGGGAAGGAGTTGAAACAGTCCAGGATGTGAAGGGTCTGTAAATATTTTCACAGCCCTCTTTTCGACAAGCTGAATTCCCACCCCTGAGAGCACAGATTGCATCTCCAAATGGCAAGAACCACAACCAAAATATTTAGGGGAAGACTTTTCCCAGCCCTGTTCCCTGAAATGACAAATGACTGCCAACGTCATTTGCTTTCCGTAGGACCCATTGCTACTCCTTGTTAGATCAGAACAACCACATGGAATTAAGCAATGCTCCCCCTGGCTTAATTTAGGTTTTCACACTGGGATTATTTTACAGATGGTGTTTGTGTCAGAGGATCAATTTAAATATAGTCATTGGCCAGAATAATCTCTATTTGTCAGGGGGCATAGCTAGGTGGACGTGGCTAGGTGGGCATGGCCACGTGACTGGGTGGGCGTGGTTTCTTTTTTGCAGCAGTCGCAGCACCCCCCCCCCCCCCCTTGTGTTCCCTTTTTTTGCCTCCTGGGCCTCAGGAAAGCCTCCCGGGAGGCTGTTTTTGCTCCTTGAGGCCTAAGAGGCAAAAAATGGAGTGGTGAAGAGGGCAGAGCAATCACACACACACACCCTGCGTGCCCCTTTTGACCTCCTGGGCCTCAGGGAAGTCTCCTGAACGAAGCAGTAAGACAGCGAGGGGGATCCCGGCACAGCTGTTCATCGGAACAGCTGATTGTCAGCAGGAATTAAAAAGAAAAAAGAAATATCAGTTCGGCTGAACCGCTAGCTGTTTTTTTACTACCGGTTCTCCTGAACAGTAGCATTTTTAACTACCGGTTCACCCAAACCAGGTTGAACCGGTAGAATGCCACCACTGATTTCCATCCATTGCTTCTAGTCCTGCCTTCGGGTGCTTTGGAGAATAGCTTGACTCCCTCTTCTTTGGGGCAATCCCTGGAGAACTTGGAACACTGCTATCATTTTACCCCAAGTCCTTCTTCTCATCAAACTAGACATACCCAGTTCCGAGACTCTGAAATTTGGCGACCTGAAGACGTCTGGCCTTCTACTCTTGAGGTCTATACATCTTCAAGTCGCCAAGTTTGAAAAAACTGCTGTCGCATGCATTTTTAAAAATTCATTCTACTCTCTGGTTTGAACATTTTAAGGTTTAACACCCCCACCCCCACTCCCTGGATTGTGATTACGGCAATGGAAAATTCATTGGATCCTATAAAACTATTTGTCTGCTGCTAATTAGTGTGCAAACGCTCCCAGTATAGGAATTTGGGAGGATGCGACCTTGGAAAATTGCCAGAAAGGAAGATTTAATGAAAGGTTAGATCTGTTGTTTCTGATGATGCAGCCTTCATCAGAGATATTCTCGATGACATAATCAGAATAATTGACAAGCAGGAAAAAGGAGTTCCAAAATATGCTTGGGCCTAACCACATTTATCATTTATAATTCCTTAGGATCAAAATAGGGCAGCCACTGCTGGCCTTCAGCATCTAACTGGAACTAGGTTTGTTTTTCTGTACTTAATTGTTTAGCTATTACCTGCAAAAACACTAGAGTAGAGTAGAGTAGAGTAGAGTAGAGTAGAGTAGACTATAGAATAGAATAGAATAGAATAGAATAGAATAGAATAGAATAGAATAGAATAGAATAGAATAGAATTCTTCGTTGGCCAAGTGTGATTGGACACACAAGAAATTTGTGTTCAGTGCATAAGATCTCAGTGTACATAAAAATACGTTAATCAAGAATCATAAGATACAACACAGTGCCTGTCATAGGATACTAAATAAGCAACCAAAATAATGCTAGGAGCTAAATAAAACAATATAAATCGTAAAGATACAAGCAACAAGGTTATAGTCATAAGTAGAAAAGGAGATAGGTAATAGGAAGGACAACAAGAAGAATAGTACTATAGTCTTGGTAAATAGTTTGATGGTGTTGTGGGAATTATTGTAGTTGTTTAGCTGAGTGATGGCATGCAGGGAAAAACTGTCCTGTCTAGTTGTTCTGGTGTGCAGTGCCCTATAGCCAGGGGTGGGATTCAATTTTTTTAACAACTGGTTCTATGGGCATGGCTTGGTTGATGGGCGTGGCTTCATTGGTGGGCATGGCTTGGTGGTCATGTGACTGTCTGGACGTGGCCAACTCAACATCACTCACATCGAGGCACGCTTCTCCTTGCCTGGCCTCTCGTGACTGTGGAGATTCTGCAACAGTCATAAGTTGAAAAACGGTCATAAGTCACTTTTTTCAGTGCCATTGTAACTTTGAATGGTCACTCCACACAAGCAAAGTACCAGCAAAGGAGAGGGAAAAAAACTCCAGAAAAGTTCCTCAGACAGGAAGTCTAGTCCTGCCAAGAATGTAATAAGAGTTAATGGAGAGGCAGTTTCTGTAAGCAACACCAGAATGTTTCCTTCCTGCCTTCCTTACAGGATTAGGCCAGGAATTTCTTCTAACTGGTTCTCCGAACTGCTTAGAATGTTAACAACTGGTTCCAGCGAATAGGTGCGAACCTGTAGAATCCCACCCCTGCCTATAGCGTAGTTTTGAGGGTAGAACTTGAAACAATTTATGTCCAGGATGTGAGGGGTCTGTAGTTATTTTCACAGCCCTCTTTTTGACTCTGCACTATACAGGTCCTCAATGTAAGATTAGCAGGATATTGTACATTTTTGCTTAGTATCAAAATTGATATTGTACAATGTGATGAGGCCACAAAGGAATATATTAACCTTTGACCACAGCAGCCTGCTGGGTCACACAACATTCTCTGATGCAAAATGTCTGTTAGCTATATCAAGCAATTAATTTAAAGTTTCCAGAAAACAGGGCTTGTTTTATGCCCCGGAACAATTTAAATTCATCAGACAGCTATGTCTCTTTAACAGTGAACAGGAAGCAGATCATAAAAACGAGAGAAAGCAGATCATGAAAAAAAAAGAGACAGAAGTATGTGCATGCTCTTTCTTGACACAACATTTAGTTGAGTTCTGAGCCAGTTAAAACACTTTTATAATGAACAGCATTAATCTAGGACTGATAAAAGCATATAAAAATAAACTCAGTTTTTGCTCTTCTGAAATTGTGCCCAGAAAAATACTGAGACCTCAACAGCAATCCACCTTTAAAATAAACAAATTTTCTCCCACACATCCACCCTGTGAGCTACTTCACAACGGTACACAGTACACTCACAAATCCAGACTGAAAAAGTACCCTCTGACCGAGGAGATTATGAATTATTTGCAATTTCAAATGAGGTTTATAAATATAACACTGAAAGACCAAAGCACAGAGCTAATTCCTCTAGTGGCCTTATGTTCCAACAAACACAGCCAACATAAATCAAGGTTTTGGAACCATAACATCATATTTTCTCACTGGGAGTAGCAACTTTTAGATGTGTTCTACTATCTTTAGTTCAGGGAACGTTATGGAACTATGGTACTGTGTCTGCAGGATTTGGGTTTGGCTAGTCTAGAGAAAAGGACGCGATGGGGCATGATAGCAGTATTCCAGTATCTGAGGGGCTGCCATAAAGAAGACGGGGTCAACTTATTTTCCAAAGCACCGGAGGGCAAGACAAAAAACAATGGATGGAAACTAATCAAGGAGAGAAGCAAATCTCTTGCTTTTGGGTGCTTTGGAAAATAAGTTGACTCCCTGGAAATGTAGGTTGCTTGTTTCATTGATCAATTTTCCACCCATTGCTTCTTGTCCTGCCTGTAGAATAGCTTGACTCTCTCTTCTTTGTGGCAGCCCCTGAGATACTGGAACACTGCTATCATGTCACTCAAGTCCTTCTTTTCACTAAAGTAAGCATACTCAATTCCTGCAACTGTTTTTAATGTGTTTTTGTCCCTAGGCCTTTAATCATCTTAGTTGCTCTGAAAAGCAGCTCTCTTTCTCTCTCTCCTTTGCTTTACAATCCAAAAACTTGAAGGGGTGGGGGTTCCTTTTGAGACATTGGCCATGCCCCCATTCCTTCTACGAGCTCATCTGCCTCTTATCTGACTGCTGATTCACCTACATCTTATCTGATTGCTGCCTAAGCTGTAGCTCTCCTTCTTGTCTCCCAAGGTCATTCCCACATACCATTCCAACTCCAAATTCAAGAAGATGGAGGCTATAAGAAAAGTTGCCTTTTCCTCTCCCTACTCCCCACTCCATCTGGACAAAGCCAAGACCACTTTGGGCAAAACTCTCTTAACAACGGTATCCAGGGATGGGATTCAACCAGCGTAACAACCGGTTTGGTGAGCGCATGCGGCGTTTGAAACCCGCCCATTTTCAGCTCAAATACTTCCCTTCAGGTGGGATTCAAATTTCTTAACAACCGGTTCTGTAGGTGTGACCTAAGTTGTGGGTGTATGTAAATATTGAATTTTTTATTTTAAAAAAAGAGCAACTTTTACCCCAAAACAGGCAAAGCGGGCAGGCAGATTGAGTTGCTCACAGAATCACAGATTCACTTAGAGATCTATCTATCTACAATCGGCTATCTGAGTCTGGACTGAAAAGTTTCAGTCCTAAGCCAGAACTACCGGTTCACCGAAACCGGTTCAAACTGGTAGAATCCCACCCCTGACTATCCCCTTAGCACAGATGTGCCTAACCTTTTTGGGCTCCTGTGCCAAAAATAGTGTGCGCGCTTGCACGCTTGCTGGCATGCGTGCCAGCACCCAGAAGGCAATGAGCATGCGCGTGCAATCCCCGCCAACCCACCCATGCCTCCCCCTTACCTGCACTGCACCTCAAAGCTGATTTTCAGCCAGTTTGAGGCTTGAGGAAGGCTTCTGCAGGCTTTTCAGGCCAAAAACTAGGTCTGTTTTGTCACTTCCAGTATTTCCGGAAAAACAGGAAGTGACAAAATGGGCCTAGTTTTCATCCTGCAAAGCCTGCAGAAGCCCGTAGAAGCCTTCCTCCAGCCTCTGGGAGGCTGAAAAAGGCCTCAAACCAGCTGAAAATCAGCTGTGAGGCGTGCGCATACGCAGTGAGGTAAATTTGCCTGCAGCTTGCGTGCCGGCACAAATGGCTCTGTGTGCCACCTGTGGCACATGTGCCAGAGATTTGCCATCATGGACTTAGCAGATAAATTTTGGGCTCCATTGCGGTCGTAAGTCGAGAACTATCTGTACAAGTGAGGTTCCTTCTTTCTGTCATTGAGAAGTGGAGGGAGAGGACAAAAAAGGATGAAGGATGACCCTGAACAAAAACTAAATGCTAAAAATAAAAAATGATTTTTGTTCCTGGAAGTATTGATGTGGTTTGCTGACCCGCTCTTTCTTCAAAGGATATTTTCTTTCAATAAAAGAAGTCACTTAATTTTGTGACTCTTGCCTGTTAGGGCTGAGAAGACAGATTCCACATTTGTTTCTCTGCCATGACAAGATTTTTTTTTTCCCACAGGTTGCCCAGGACAGGGAAATGAGATCTGCATGTTGAAAACCCCCAACCAATTTACTTCACTTTCCCAGCTGCCTGCAGGCCAAATTATTCTCAGGAACCGGAGACAGCAGCCATTCGCCTTCAGGAAACCTGACAGGCCTTGGGTGATAATGATTACCTTTCGATTGGAGAAGGTATCTTCCATATCTTTCTTACAGCAATATCATCTTGCACTAAGATTATCTGCTCTGCTTCCGGATGACCAAAGCAGATTTGGTTGAGTATCTGCAATTCTGAGGATCCTTTGATGCCTGGGATTTCTCAAACTTCAAACGTGACAGATCCGTGTGTGAACTGGGCAGCCGTATAAATTTGTTTAATAAATAAAATTAATACATCTTTCATAAATCAACCAATAAATGGGAAAGTATATCTGCAGCATTATTTTAAAATTATGTTCCTTTCCTTTCCTGTCCTACCCTTTTCCCTTCCCTTCCTTCTTTCCCTTCATTCCTCCCTCTCTCCCTCTCCCTCTCCCCCCCTTCCAACAGGTTTATCTGTAACACGGCTTAGATTAAGACAAGGGTCTTCAAACTTGGAAAGTTTAAGACTTGTGGACTTCAACTCCCAGAATTCCTGAGCTAACATGACTGGAGGAGGAATTCTGGGAGTTGAAGTCCACAAGTCTTAAAGCTGTCAAGTTTGAAGACCCCCCTGGATTAAGAGAAACAGGCCCAACTGAAGCAAGATGCTGTTAATCATCTCTGTATCAACAGAGGAATGGTATCAAGATCACGTGAAGTGATAATACCGTTTTATATTGCTTTGGTAAGGCCACACTTGGAATATTGCATCCAGTTTGGTCACCACGATACATAAAAAAGGATGTTTTTTTATTGGGAATCTTACCAGATGTCTATAGTAAAGAGCTGAAATATTTGATTGTAAATGTATTGACTGCGGCTAGGATTGTATTTGCAAAAAATTGGAAAAATGAGAAAATTCCATTGCAGGAAGAAGTTGTAAAGAAAATATTGGAATGTGCTGAGATGAGTAGATTGACTTTTGAAATCAGAGAGCAAGAAGATAAACAATTTTATATAGTTTGGGATCTTTTCTATCAATGGTTGAATGATGAAATACAAAAATAGAAATGTTAGACAATAAGGAATAATATTGATTTTATTTTTCTTTTCTCTTTTTTGGCACTGGATATTATATTTATATAATAGTTTTCTGTTTCCTTTTTTTTCTTATTTAGGATAGAATTGGCACGATTATATGATTTGTTTTAGAATAAATTATTTAAAATATAGTTATCTCACAAAGGCATGATCGAACAAAAGTTTAGTCAAATTTCTTTTTTTAATAGTGATATTATGATTTATAAGTTTGTATTGACAATAAGAGTTATTATACAAGGTAATTGTAATTGTGACTATGAGAGGAGTGCACAAAACTGATGAACCAACCGACTCACTGTTTGTATATAAATATGGGGGAGCTGATGTTTTTATGTTTTGTCTGTTTGTTTGTATGTCAAAAAACAATAAAAAATTAAAAAAAAAAAAAGGATGTGGAGACTCCAGAAAGAGTGCAGAGAAAAGCAACCAAGATGATTAAGGGACTGGAGGCTAAAACATACCAAGAATGGTTGCGGGAATTGGGTATGTCTAGTTTAATGAAAAGAAGGACTAGCGGGTGATAGGATAACAGTGTTCCAGTATCTTAGGGGCTGCCATAAAGAAGAGGGAGTCAAGCTATTCTCCAAAGCACCTGAGGGCAGGACAAGAAGAAACAGATGGAAGATCATTAAAGACAGACCCAACCTAGAACTAAGGAGAAATTTTCTGACGGTGAGAACAATTAACAGTGGAATACAGGTTGTTGGTGCTCCATCGGTGAAGATTTTTAAGAAGAGATCGGACAGCTATTTGCCCAAAATGGTATGAAGTCTCTTTCTTGTATCCAAAAGTAGGATATTAAGACTTCATAACTTAAATATACGTTAAGTATGCATACATGGATTACATTTAACTTATTCTCTCTAAAGGGTCTGTCCCATTTTCTAATGAAAAGAATATTCCAAGCAGTTTATAAAAAAGAAACCAGTAGAATACAAGTAGGGAAATGTTTCATGTTTCTAACGTTTTAGTTTAATAATTTTACGGTGGTTTTTTATGCTGCTTTAACATTTGATTGAGAAGCATCCAGAGTTGGTTATAAGATAGATGGCTGTATAAATGTAAAACAAAACAAAACAAAATATAAAATAAAATAATAAAGTATAAAATAATAATAAAGTCAAATAATAAAACAAAAGAAAGTATAAAATAATATAATACACTAAAATTATTAATAAAATAAAATAATAAAATAAAACAATTATAAAATATAAAATAAAATAATATAAAATAATAATAAAATATAAAATAATAATAAAATAATAAAATAAAATAATAAAATAAAATATTAATAAAATAAAATAATAAAATAAAATAATAATTTTAAAAAACAGCCACTTATCTGAAATGGTGTAGGGTTTTCAAGGCCCCTTCCAGCTCTATTCTGATGAAAAATAAATAAATGCAGTAAAATAAAACAAAACTGAAAAACACAGTGTTTATCCCTACATACCAGCCTCTTTTCTTCAATAGATAGAAAACAGCTTCATTCATTACAAGGGATGGGTTGAATCTTCTCACACAGCCAGCCAGACTCATTTCTATTTTTATTTTTTTTAAAAAAGGGCTAAAAGGATTCCTCTCCCCCCTCCCCTCCAGAAACAGAGAGGTATACACATGTATATAAGGACAATGGTGCAGGAAGGACAAAGCAAGTGAATAATAACCCCATGGAAACTATCCCCAAATCAGAAAACATTCCCCCTATATCTATCTAGCTATCTCCCTGAGCGCGGACTCGGGCCTCTATTCCAGATTGCTGCATGTGAGCACAGGATAGAGGAGATGAGAGATTTTAATAATAATATTTTTTTTTTAAAAAAAGAGGTTTATTCTTGGTCAGCAGGTTGCTATGGAACTCGAGAGAGATGGCATTCATTCCTACCGCCGGACTCCAAAGCTGTCCGTTCAAGCATGCCACGGGCATTCTTCGAATTCCACCAACTTTGGCAAGCAATACCCCCCTAGACAAACCCCAGACAGGAACTATTCCCGGGACTCCAGACAAGGCAGTGCTCGCTCTATGGGGCTGGTGGGCTGGTCTAGGAGCAGAGCCTTTTGTCTCTTTTGAATCCCCCCCATCAGGTGGGACCAGGGAGGGGGTTGGAATAGAGGATTCTTTGTGGGGGGTGGGAGGCAGATATTCAGACGCGGAGAAAACCAGGGAAGAGACTCAACCATTGGAGGGCCCAGCAAATCGGCGGGTGATATGGGTAGTCCTCGCGTTACGATCACAAGTCCAGCCCCAACATTCACATTGCTAAGTGAATCGTGTGTTAATTTCCCCAGTTTTATGACTTTTCTTGCCACTGTTATTAAGTGAATCATTGCAGTTGCTGAATTAGCAACACGGTCGTTAAGTGAATCCGGCTTCCCCTGTGCACTTTGCTTGTCAGAAGGTCTCAAAAGCTGATCACATGACCCCGGGACTCTGTGACCATCATAAATAGAAAAAAGTCAAATAATAGCCGAAAATAGCCAAAAGTCTTGGTTTAAATCACGTGACCCTGGGAATGCTGCCGTGGTAGTGTGAAAAAGGGTCAAACTTCAGTTGTTTTCAGCGCCATTGTAATGTTGAATGGTAACTAAATGACCTGTTGTAAGTTGAGGATTACCTGTACTAATCAATGTTACCTGTCAATCATTTTGCACACATCTATCCACAGGGGAGGAGGGCACAGTGGTTCAGCAGTTAAAGACGCTGTGGTTAACAGCTGGGAAACCGACAGCCTGTGTTTGAGACCTGAGTGTTGTGCGATGGGTGAGCTCCCATGCCTTGCTCCAGCTCCTCCCCATCTAGCAGTTTGAAAACATGTAGATAAATAGAATAGAATAACAGAGTTAGAAGGAACCTTGGAGGTCTTCTAGTCCAACCCCCTGCTCCGGCAGGAAACCCTATACCATTTCAGACAAATTGTCTAGATCAGGGGTGTCAAACTTGATTTCATTGAGGGCCACCTCAATGTTTGACCTCAGAGGCTAAGGTGGGTGTGGTCATGGGAAGGCGTAGCTATAGTGATCATGACAGCTTGACATCACTTGTGTCAGGGATGCCTGTGGCCTGATCACTCTGCCAGAGAAAACAAGCTCCCAAGCTCCGTTTTCGGCTGGGATGGCCTCCTGCAACCCTCTGCCAGAAAAAAACAGAGCTCAGGAGGGCCACATTTTTCCTGAGCTGGTCCTTCACTACTTCAAGGGTGGCTCTGCAGGCCAGATCTAAGCACCCCATGGGACGGATCTGGCCCCCGGACCTTAAGTTTGACACCCCTGGTCTACATGGACAGATTACCTCTCTAGATTCTCTAATCTGTGCTCTTCAGAAATCTCCATGATCATGTGGTTTACATTTAGCAGAAATTAGGGGTCCAATTGAGCCGTTCTAATCTGTTGAGCTACCGTGCGCCATCAGCCCCCTCTACCACAAAGCAGGACAAGGGCAGTATGGACAATGGTGGGATCCGGCAGGGTGAGAGCTGTGAATCATAAACACAAAGCTTTCACTGTGTCCCAGCATAATAGATACACTATCCTTATTGACCTTAATAGGGACACCAAGTTGACAGGTCCAGGTAGTTGCGCTGATGATAACTCAAATAAACAGGGGATCGTGGTCTGAGATGAAGAACTTGCTTTAGAGAAGGGAAAGTGGGAATCGGGTATTACACATCGGTCACGCAAGAAGAGCAAGGTATCCAAAAAGAGAAGCTACCTTCTCTTAATAAAATTATTAAATGGGTACCATTGGGAAGGTAACAGCGTTCTGTGCGCCTTTGACTAGGGATGGTATTCAGGGGATTCGGACCAGTTCAGGCGAACCTCTAGAGAAAATTTTAAAGGGTTCATAGAACCAGTAGGGAAAATTTTGACTGGCCCCACCCACCCACCCCTGCTCTTACCTCTCACCTCTCCTATATGCTGTTGTTCCTTAGCTCAGCTGATTCACAGGGCAGAGTGGATTGCCACGCCTCAGCTGAGCTAAGAAACAGCTGATAGTCAGTGTTGCTGTTATCTGCGCGCATGCAAATCGCGTGTTTGGCGCACCTGGCAATGCAAGAAACAGCTGATGGGCAGTGTTATCTGTGCATGCACGAATCGTGCATTCGGCGCGCTCCGGGGAAGATAAGGAACAGCTGGTGGTCGCTGTTTGTCCTATTTGTGCGTGCACGAAGCAGGGGGCAGAAAAGTTCAGCCAAGTCTTCTCCTCCTCCTCCTTATTTTGTCAGCCCACGCCCAAAGGTGGAGGATGTGGGGGAAGGTACGTACATAGGCAATTGCCCTGTCTCTGCAGCGTCGCCCATCGGACTGAGTGGGCATGGCCAACTCGACATCCCTTACAAGCTGCTGCCCCACCTTGCCGTGAATGGCGCCGAGTTGGCCATGCCCACCCAGTCACATGACCACCTAGCCACGCCCACCAAGCCATGCCCGCACAACTGGTGGTGGTGAATCCCACCACTGTCTTGGATGTATACCCATGCTGGCCACATAACCACAGAAAATGGCTTCATACAACACCAGCTCCCGCAGCCAGGAAATGGAGATGACCACACCCTGCAATTGGACACGAATCAGAAACCTTTACCTTTTCTCTACAGCGGCGGTGCAGGCTTCAGCTTGGCTGTGATTTCCCGCTAGAGTAGAGAGATACCTCGCAAAGGACTCTAATGACCTATAACTGTCATCCCCTATCAAGCACTTCCCTCTATAAATATGCTTCTGCCTAGACACGTCACCATATATTCTGAAAGTCCTTCTTTGGAATCACCAATCCGTGGGGCCTCTCTAATTAATCAGCAGTAAAGGGAAGACAGGGGACAGATTCATCACTTATACCGCGAATCTGAAGATGAACACATCTGCTTAGGGAATAGTTGGACTTTTGAACATTGAATCAGCTGAAGTATGGTGCCAACCGAACTGTTGTGGCCTGTTGGCCACTGGCCCTTCCAGCAGCCGAATCAGAGGAGGAGGAGGAGGTGTGGGAGTCAAGGTCAGCATCAAGGCAACCTAAGAGATCCAAGGGGGAAGAGGGAATGCAGTTGGAAGAGAGAGAGTCAGAGGCTGAGCCTAGACTATCCGTCAGCCCTCAAATGGAGAGTCAACGGCCTCTAGGTCTGGAGGTGGCTGGTGAGGAAGAGGAGGAACAGCTGGGTCCAGTGCCTGACACTGCACAAAAGGCAGAGGAGAGGAGAGCAGTGGAAATCCATGAGCCGGTCCTTGGGAAGGAAGAGTCACCACTGCTAGCAAAACCCCACCCTAGCTCTGGGGATAAAAGGCAGGGGGCGGAGATGAATAGACGCGGTAGAGAACTATTCATCTCCCTGCTGGCGCTCCTAATAAAGGAATCATTTATTTAACTTCAGAGGGTTTGTTGTGTTTGGGGAGCGGGGTCAAAACACAAACACAGAAAACTGTAGCTCTTGAAATCGGGGTATTGTGGCAATTGAAATTCAAAAGCAGTGGGATATATAGCATCAATCAACAACTTGAAGTGAATGTATTTTTCCCCCGGGTGCACATGAAAGCAGCTGTGTGACTCTAAGAAAAGATGCAACTGCTTTAATGAGTTGCAGTCAGGTGGCAAGATGTCTGCCCCATAAGCATGCTCTTTATAAACACAACTTTAGGACCATTTTGAATATGCGGTGGTCATGTACTGTAGTGCAAAATGTCAACAAGTGAAGACAGAAAGCCAGTTTCTGCCAGATAAATAGCAATAGCATTTAGACTTATATACCGCTTCGCAGTGCTTTTACAGCCCCCTCAAAGCGGTTTACAGAGTCAGCCTCTTGCCCCCAGCAAACTGGGTCCTCATTTTACCCATCTCGGAAAGATGCAATGCTGAGTCAACCTTGAGCCTGGTGAGATTTGAACTGCCAAATTTCAGTCAGCCAGCAGTCAGCAGAAGTAGCCTGCAGTACTGCACTCTAACTACTGCACCATTGTAGCTAAACCTTGTTAATTCTGTCATCATTGGATGCATTGTGGACTCCTATTTCACCCTAGGCTTCTATTCCATACCCAGTGGATATTATCTAGGCCAGGGATGTCCAACCTTGGTAACTTTTAAGACTTGTGGACTTCAACTCCCAGAATTCCCTAGCCAACCATGGAGTTGAAGTCCATAGATCTTAAAGTTGCCAAGATTGGACACCCCCTGAACTAGGCTATTTCTGAACTTGGGTTTAGTCATTTTCCAGAAAAGTGTGATAACCTTTCCCGGAAATATCAGCAGGTAGCAGACACAAAGAAGGTATTGTGAAGATCATCTGGAGAACTTCCTGCTGCTTCGCACCTGCTACATGTTAATCATGCAACTTGACTGTTGGCCAATCCACCTGTCTAAAAATCTGCTGAAAGTCACCCCACTCCATTTCACGAAGAGTCATTGATGTTGTTCTTCCTGCAGACAGGTGAGATTTGTGGGTTGGAGATCTGGAACCATTTCATCCTTTTCCTTAACTCGACTCACAATAACTAGGGACAACATTCCTTGTGCCAGCCTATTTCTCAAGGACTAAGGAATACTTGTTTATTTCCTTCCTTGCAATGAATACTTGGATGAGGGTTTAACCTCACATAATCTAGGGAAACCCTTTCACTATGGTAACTGGAAATAAATGAAGTTGTAATTCAACATCCATAATCACTAGTTTGATAAACGGTCTGATTTAACCTGTGTGATAGGACATAATCTTCTCCAACGGTAATCTGGGTGGAGGTGGAACGGCACAGTCAGAGCAGGGCTGAGTTTTCTCATGCTTCCTGAAAAAAAAAACATTGGGCTCCAGGAAAGTAGGCAAACAGGTGGAATTGTTCTTCCTTTTGAATCCCACCCCTGCTTAGAAGACGAGGCTAACATTCTAATGTTTTTACTTTTATTAAAACCTTAAATGTTTTGTTTGAAAGGCTGTCTTCTCCCCGTTATATCTATCCAACCTACCAGAGCAGGAAAGCAAGGAATACTTCTCCTAAGGAGGTTGATCTAATGGGACCAAAAGAAGGGACTTCTTTGTGGTGGCTCCTTCCCTCTGGAACATCATCCCTGCAGAAATAAGATTGGCACCGACTTGGAAACCCTTTCGCAAGGCCAGGAGGACTTGCTTGTGCCAACGGGCCTTGAGAACCTAGAGAGGAATGGAACCCATCAAGTAACTTATTTGATTAATCGTTGTCACCAGGGAATTGGGTATGTGTGTGCTGATGCTTTTTAATTGTTCTACATAAGATTTTTAACTTTGCAAGCTGCCCAGGGAGTCACTCCTGGTGAGTTGGGTGTCCATGTAAATTTTCTTAAATAAATAAACAAACCTTCTAATTGTTTTATACTGTTTCTTTACTGTGATCTACGGTAATGTAAGCCTCCCAGAATTGCTCCAGAGATGGGTGGCATACAAATAAATAATAATAATAATAATAACAACAACAAGAACAATTCCAATGGATTCAAGCAGAATAATTGCCAAGAAATTCCACATACATGCCAGTACCTTCTAGCAGAATTATCACTTACCCACTGCAGTGATTCAGAAGTGATATTCAGCCAGTTCTGACCAGTTCTGGAGAACCAATCGCAGAAATTTTGAGTAGTTCGGAGAACCGGCAAATACCACTTCTGACTGGCCCCACCCCATCTCTTCTCTGCCTCCCAAATCCCAGCTGATTGGCTGGGTCCTCTTTGGTTGCCCTGCACAGGAGAACGGAGCTGGAAAGCAGGTTAGTGGGGTGGGGAGGGAATGGGGATTTTACAGTATCCTTCCCCCGCCACGCCTATCAAGCCACGCCCACAGAACCAGTAGTAAAAAAAAATTTAATCCCACCACTGCGGTGATTCACTTAACAAGAGTGGCAAGAAAGATCGTAAAATGTGGCAAAATCCACTTAGCAACTGTCTTGCTTAGCAACAGAAAATTGGGCCTGACTAAGTAGGTGGAGGACTACCGCTAACAGTTTTCCAGACTCACGTGGGGACACAAACCAGAATTACCCTGATCTGCCTGTCATTCCAGCAATTATTTTAATATCTGATACATCTACACAGAATTTCAACTCTCTTAATTACTAGTTATTAGAGAAGAAAATAGTTGAAGATGATTATAGCATATATTATAGCTACTATTACATTACATTATAGTATATTTTAATAGCTATAGCTACATTTGGCTTTTAAAATCTCAATGGGAAAAAAAAGGCTAGCATTGCGATCCTATTGTTTGTACTTCTATGTGGGATTTTAAAGAGAATGTTATCTGATTTATTATTGAATTTATGCCCAACTTTGAGCCCTGAAGGCTGATTGACATAATAACTGTATTTATTTATTAATCGTATTTTATAGCCACCCATACCATACAAAGGGACTCTGGGCGGTGTACAATAATTGAATAAAACAGGAACTTGATTTAAAAAACCCATCACTATCAAAAGATAAAAAAAGAGATGATTAGAAGAAGAATATTATCAAAAGTTTTGAAATATACAAAGAGCACAGAGAAAGCAAGAACACAAATCACAAGGCAGCCTTCTTCGACTTAGAGTATTTAAGTGGCTCCCAGACCTAATGAAGTCCTTCCTGAGAGGCCTTCACAAGTTCACAAGGTTGAGAAACACTTTGGACTTTCACTCCCAGAGTTCACAGCTGGCTGGGGAATTCTGGGAGTCCACACGCTTTTAAAGTTCCCAAGGTGAGAAACACCATCTTAACAATAGCAGGGAAGGAGCCAGCCTAACTTTTTTTGGCGGGGGAATGTTCCACAAAGAGAAGGCCCATCTCCTTGGACCTATCTACTGTGCAGACGGCAGTGGAATCAGACAGTGGGGTAGAACGAAAACCAATCCGGGAGTCTGGAGTGGACTTGGATGAGGGTCCTGCATCCGATGCAGAGATGGGGCCAGGACCGTCTGGGAGTGGGGTGCTGACTCTGGAGCCTCCAAAGTCTGGCAGCTGCGAGGAAGAGGAATGAGGGGAGCCTGTTCCAAGCGCTCAAACCAGAAAGCCCGTGCATGTGTGTGTATGTGTGCATGCCGGAGTACCAGAAAACTGAAGACCAGTGTGCACATGCCTGTTTTTGTGGTGTTTGTTGGCCTGTTTTCAGGCCATTTTCAGGTCATTTTGGGGCTATTTTCAAGCCATTTTTGGGTGCAAAAAACAGGCCATTTTGGGGGCCATTTTCCAGTGCTCTGGCATCCACAAAGACCAGCTGGCCAGAAACCAGAAGAGTAGCTGGCCATAGTGCGCGTACCCACTGAGAGGGCTCTGCGTGCCACCTCTGGCACGCATGCCATAGGTTCATCAGCACTAGACCATGGGGTAAGTGGGGAGAGCTTTGGTGCTGGGCCGCTTTGCGAGGGCTGCTCAGAGCCATCTTTTGTGTGCGGTGGCAGGTGGGGTGGCAAAGCACCTCCTAGGTTTTCTAGGCTTCGGCCCCAGCCTTTCTCTTATGAGAGGCTGCCGGTGAAAGCGAGGAGAAAGATGCCCAGGCTCCATTCATCCGAGCGGAGGGGTCACTGCTGCACGGAATCCGGTTCCGACTCTCACCAACCTTAGCCCTAATTAAGGCTGAGAGGTGGCAAAGTGCCTGTTGTGTTTATTTCAAAGGCCAGGTGAGCCTCTCTGTGAGGAGAGGCTGGGAGGGGAAGGCCTAGGCACGCTATTCAGCCAGTTCACCAAACTGCATGAGAAGTTAGCTACCGGTTCTAGGGAACCGCTACGAACCAGCTCAATCCCACCACTGCTTTCATGGTTAAACCCCAGCATCCTGATTTGGACACAGAAGCAGACTGGCCACCAATGAACCTCATGTGTGGGGGAGTAATTATTGTAATTCTGTGATTTCTACTCCCAATATATTGGAAATACATTTCATATTTACAAAGTCTGCATTACTATTAATCTTCTCATCACTCCTTATCGCCCCTCCCCTCCCCCTTGTGACAGTACGATTTATATTGACTGTTTCCTACTATGATTTGATTGCTTATTGTTCCCTATGACTATCATTAAGTGTTGTACCTTATGATTCTTGACTCTTGACGAATGCATTTTTTTCCTTTATGTATACTGAGAATATTTGCACCAAGAAAAATTCCTTGTGTGTCCAGTCACACTTGGCCAATAAAGAATTCCATTCCATTCCATTCATTGAGGAAGGTTGGTTCACAAAATTACAGGTAGTCTTTGACTTATAACCATTCATTCAATGTTACAACAGCACTGAAAAAAGTTTCTTATGACCATCTTTCACACTTACAACCGTTGTAGCATCTCCATGGTCATGTGATCAAAATTCAAATGCTTGGAAACTGATTCATATTTATGACAGTTGCAGTGTCCCGGGGGGGTCCTGGGGTCCCCTTTTGGGACCTTCTGACAAGCAACGTGAATGGGGAAGCCAGATCACTTCCCAGTCATGTTACTGGCTTAACAACTGCAGTGATTCACTTAACCGCCGTGGCAAGAAAGGTCGTAAAATGGGGCAAAACTCATTTAACCATTGTCTCACCTAGCGGCAGAAATTTGGGTATCCATTATGGTCATAATTTGAGGACTACCTACACCTCAATTTTTATAACATGGAACCTGTGGTTCAGCTACCTTCTCTCCTTTTAAAGTGAAAATACTTATTTATTTATCAAATTTGTATAGCCACCCCATCTCACCAAAGGCAACATTTAAAAAAATGATTTTAAGAATTATGAAAACATAATGTAGTATTTTTCTATCATGCATCACCCACTTATTAATTGCACCATAATGTTCCACTCACCTTCCCATCAAGGCTTTAACCTTCAAAGTTAGCTAATCCTTTTATGAATAGATCAATATCACATATAGGGAGATTTTAAGCACGGCACACCGTCAGATATCAGCATAATTAAATTTGCAGATTTGCAAACATTTTCGTATCAGAATGGTAGAAATAAATCCACCTTCAAGTCAGCCATAACAACACAAGAGCACACAACAGATACAAACTCAAGGTTAACCGCACCAAGCTTGATTGCAGGAAATATGACTTCAGCAACAGAGTGATCAATGTCTGGAATACTCTACCCGACTCTGTAGTTTCTTCCCCAAACCCCAAAAACTTTAACCTTAGACTGTCTACTATTGACCTCACCCCTTTCCTAAGAGGTCTCTAGGGGGCGTGCATAAGCGCACCAACGTGCCTACCGTCCCTGTCCTATTGTTTCTTTTATTTTTCTTTTATTTTTCTTATATGTACCCATTTCATGTATTCATAACTATGTATACACTTATACTTATTATCTTGTAAACAATTGACAAATCAAATCAAATCAAAAATAAAAAAATAAATAAACTTCGATTTTTACTAATGATAAGACCGGGGTCTGTTTTGTTTTCCTGACAAAACCCAGAAGTGTTTTTTTCTACGGTTTCCCCCCCCAAAATGTTTATTTCTTTTCTTTCCTCAAACTCCCTGAGATTTCCTGATGGTGCCCCTTCCAAATCCTCACTCACTTCAACCCCACCTAGCATTTATTGAGACCAGAGAGGTGCTGCCCCCTACGGAGGATAGCTGTAACTACTGCATGACTTTAAATCTTGTTAAGATTTATTTTATACTAATCTGTCCAGACTAACTGCTTCCCTTTTATCACACACAAGCACAAAAGGTAATTTAATACCATAGTCCTGTTTTAGCAACATTATTAATTGGCGCACTCGGAGCTTTACTTGTAAGACAGCGGTAACGTCATTTCTGAATAATGGAACGCAAACGAAAGCAAGGGTTCCCTCCCACTTCTCGCTGAGTAACTACAATCAACACTTTATGCCCTTTGGAGTACAATTTGTACCGCAACTACAATACATGTTGAACTTTCAGGTTCTCTTCCCTTTTAAAAATAAATGAAGCCAGAAAAAAAAAAGAGAACAAAAAGGGATTACTGGTTGGTTTGGAAAAGCAAAAAAGAAAAAAAAGGGAAAAAAAGAACTTATATTGCCTGAGATGATTAAATTCTGTTCAAGGATTTAATGCAACTGTTTGTGTACGTATCAGTTGAATTGAAGAGTGCAAATATTAAAACTGTGAAGCAGCCATAATTAATTTAGTAGCTGTGATCGAATGCAAAAGTGGGAAGATAGTAAGGCGCCTTCCTCACACTATATTTCACCCCCATCTAGCCAATATTTCCAGGAAAGGAAGAAAAATATATTAAACAATCAATCGTGGCCAGGCACAACTCAACCCTTTTAATCTTTTCTTAGATCCCTACCATAATGCTGTTAAAATCAGCAAGTGCTTAGATGGGATTAAATCTACTAATTGTTATCTGCTAACTTGCCTCTCTATGTTAACTGTGTTTAAAAACTAATTAGTAAACAGGTGAGGCTTTCCATCGCAGTTCTGTACGTTAGAAAGATTCAAGAAGAAAGAAAACATAAATAATCCTAATTTTGAACTTGCAAATTAGGCACTTCACTGACAGACTCTGAAACAACTGATACGCGGAGGTGTGACTCACAGGCCTACTAACCTGCATATTAAAATTAATATCTGCTACCACCCAGCAAACAGTTTTTAATGCTCTAGGCTCTTTTCTTTCCACCTGTAAGACATGAAAATCACAAGTCGGACCAAACTTCCTTCTCTAAGCCAACATTTCAAACAGCTGCGCAAAGTTTGAAAAAGTCATTTTCTGTCTCCATGGGATCAAGGGCCATTGCAAAGTGTTTTCCTAGTCTTCCTGCTCAGTTTAAAACATTAAGCCCAAAGGTCCAATCTTGACTACTTTAAGACATCTGGACTTCAACTCCCAGAATTCTCTACTGGTTGGGGAATTCTGGGAGTCGAAGTCCACAAGTCTTAAAGTTAGCCGAGATTGGACATCCCTGCGTTAAGGAGTTGAATTCTTCTTTTCTCAGGACGGCTGCTCCATTAATCAAAAATTCCTTACCTTTATAAAATGCCTTGGTCACATCCTTGCTGGTTTTAGCAGAGTTCTTCAAAGAGGAGACAGGACCCGGTCGTACTTGTGGTCATTTCAAGCAGGTTTATTCCGCCTCCACCCCCCCAAAAAAAGAGAGAAAAACTTAGCTCCCTGGCTGCTACTTCCTAAACAGCTTGCAGTCCAAAAAGGCAGGTGGATTTCTGCAGACACTCAGCCCGCTTGGAGAGCAGCCAAATCAGAGGCTGAGCATAGCTCAGAGCTCAAATTACTTTTCTTTTACCTGCCAATTACCAGCCAGCCTCAGCTGACCAAGACTGGAGTGGTGATGGTGATGTCAGGGGAGAATCGGAGAGCCAGGAAGGCGGGCGGGTGGGGGGGGGGGGGAGAGAAATCAGTGTGAGTCACTGTCACTCCCTCCCTGTATGTGTGCGTGTGTGTAGAGAACTGACTTGCATCACTGCCGAAAGGAAAGATGGCGGGACTTTCTAACAGGCAGCTCAACACCCTGCCAAGAATATATCTCATGAAAATCACTTCAAAGGAAGGTGATTTCCCGGTCGATTGGCTCGTTTCACAGGACCGCTTTATAAAGCCTGGGACACTTGGAATACTGCATCCAGTTTTGGTCACCACAAGATAAATAAAAGAGGTTGAGACTCTGAAAAGAGTGCATAGCAGAGCAACAAGAATGATTAAGGGATTGGAGGCAGTGGTGGGATTCAGACAGTTGGCACCACTTTGGGAGAACCGGTTGTTAACTTTCTGAGCAGTTTAGTGAACTGGTTGTTGGAAGAAATCATTAAGGGCAGAGAACCGGTTGTTAAATGATACAACAGTGGTGGGACTCATCTCTGAGGGGGATGAGTCTGCCTACCGAGATGAGGTGGACCAGTTGTTTTTGTGGTGTGGAGACAATAACTTGGTCCTCAACACCAATAAGACCAAGGAGTTTACAGTGGATTATATAGAAGGAACAGATCAGACTTCCAGCCCCTGCTTATCAAGGGAGACCGAGTGGAACAAGTGGCCAGTTTTAAGTTTCTGGGTGTTACCATAAAAGAGGACCTGACCTGGGGTACTCACATTGCAACCCTGGTCAAAAGGGCCCAGCAGAGATTATACTACCTGAGACTTCTCAGGAAACAACAACTGGATGAAAAACTGCTGGTGATCTACTCTGCACCATAGAGAGTATCTTAACATACTGCACACTTCTTTATAGTTTGCCAATTGCACAGTGGCAGATAGGACAGCGCTCCAGAGGGTTTAATGTTATTGCCCAGAGGATCATGGGTTGCCCTCTCCCCTCTTTGGAAGAGCTTTATAGCTCCTGCTGTCTTAAAAAAGTTCAAAACATTCTCAAAGATCCATCTCATCCTGTACACGCCTTTTTTTTAAACTATTACCATCTGGCAGACAGTACAAAATAATAAAAACAAGGACAAATAGGCTGAAAAACAGCTTCTATCCCAGGGCAGTAGCTCTTTTGAATTCTGCTGTATGGTGCAGTGTTGGTGTGGTGTCAGGGGTTTTCGGTTCAATGTGTGGAGGGTGAAGGATGTGGGTTTGTGTTTATTTTCATGGTCATGATGTGCACTGAAGATGGCGTTTGATTTTGTTGTACGAGGTGCAATGACAATAAAGTAAACTAACTAACTAACTAAATTATTTGAATCCCACCACTGGCTGGAGGCTAAAACATACGAAGAACAGTTGCAGGAATGGAGTATGTCTAGTCTAGTGAAGAGAAGGACCAGGGGAGACACGATAGCAGTCTTCCAATATTTGAGAGGCTGCCGCAAAGAAGAAGAAGTCAAGCTATTCTCCAAAGCTCCAAAGAAGGCAGGACAAGAAGCAATGGATGGAAACTAATCAAGGAGAGAAGCAACCTAGAACTAAGGAGACATTTTCTGACAGAACAATTAAGCGGTGGAACAATTTGCCTTCAGAAGCTGTGGGTGCTCCACCACTGCAGGCTTTTAAGAAGAGACTGGACAACCATTTGTTTGAAATAATACAAGGTCTCCTGCTTGAGCAGGGAGGTTGGTCTAGAAGACCTCCAAGGCCCCTTCCAAAGCTGTTATTCTGTTCCGTTAAACTTTAGCAAATAAAGGTGATTTACTGGTTGGTTTGTTTCATCTTTTTCAAATGAAGTTCTTTTAATGACGTTTTTATTATCTTGAATTGTGTTTTTGAAGCCATCCCAGGGCTGTTAAGGGAGCGGCTTATCTGTTTCCTAAGCAAATGACAAACAAATCAAATCAAGAGAAGTCCTAACCCTATTTTGAGAATGGTGGCAGACTTCACCACTCGATACAATAGCATCAGTATTTATTTATTTATTTTGTTTTCATGGTTTTTTAAAATTGTTTTAATGGTATTTATAAATTTTAAACTGACGCCCAGAGTCAGTTGGCTGAGTTGGGCAGCTATGAAAAACGAATGAAGAAATAAATATTTTCCAATGAGTCGATGGTTTGAAAACAGCAATCCGGCCTTTGGCATGATGCCCTTCAAATATTTGGGACTGAAACAGCCAGATTTGTTATTTATAAAGTCAACAGTTATGAGAATTGTAGTCCTATAGCAATCCCTTTGAAGAAAAGAAAGAAGGAAGCCTCTGGAAGTCCAATAGCAAATACATTTTGCATGCATGGAAATTCCTACCTCCATTAGTAAACAGCTCTGTGGACAAATATTTGTATATTTATTAATAATGTTTCTAAAAAGATGAAGAGCTTACTACTCAAAATTCGTTGGTTAACTGAACTAAAGTACATGATGAATGTGTAGTGTTGATGGCAGACAATGTCAACCAAATAGTTGGAATTTATGTGGTGTTTAATACAATACCACTGTTTGTTTCTCTATGCCACTATGTTTATATACAGTTTGCAGTTTTGCAATTGCGATTCAAGTTTCATCTTCTTTCCTTCCTTCTCATACAACTTCCTTCTTTCTTTTTCTCCTTCCTTCCCTCCTTCTGACATATTTTCCTCTTCTTTCTTTTTTACTTCCTTCCTTCTTTCTCATACAACTTTCTTCATTCTCTTTTTTCCTCCTCCTTCCTTGCCTCGCTCTTTCCTTCCTTCCTTCCTTCCTTCCTTCCTTCCTTCCTTCCTTCCTTC
>NW_020769399.1:2470081-2488381 GCF_900518735.1 Pseudonaja textilis | reverse complement strand
CCCCCTCCCTCCCTCTCTCTTCCTCTCTCTCTCCCCCCCTCCCCCCTCTCTTTCCCCCCTCCCTCTTTCTCCCTCCCTCCCTCTCTTCCTGTCTCCATCCCTCTCTCTCTCCCTCTCTCTCCCTCTCTCTCCCTCTCTCCCTCCCTCTCTGAAACTGCCCATCTCCTTTACACAGGGACTCTGGCGGTATACTGATAAAATATTGAAATATAAAAATAGCATAGACAGTCCTTTATTTACAACCATTCGCTTAATGACTACTCAAAATCAAAATCACAACAGAAGTAAAAAAACAAAAAGCGAACATCACCATTTTTCACATTTACGACCATAGCAGCATCCCCATGGTCATGTGATCAAAATTCAGATGCTTGGCAAGGGATTCGTATTTATGACAGTCGCAGTGTCTCGGGGTCACAGGGTCATATTTTGCGACCTTCTGGACAAGCAAATTCAACGAGGAAGCCAGTAACTGTGTTACTAACTTAACAACTGCAGTGGTTCCCTTAACAACTGTGGCAGGAAAGGTCGTAACATGGAAGGAAACTCAGTTAACTGTCTCACTTAGCAACAGAAATGTTAGGCTCGATTTTGGTCATAAGTCAATGCAGCAGCGGGGAAGCCGCATCGCTAAGAAGTATGAAAATCAGTCATAAGACACTTTATCGGTGCCGTTGTAACTTCGGTCACTAAATGAATGGCTGTACGTTGAGGACTACCTATACATGAACCAAAATGCCTTCCAACTTTCTCATTCTCCGATTCTCTGATCTAAACCAGTAGGTTAAAAAAGTAGATCAGTAGGCAGACGGAGAAATCAAAGACGCCCTCCTTTTCCCACCTCAAGGTCAACCACAGCCCTGATGCGGCCCTCAATGAAATTGAGTTTGACACCCCTGATGTCAACTCATAAACTATTTCTATGGTCTTTTTAGAGTTGCCAACAGAAAGGGAGGGGGGAGCAGTGCAGCCACTTGCAAACTGAAACTGCATTCCATAAATGTTTTCAAAGATAGTAACTAGGTGACTGAAGTTTCTGCTGTGCCAAATTCTAGCTGGAGAGCTTGACTGATGGCTTTTGGCTATGGATGTGTCCCATTGGAGAATATGACTTACAATATACCCATCAGGTGCGGGGAAAACCAGGGTCAAGAGTGACAATGAATAACGTGCCTCAGAATTGGCTACACCCAGGCAATGCCGGACTGTTTAACTCCCAATAAATCCTTTTGAAGTTTTGGAAGTTTGGCTCGAAACTGGGAGTAACGGGAGTAATGGGAGTAACTGCCGGAATCCTGACACCTGATGTATATTGCATTGAATCTGTGAGTTCTCCTCCTGAAATCTAAATTGGGAAAAGCCATCCATCCACATCGGCTTGGCCAACGATATAACATGCCTACAATGTTAAGATGCAGCAAGATAACTAGTCCCTCAGCATTCATTCGTAGTACACGGAGTCCTTGAACTTTCTGATTTCTTTGGGAACCTGCAGGTGCTTTAAAAAACATTCAACTCCCTTTGGTTCTTGGCAAGGAGCTCCAAAGGGCAACACTGGAAGGAGATGACCATTTGTGGAGGCAGTTTCAGGATGGGAGAACTGACTGTACTTCCCTGTAATGTATGGGAGGATTAAGGAGCTGAACAAGCTTAGCTTATTAGTCAGCGAAGTGACAGCCTTGCTAGGATATGCTCTTCAGTTTAGAGCCCTGGTGGCGCAGTATTGCAGGCTAACTTTGCCGGCTGCCAGCAGTTCGATTCTCAACAGCTCAAGCTTGACTCAGCCTTCCATCCTTCCAGGGTCAGTAAAATGAGGAGCCAGATTGTTAAAGACTAGGGGACAAAATTTGGAACTATGTTGCCATATATGTTGACAGCAGCACTTTACACTCAAAAATGGAAGGACACTTCAACCCTGAAAACAGACAAATGGCTGCAAAAGTTGATGGAGGTAGCAGAGACGGCTAAATTAATTGCTTTGACCAAGGAAAAAAAAACCACAAATATCTTTGTTTCTACCTGGAAACAGAGGTGGGATTCAAAAATCCCAGCAACTGGTTCGCTGCCCAGTTGCTGGGTGAGCGTGGCCATGGTGGGCGTGGCCTACAGGAACTTCAGGGAGGGCCATTTTTGGTCTTCCCAAGGGTCCAGAGGCTTCCCTCAGGCCTCTGGGAGGGTGAAAACAGTGTTCCCCGGGCTCCGGAGCCCCTCCAGAAGCTGGAAACAGTCCTGTTTCTGGACTTCTGGTACTTCTGATACTTCCATTTTTTGCCTTCCCAAGGGTCCGGGGGCTTTCCTCGGGCCTCTGGGAGGCCAAAAATGGCCTCCCCTTGGCTCTGGAGGCCCTCCGGAAGCTGGAAATAAGCCTGTTTCCGGACTTTTGGGAGGCCTGTTTTCCTCCCTCCCAGAGCCTCTGCATGGACCCTGCACTTACCTGCATTGAAAATGGGCTGCGTGGAGAGTCCTGGGAGGGGCAGGGTGGGGTGGGCATGGCCAGCAGCTCAGTTCAAATACCTGTTCGGCGAACCAGATGCAAATTTAACATCCGGTTCGCCTGAACCGGTCTGAACCAGTAGAATCCAACCCCCGCTTGGAAACCACTTCTGGACTTCGTGCTTGAGGTAGAAAAAAAAATGAAACTGATTTTGGGCTTTACCAATTAGATATTAGGGAAATGGCTAGTTTAAACTACCATGTAAAACTAAAAAAATGTGCTTTGATGTTATTACCCTATACTACTGCACCAAAGAGAGTTGGAAGTCAGTGCCTTGTCTTTCTCCCCCCTCCTTCTTTTCCCCACTTTTCCCTTCCCTGTTTCTCCTCCTTTTTGCTTTTGTATTTTTTGTGTATGTCGTATCATCCATTTTATATATACTGGAAATTCTAAACAAATAATTTAAAACGAGAGTAGGGTAAAATACAATAGTTGTGGGATAAAAATACAATAATTTAATACATAAATATATAAACTAGAATAAAATGAGATAAAATTATATATATATTTTATCAGCCCCGCAATCTACCCCAATCATAAATTAATAAAATTGTCATAAACATTAAAAAAAAACCCATATGGTTGGGGGGGTCAATATGCTGATACTGTAAACTACTTAGAGAGGCCTGTAACACACTATGAAGGGGGACATGAGCTGGGGTGAGAACACTGCAGGGTTAACTACCGGTTGGGGATTTACGAGCTTCTCTGCCCGCTGTGAGCTGTGCACCTGTAAATCTTCATTAGCACGTGCTGCCGAGAAGCAGCCTTTGAAACAGCCCTTTTTTCTTGTTTTTTTTAATTGCAGCTGTGCCTTGTTCGGCAGCTGAAGTTGAAAAAATCAGGAAATAAAGATCCGGTAAGAGCCCAGGTGGGTGGGTGGGCAAAAACATCAGCAGACATAGAACCGGTTCTAATGTCTGCTGCTCTTCAGAGCTACTGGTTCTACAGAGGTGGACAGAACCGGTAGAAACCCACCCTTGAACAGAAGTCTAAGTGCTATGGTTATTGCTGTAGAGTTATTTAGGAGCCGTGGTGGTGCAGTGGTTAGATTGCAATGTTGCAGGCTAATTCTGCCGACCGCCAGCAGTTCGATCCTGACCTCAAGGTTGACTCAGCCTTCCATCCTTCCGAGGTCGGTGAAATGAGGACCCAGATTATTGGGGAAAATAGGCTGACTGTAAGCCGCTTAGAGAGGACTGCAAAGCAATATGAAGCTGTACAAAAGTCTAAGTGCTATGTCTATTATTTCTCTTTCATTAGATTTTGCTTGCAGGATCCTTATTTCTTCCCAGAAAGTGCTTGAGTCACATCTGCACTTTTCTCTGTCTATGGAAACATGTGACTCAAGGCTGAAACTTTTTGGTCAGCTTTATACAGGAAGTCCTCAATTCATGACCACAATTGACCTCCAAATTTCCATTGCGGAGTGAAATTTGCCCCATTTTACGATCTCTCTTACCACAATTGTTAAGGGAATCCCTGCAGCTGTTAAGCTAATAACACAGTTGTTAAGTGAATCTGTCTTCCCCACTCATTTGGCTTGTCAGAAGGTCACAAAAGGGGATCCCTTGACCCCAGGGCACTGCAACCACCCCAAATTCCTGCCAATTGCCAGACATATGAATTTTGATCACATGACTATGGAGATGCTGCAATGGTCGTAACTGTGAAAAACGGTCCTAAGTCCCATTTTTCAACACCATTGTAATTTTGAATGGTCACTAAATGAACAATTATAAGTCAAGGACTACCTGTAATAAAGAAAAATAAATATATAAAAGGAAATGACTTCCCCCTTGATCAAAAGAATAAAAAAATTAGTAACTTAACCACTGCTCTCTTAAAATATAAGAAATAATCTCTTCTTTCCATATCCAATCTCTTATCTATAAACTCACTTAACTGTCTCACTTAGCAACAGAAATGTTAGGCTCAATTTTGGTCCTAAATTGATATTATATTATGATAATCTCTTCTTTCCATATCCAATCTCTTATCTATAAACCTTATCTAGAAATCCCATACTTAAAAGCATCATCATTTCAGTCCTGATGTCAGCAAAGGTTACTAGAAATAACAAGGTATCTGTTTTAATCTTGATCAAATAAACCAGCTCTTTATTCCTTCCGTTTTACTTCTCACAATCTTGCTATTTCCTTGAAAATAATGTCCTAGAATTTTTTTTTTCATTTTTTCTTCTGTTCCTTCTCACAAAATTCTTATACTTGCACGTATTTCAATCTTGTATGTCATATTTAAATTTTTATATCACACAGTATTGCCTTATTTTAATCGTGATGCTTCTGAGATGCATCAAGAAACAAGCAAATAAAATTCTTCAAAGCTTTAACAATCCTCTTGTTAAGAGGGATTATGGCCACATATAGCTACCCATCGCACAGCAGCAACTGTGAGTGACATACAAAGATTAAAGTGTTTAACTGGTTGTGAACATCCACACTATTAAATACAAAATAATTACAATAATTTCTTGGAACACCTGAGATTTTACCTCTTTATGGATTGCTGAAACTATACCAGCCAGGAGTCAACATGAATTTTATAATTCAATGCTTGGTACAGCTGTAGAATTGCTCTGTTTACATTATTTTTACTAATTTTGTGGTTGGGTTTCTGGATCCTTCCTCCATCCAGAGATTAAATGATTGGGGCCGTTTCAAAAGCTGTGAATGTCTCTGCAAATACATAAAAATAAATAGGTGCTTCTTCTTGCTGGATTAACCCATTTTTTGGGTTCACAGAACATAATAAATCATACAGTGATTAAATAAACTGGGCTGGCATTACATTATTGGTCAATAAGCCAAATAATCATTAAAACTAATGAAGTTTTACCTTGGGGAAAGCCAATTGCTAGATCTTTCAATATGTTAAATAAATAAGAGATTATTAGGGGGCTGGAGGCTAAAACATGCAAAGATCGGTTGCAGGAATTGGGTATGTCTAGTCTGGTGAAAAAAAGGATTTGGGATGACAGGATAGCAGTGTTCCAGTATCTCAGGGGCTGCCCCAAAGAAGAGGGAGTCAAGCTATTCTCCAAAGCACCTGAGGGCAGGACAAGAAGGTATGGGTGGAAACTAAGCAAGGAGAGAAGCAACCTAGAACTAAGGAGGAATTTCTTGACAAAACAATTACTCACTGGAACAAATCAACTCCAGAAGTTGTGGGTGCTCCATCGCTGGAGGTTTTCAAAAAGTGATTGGACAACCATTTGTCTGAAATGGTATAGGATCTCTTGCTTGAGCAAGGGTTGGACTAGAAGATCTTCAAGGTCCCTTCCAACTTTGTTATTTGGATAAATATCTATAGTTAAACTTGTGATATGAACTGAATCTGTTCGTCACAAAAGATGAGAAGTTCTCTCTGTGGCAATGAAAATTGAAAATGTTATCCTTTATTCTATTTGACTTCTAATATTTTGGAAATAGCCAATCTACTACTTAAGCTGATTTCTCACAGTTGTAATAGACATAAACTTGTTCTTTTCCAACAAAATTTAACTCAGAGGTGTCAGTCAGAGACAAAAAATATCGAGATGGCAACCATAGACAAGCATTTTAAATGCCCCAAAAGGAGACAGGCCTTTTAATTGTACAGTCACAGCCAACTACAGTTATGAAATAACTGAATGGAATGAAACTGAACGAGGAGAGATTCAACCTAGAAATAAGGAGAAACTTTCTGACAGTGAGAACAATCAACCAATGGAAGACTTTGCCTTCAGAAGTTGTGGGGAGCTTCATCATTGGAAGCATCCAAGAAGAAACTGGTCTGCCGTCTGTTGGAAATGGCGTGGGGTCTCCTGCTTGGGTGGGGGTTGGACTAGATGACCTACAAAGTCCCTCCCAACTCTGTTAATCGCTAAACTACCTTGGCCTTTTTCATTCTACAATACACCAGCGGTTAAAACTAAGGTTTATGGGGAAGATACCACACTCTACGGGTCTCCAAAGCTTTTACACAGCCAAACAGGGCCTCCAAACGCTTCTTTGCTTTGGACAAAAGACCACTGGTTGTTTTTCATTGAAAAGAAGGTTGCAAAACACAAAAAGTAATGATTCTGGAATGGCTCACATTCCAAGCTGGATGCCGATTGAACACTTCGGATTCCAATGACACGGATCTGACTTTGTATTTTGACCTGATTCTCAAGTTTGATAAAAGTGTTTGGGAAGCATCGCGCTCCAGAAAGTTCTCATTCCGTGTGGGCAGAATTCCAGCTTTGAAATACAAAAGATAGGGAGAAGAGAGCAGGCTTTTAAAAAACAGACTGCAAACAATTTTTTAAATAAAAGAAATGGGGAATGAGAGAGGGAAAACCTTATAGACTGACCCTCTCACTAGACTTCAGGGATGTAATATCCAGCAGTAAACAGCATTCAGAATGGTAGAATGTTTACAGAGAATATTTGCAGACCCCTCACATCCCAGATATAAACTGTTTCAACTCCTTCCCTCAAAACGACGCTATAGAGCACTGCACATCAGAACAACTCGACACAAGGACAGTTTTTTTCCTGAACGCCATCACTCTGCTAAACAAATAATTCCCTCAACACTGTCCAACTATTTACAAAGTCTGCACTACTATCACTGTTAATCTTGTCATCACTCCTTATCACCCATCCCCTCCCACTTGTGACTGTATGACTGTAACTTTGTCGCTTGTATCCTTATGATTTTTACTGACTGTTTTCTAGTATGATTTGATTGCTTATTGTATCCTATGACTATCATTAAGTGTTATACCTGATGATTCTTGACTCTTGACGAATGTATCTTTTCTTTTATGTACACTGAGAGCATTTGCACCAAGACAAATTCCTTGTGTGTCCAGTCACACTTGGCCAATAAAGAATTCTATCTAAAGAATTCTATCTATCTATCTAGAGGGTTTCCTGCTTGAGCCAGGGGTTGGACTAGAAGAACTTCAAGGACCCTTCCAGCTCTGTTCTATTCTTTAGTCTCGAAATGTCAAGGCTTCATATGCAGGTAAGTCCTTGACGTACAACCATTTGTTTAGCGAGCATTCAAAGTTACAACAGCATTGGGGGAAAAGGGACTTACAAACAGTCCCCACTCTTATGACCATCCAAGTATCCCTACGGTCATGGGATCAAAATTTGGGCACTTGGCAACTGGCACGTTTTTACAATGGTTGCAGGATTCCCAGGGTCACATGATCAACATTTGCGACCTTTCCAGCTGACCTCTGAGAAGCAAAGAAGCTGAATTTCCTTGATCCGCTTAACAACTGAGGTGATTTGCTTAACAACGGTGGTGAAATAGGCCATAAAACAAAAGATGCAGGTAGTCCTCGACTTACGACTACAATTGAGCCCAAAATTTCTCTTACTAAGTGAGAAATCTGTTATGTGAGTTTGTTCCATTTTACGACTTTTCTCGCCTTCATTGGTTAAGTGAATCACTGCAGTTCTTCAATTAGCCACATGGTCGTTAAGTGAACCTGGCTTCCCCATTGACTTTTTTTGTTAGAAGGTCACAAAAAAGGATCACATGACCTCGGGGACACTGCAACCGTCATAAATATGAGTCAGTTTGCCAAGCGTGTCTGAATTTTGATCACGTGACCAAGGGGATGCTGCAATCATCGTAGGTGTGACAAATGGTCATAAGTTACTTTTTCAGTGCCTTTGAAACAGTCACTAAATGAACTGTTGTAAATCGAGGACTACCTGTATTATAAATAAAAATATAGTAAAGGAAAAAGTAAAGAAATATATAAAGAAATGGCTTCTCCCTTTATACGCAACAAATATAACATTCTTTATTTAACTGATCATCTTCTCTTTAAATACAATAAAGGGTCTCTTTTATCCATATCTAATCTGTTATCTACAAATAAATCATCAAAACCTCCTTGTTCAGTCCCAGTCAGTAAAACGCCATTAGTAGTTACCATAAATAGATAACAACCAGAGATAGATAATGGCATATCTATTTCAACCTTGGTCAAACAAGCCAATTTTATATTCCTTCCCTTTACTTTTAACAATCTTCATTTTCCATCCCTTCAAATAACGTCGTAGAACTTGAGTTCTTCTCATTTTTAATTCAGTCCTTCTCACAACAATCTTCGAAACAAGCCTCATTTGTAAACCCAACCTAGGAAAGTTGCCAGCCCCACGTCTCAATAAGGGACAATACGAGAATCAAAATCCTGGGGTACAACTACCCGTTACACTTCCCGCATGGTTTGGTTATTACCTACCTGCGGACAACTAGCTTCAGTGTCTTCCAAGATCCTTTTACTAAGGAGATAGCTTTCTGCCTGGAGCTGCTTAGATAGACTTCATTGATGAGAATCACTTCATCTCCGGGTTGCAGCCGGGCGTTCAAAAAATCTGCTTTCCCTCCCTTTTCAACCTAGGACAGGACAGGTGGAGAGAAAAGAGACAAGTTAGAGAGATGCTTTCCCCATGCCCCTTGCTGTCTGTTAGGTATAACAAGGTTACCTAACGTAGTTTGGGTAAAATAATATATATAAACTATGATAGTAAGTTTAAGTGTGTGTCACTTTAAACTGCAAAGCATGTCATTTTGGGTGCGGTTGTGAAACCACCATAAGAGGGAGCAAGAGAACCTGCTGGCTTGCTGACGATTGATGGTTTGATGGATTGATGGTTTGCTAACTGCGTGTTTTCCTTACTGCTGAGTTGCTGAAGGAAGAAAGGAGGTTTGACTTCTTCATATCTCTACTGTGAGGAGATATATTACTGGACTGATATTTGTAAGTTTACTGACCTCTTTTTCGACACTGGACTTTGCAACTAAATAATCTCCGAAGGGACTGAACTAGTGAATGATATATGGACTGTTTTGACTATGCTATAACTCTTACTGGAATAAACTATTTAACTAGCACAGTGTATCTGTTTTACTGAGTGTAAGCTACAAAAAACGTTTATCTCACATATTTTGCCTGCCTGCCTGACTGCCATGCAGATTCTGCTAGGGTGTATCCCTAACACTGTCTACATCTTCTCACCTTGAAGAAAACAAGGACCTAGGTTACTATCTGACAATGTATTCACATGTTTTCATTGGAAATCTACAGGTTGCTTTAATACAGTCAGTCCTCATGACCACAACTGAGCTTGAAATTTCTGATGCTCAGCAAAAAAAAAAAAAAAAAACAGGGTAGAATTATGCAAAGCAGTTGAAGCCCAAGAGTAGATTAGAAAGGCCAGAATCTGACAACTGAAACTTATTTTAGCATTGGCTCTCTATCCTACCTAAAACAGCGAGTTAAGTTTTGGTAGCCAGAACCCTGTTATCATCCAAAATACTAGAAAAGAACATCCACAGCCATACATTACAAGGGGAAAAAAAAAAGACCAGAGAACCTTCAATATAATTTTCCACTATTTTTTTCCAATTATTTTCAGTTGATTGCTCCTTCACAATAAGAACAATTTGACATTTTTTTTAAAGGAATCAGCCTAAGGAAGTTGTTATACCGCTTTTCTGGACGCTTAACAAAAACTCTGGTGCCTATAAGTGAGACACATTATTCAACACAGCTGAGGAAAAAAAACCAGCACAGCTAGTCCTCAACTTATAACCGTTCATTTAGTGACCATTGGAACTCACAGCAGCACTGAAAGAAGTGACTTGTGATGATTTTTCACACTTACGACCATTGTAGCATCTAACGACGTGTCAAGTTTTTCAACTTTCCATTTCCAAACATTTAGGGATGCTCAAATGTTGTGACACGCCTTGGAGATTGTAAAGATATTTTGGTTGCTTACATATAATTTAGATGCACTTGGTAAGCAACTACATAAATATTATAACTTTTTAACATTTTGTTTGTTTCATTCCCCATAGTTACATTATCAAAATTCAGATGCATGACAACTGATTCATATTTAGGACCGTCACAGTGATTCACCTCACAAGCGGCTCAAGAAAGTTGGCCAAATGGAGTGAAATTCACAATTTCCCCCAAAATACAGCCTACACTGAAAGTAAGTCCTAGCTTGATTTTTACATGTGCCCAATATAAGCCCTACACCCCCCAAAAAATAAGCCCTAATTAAGTTCGCTCCCACTCCAGAGCAACCAGGTAAAAATTAAGCTAGGGTGGGGATGGAGCTGCCCTACTACTTACCTTTGGACAGTTGTAGCCAGGCCTCGCACACCCCAACACCTGCCTCATTGGCCCATTTCTTCTGCAGCTGGCAAGGCTGGCAAGGCTTTCCTGAAGGCCTCTGTAGCTGATAGCAAAGCTCAGGATCGATTTGGAGATCTGTTATCAGCTGCAGAGGCCTTCAGGAAGGCCTTGCCAGTCACATAAGTAGTTCCTGAAGGCCTCTGACAGTGAAAAGGAGGCCAGGGGGCGATGCATGCAAGTGAGGTTAGTCAGTGGATGATTTCCCCTGAAAATAAGACCTGGTGCCTTTCCTGTTGGCAAAAAAATTATAAGACAGGGTCTTATTTTCAGGGAAACATATTAGTTATTTATATAAGGCTTTTTTCCCCATTTAATAGTTCATTTTTCAAATGAAGAAGTTGAAGAAATGAAGTTTCTCCAGAAAAAGAGGAACTGTGAGTTCAAAAAAAGCTCATGTGTTTAATAAAGGAGGTGTATACTCAATGCATCATATCCCATTGACATGGATGAATTAGCTATTATTAGCTATTTTTATCTATAAGGAGGATAGGGAATTAAAGCCCCAGCTATTATTTCGAAGAGCTGGCCTCTAAAGAATTTTGCAGAGTTTATTAGACCAGCCCATATTGGTCTATTCATCCAGCATTCTGTTTTTTTTTCTTTCAATAAAAGCATGTGTTGTTGAAAAGGCACCTGGATGAAATATTTGCATTTCAGGCGTGGTAGGAATCCTGTAAACGAGAGCAGAAACCGGAATCCTGTATGAAACGCATTGTCATCGGCCAATAAAAGGACGGAAAGACAAATATTATATGTGAATGTCTGTTTCTAAAGATAGGGGGAGCGGAGTGTAAAATCAAGAAGTAAGGAGCTTTCATGGCATCCTGAGATGTTGTAAGATACAGGTAGTCCTTGACTTACAACAGTTCACTTAGTAACTGTTTGAAATTACAACGGCACTCGAAAAAAAATGACTCAGGATCACTTTTCACACTTACAACCGTTGCAACATCTCCATTGTTGAATGATGTACATTTGGCAGCTTGACAACTGATTCACACTTATGACCGTCGCAGTGTCCCAGGGTCATGTGATTCCCCTTTGGAAGTTGTGGGAGCTTCATCACTGGAGGCTTTCAAGAAGAGATTGGACTGCCATTTGTCAGAAATGGTGTAGGCAGCGTCTCCTGCTTGGGCGGTGGGGGTTGGACTAGATGATCTACAAGGTCCCTTCCAACTCTGTTCATCTGTTAAACCTTCTGCAACCTTCTAACAAGCAAAGTCAATTGGGGAAGTCAGTTTCACTTAACAACCGTATTACTGATTTAACAACCGTGGTGATTCATTTAACAAATGTGGCAAGAAAAGTCATAAAATGGGGCAAGACTCACTTAACACATTTCTCACTTAACAATGTCAATTTGGGGGTCAGCTGCGGTCTTAAGTTGAGGACTACCTATTTTACTAGGGTACTGTTTCTCAACTTTGGCCAATTTAAGATGTGTGGACTTCAACTCCCAGAATCCCCCAGCCAGCATGGGGATACTGCATGGCCCTGTGAAAAACGGTCATAAGTTACTTTTTACAGTGCCGTTGTAAGTTTGAACAGTCACTAAGCAAATGGTTGTAAGTCGAGGACTACCTGTAAAGGTTCCCTTCACACATACGTGCTAGTCATTTCCAGCTCTAGGGGGTGGTGCTCATCTCCATTACAAAGCCGAAGTGCCAGCGCTGTCCAAAGGCGTCTCCGTGGTCATGTGACCCGGCATGACTAAACACCAAAGGTACACGGAATGCTGTTGTCTTCCCACCTATTTTTCTACTCGCATTTTTACATGCTTTCAAACTGCTAGGTTGGCAGAAGCTGGGACAAGGAACGGGAGCTCACTCCATTACATGATGCTGGGGATTTGAACCTCCGAACTGCCGACCTTTCCGATTGACAAGCTCAGCGTCTTAGCCACTGAGCCACCGTGTACCTTTAAAGAGAAGTCTAATGATAGGAAACGTCTAGTCCTTCGGGCTTTTAAGTTCCTATATTTCACTGGGGATCGGAAAGTATGTAAAACGACTATAGGTGGTCATCGAGTTACAACAGTAGTCATCGGGTTACCGCGTGGCCTGTTTTTGGCCGGTTGAGTGCTGCGGGAGGCTGGAGAGGCCGAAAGGGGCTGTGGGGAGGGGGCAGAGTGCAGGCTTGCAGGAGGTGAGTTGAAATGCCTCTGTACCTGTGCAAAGTGCGTGTTTGGTGCACACACGCAAAGTGTGCACACATGCACAAAGCATGCCCACCAAGCCACACCCACTGAACCGGTGGTAAAACTTTTTTAATCCCACTACTGCACTGCAGGTGCCCCCAACACGAGTCCTGTGTCATGACCACAATGGCCACGTCCACCTGCTTTGGCCAGCAGAGGCACCGCGGGCTGGTCCTTTGATATTTCCAGGCCAGGCCTGCAGGGCAGATTTAAGCATCCCACAGGCCTTGAGTTTGACACTCCTGCCTTAAACTCCATTCAAGATGCTACCTAGCCTGGTGACGAAATGTTTGGAAACCAACCCACAAGCTGGGAGAACGAATCTTTACTCTCATCCTAAATCCAAGGGATATTCGCCGCTATTTGTCATTGAGTAGGATTTTAATTACATGGGCCTATCTGCAGGGGTGGGATTCAAAAATTTTAACAACCAATTCTGTGGGTGTGGCTTAGGTGGTGGGCGTGGCTTGGTGGTCACGTGACTGGGCGGACATGTTATTGGCTGGGTGTGGTGAACTCAATATCACTCACATCGAGGTAGGCATCTCCTCGCCTGGCCTCTCATGACTGTGGGGATGCTGCAACAGTCATAAGTGTGAAAAATGGTCATAAGTCACTTTTTTCAGAGCCATTGTAACTTGGAATGGTCACTCCACACAAGCAAAGTACCAGCAAAGGAGGGAAAGAAAACTCCAGAGAGGTCCCTGAGACAGGAAGTTTAGTCCTGCCAAGAATGTAAAAAGGGTTAACAGAGAGGCAGTTTCTATAAGCAACACCAGAATGTTTCCTTCCTGCCTTCCTTACAGGATTAGGCCAGCTTGCCCTTTTTTATACACTGTGTTCCCAGCTGAAGTTAATGAAGGGAATCAGGGTTCTTTCCTCCCCCGTAAGCCAAGCAACTCAAATTGCTCCCTTCTCCGTTCCTCCCTGTGTGCCCTAGGATGAAGAGGGGGTGAGCCTGGATCTTCTTCTGAATTCCCTCTCCCTCGTTCTACCTCTTCCTGGCTCTGCCCAGGTGGACTTTGCCCTTCCCCAATTCCCTCCACAGCCAACTGAGCCACACTCCACTCCCTGTCAGCTGTTCGGCTTCCTCCTGGATTCAGACTCTGACAGGGGCACGACACAATGGAACAGAAGTTGCCTTCAGACATTGTGGGAGCGCCATCATTGGAGACTTTCAAGAAGAGATTGGACTCTCATCTGTCAGAAATGGGGAGGACCTGTAGGGTCTCCTGCTTGGGCAAGGGGTTGGACTAGATGACCTACAAGGTCCCTTCTAACTCTGATGATCGGTTATCTATTAATGATCAAAATTCAGATGCTTGGCAATTGACTCGTATTTATGACAGTTGCAGTGTCCCTGGGTCATGGGATCGCCTTTTGCAACCTTCTGGCAAGCAAAGTCAATAGGGGAAGCCAGATTCACTTAACGACCGGGTTACTAACTTACTACAACTCCCTTAACAACCATGGCAAGAAAAATTGGCAAAATTCACTTAACCAATGTTTCCATGATGACTCAGGGCGTGGCACAAAAGCAACGAATAGGTAAAGTCCTTTTAATATCTCCACCTTGGCCCCCAATGTCCAGTTATCATCGACTGGAGAAAAAAACTCTCCCAAGAACAGTTTTTAAACGGAAGAAATTCCATCCGAACCCAAAGTACATAAAAATTACAAATAAAAACCCAACACAAACCATGCTGCCGCAGTTAATGAGACGGGGCAGGATAAGGAATTGAAGACTTCAAAAGATAACAAAATACACACAGTTGGGAGGACACCAGAACCCAGATAAAAATAATTCACACTTTGCTTCCAGCAAGGAGCTGTGCGCAAACACCCCTTTTATCCTGTTTTCTCAGCTGCAGCTAAATGAAGGGAATCAGGGCCTTTTTCTCCCCCGTAACCCACTTTGCTCCCTTATCCGTTCCTCCCTGCATGCGCTAGGATGAAGAGAGGGTGGGCCTGGGTCTTCCTCTGAATGCCAGCCGGACTGTGCCCTTCCCCAGTTTCCTCCACAGGCACCAGAACCACATTCCCACTCCCTGTCAGCTGCTCTACCTCCCCCTTGGAATCAGATTCCAACAGGGGCATGACAGTTTCACCTGAGGAACAGAAACATTGGACTCAATTGTGGTTGTAAGTCGAGGGTTATATCTGTATTTTTCATCTCAATGTACCCAATTAGGCAATATAACATTATGAAAGTGTTGTCGTATATTGAAAATTACCTAGCTAGAACTTGGAACGAAGCCTGTTAGAAAACCCCAGGATTGTAAAATGGACCGGGAAAATCCAAAGAACATCTCAGAAGTTGACAAATAGAAAACAATTTCTCCTTTGTTGCTAGGAAACCAAGATGAAGGCATTCGTGAAGTCATGGGGGAGATTTTTTGTTTTCTTCACACCTTCATCCAAGCAGTCAGTGGTGTTGGATGTTGGGCAACACCAGCAAATGGTTAATTGTCTTATTTATGGCCACAGCATTCTTGCTGCCATGAGGAACGGTGGTTTGCGGTTCGGCCACTCTGTGCCAAACGGCCAACTTCAGTTTTTATGGACCACCAAGTTGCAAAACCTGATCTGAAAGAATCAGGTGCAATGGGAAGATTTTTTCCCCCTTGCCTTTGAGAGGTAAGCTTCACCTGCTTGCGTGAGAGGCCTCTCTGAAGACCAAGCTAGGGAAAATCCCAAAGTCCAGAAAGTACAATGGGTCTTTGAGACGTCCATTTGGGTTAAATGGAGTGGTATTCCTTGATTTACAACCAGAATTTCCACTGTTAAGTAAAATGCTTGTCGAGGTACAGGTAGTCCTCAACTTATGACTACAATGGAGCCCACAATTTCCTTCCTTGTTTCCTTCTTCCCTCTCTTACTTCCTTCTTTCCATCTCTCCTTCCTTCTTTCCTTCCTCCCTCTCTCCTCTTTTTCCGCACACAACTTTCTTTTCTTTCTTTCTTTCCTTTCTTCCTTTATCTTTCTTTCTTCCTTCCTCCCTTCCTCTTTTTTCTCACACTTTTTCTTTCTTTTTTTCTTTCTTCTTTCTTTCCTTCTCTTTCTTTCTTTCCTTCCGTCTCTTTTTTTTTCTTTCTTTCCTTCCTTCTCTTTGTTTCTTTCCTTCTTTCTTTTTCCTTCTTTCCTTCTTTCTTTATTTCTTTCTTTCTTCGTTCCTCCCTCCCTCTTTTTTCTCACTTTTTCTTTCTTGCTTTTTCTTTTTCTTTCCTTCCTTCTTTCTTCTTTCCTTCCTTCTTTCTTTCTTTCCTTCCTTCTTTCTTTCCTTCTCTTTCTCTTTCTCTCTTTCTTTTTCTTTCTTTCCACAGTTGTTAAGTGAATCATTGCGATTGCTAAGTTAGTAACATGAATGCTCAATGAATCTGGTTTTCCCGTTTGACTTTGCTTCTCAGAAGTTTGCCAAAAGTGATCACATGATACCAGGACACTGAAACCATCATCAATGTTACCAACTGTCTGGATTTTGATCCTGCGATGGTCATAAATTTTAGAACCAACTGTATGTCTTTTTTTTTCAGAGACGGTGTAACTTTGAATCGTCGCTAAACTAACAGTTATAAGTCAAGGACTCTTCTTCCTAGCATTACTCCTGCACTATGGCAGGTTGTAAGTTGAGGACTACTGTACTCAAAATTCTTGGGAATTTTGCTTCCCTGTGTTGTGAGTGCTCCATCACTTGAGGTTGTCAAGAAAGTGTTGGATGTTTGTCCTGGTTGATACAAGGTGTCCCACAGGGGGCAGGGGGTTGGAGAAGAACCGGGGGGTGGGGGCAAACTCAAGGCCCGTGGGCTGGATCCGGCCTGAAAACAGCAAAGGACAAGCCCACTGGGGCCTCTGCCAGCAAAAACAGAGCTCAGAGGGCTGCCCCCCTCCACAAGTTCCATTTTCATGGCAGAGGGCTACCAAAACACACTAAAAGAAAAACAAAAGGAGAAATATCCCCCCCTTTTGCATTCGAGCATCCAAGAAGGGACAGGAAAGGAGAAAAGGAAAGAGGAAAGGCAAAGAAAAAGGAAAGATGAGAAGACAGCAAGGAAGGAAAAAAAGGAAGGAAGGAAGGAAGGAAGGAAGGAGGGAGGGAGGGAAGAAAGAAGGAGAGAGACAGGAAAGAGGGAGGGAGAGAGGAAAGAAGGAGAAAGACAGGAAAGAGGAAGGAAGGAAGGAAGGAAGGAAGGAAGGAAGGAAGGAAGGAAGGAAGGAAGGAAGGAAGGAAAGAGACAAATAAGAGAAAGGAAGGAAGGAGGGAGGGAAGAAAGAAGGAGAGAGACAGGAAAGAGGAAGGAGGGAAGGAAGGGAGGGAGGGAGGGAGGAAGATTATAATGAGAGTGAAGGAGGGTCTCAGGGAAGTCCTGCCTTAGCACTTGGCCACCACAAGTGACCTCAACACGAATCCCGTGACACGCCCACAATGGCTATGTCCACCCCTGGCCATGTCCATCTCTCCCTCCCCCGACCCGGCTTTCCAAGGTCAAACACAACCCTGATGCGGCCCTCAATGAAATCGAGTTTGACACTCCTAGACTAGAAGACCGCCAAGCTCCCTTCCAGCCCTAGGAGTCTATGGTTGTGTGAAGTGAGAATTAATGGCCCCGGGTTGCAAATCACCAGCCTTTACGGAGCTGCCTTTAGAGAAGTGAGCCACTTCTTAACAAGAAAAGTGGGTAGATTTTTTTTTTTTAAAAAAAGAAAAACAGCCCTCTCATAAAGCCGGAGGCCATATCGAAAGAAGGTCAACAAAAGATGTGAAGTACAAGTGCCTCCATTGAGAACAGGGCAGTCAACGGAGAGCAACAGCCCAGTAAAAGCTGCTGGGTGCCAGAGGTCATGCCTGGCCTTCTCAGCCCAAAGGGGAGCCGTGGAGGCGGGGCGGGCCGGGGGGGGCTGCTTGTGCCCTTATGGCTTGTTTGAGGATTGCTTTTTATGAGCCATGCACGTGTCCTCGTAGGCCGTCAATGGCAAGTCCCACAAACGGGGTGGGGAAGGCGGGTGGCCGTATTAAGCCTCTGCATTGCATTCTTTAGGAAATGCAATGAGGGAAATAGAGGGAAATATGGCCACTGTTTATTGAAGCTGTTGTGTCAAATGTATATACCGTCCGTCCTTTTCTCATACAACCGTTCTTCTTTTTTCTCAACCTTCCTTCTTTCCCATACATCCTTCCTTCCTTCCTTTTTTCTCAACCTTCCTTCCTTCCTTCCTTCCTCCTTTTTTCTCAACCTTCCTTCATTCCCATACAACTTTCCTTTCTACCTTTGTCTCATACAACCTTTCTTCTTTCCTTCTCCTTTTTTCTCAACCTTCCTTCCTTTTTCTCATACCTTTTTTCTTTCCTTCTCCCTTATTCTCAACCTTTCTTCCTTTCTTTCTTCT
>NW_020769399.1:2453722-2463849 GCF_900518735.1 Pseudonaja textilis | reverse complement strand
CAGACAGTCCTGGAGTCCATGTCTATTACCATATATATTATTGCATGGAAAAACTGCACACTCTTTTTATAAAAATCCATCTATAAAAAACATTTTTGGAAAGATCAATTCATTGAGATCTAAAGCTCAAGGCAGACACCTCTTAATACAGTTGGAAAAACCATTATGCCTAGTTTGCCAATTGCTTAACTTTAGACCGCATGATCTATTTTAAAACACAAAGCCCTGCCTTCCCCCCCCGCCCCCTAATAAGATGCCAAAGTGAAGTTTGTCTTATGGGAACCTTGGAGGCAGGGTGATATTTCTGCTGGAAACTGGAAGTGGATTTCGGGCCAACTGATTACCAAGGGATGATCATAAGACTGAAATGACACTGCACTTGGATTGACAATGTAGCCAGTCCGACATTACAAGTTTCCAAGGCGAAGAGCTAAGGAGATGGCAGGAATGTGTATAAATCCTGTGATTTCTTAATAGGATTTTGTAGCAAATCTCACTAGCCCTTCTAAAATGTACCCCACGGCTTCTTCAGCTATACAAAATATCAATCACATAGTTGTTCTGTCAAGGAATTGGGCAGCAGCTGTCCAAATGAAGTCAAAGACACGGATACAAACGCGTAGTTTTATATAAATAAAGACACTGCTCAAAAAAATAAACTCCAAGTCAATCATACTTCTGTGAAATCAAACTGTCCACTTAGGTAGCAACACTGATTGACAATCAATTTCACATGCTGTTGTGCAAATGGAAGAGACAACAGGTGGAAAGCATAGGCAGTTAGCAAGACATCCCCAATAAAGGAGTAGTGACCACAGACCACTTCTCAGTTCCTATGCTTTCTGGCTGATGGTTTGGTCACGTTTGAATGCTGGTGGTGCTTTCACTCCAGTGGTAGCATGAGACGGAGTCTACAACCCACACAAGTGGCTCAGGTAGTGCAGCTCATCCAGGATGGCACATCAATGTGAGCTGTGGCAAGAAGGTTTGCTGTGTCTGTCAGCGTAGTGTCCAGAGCATGGAAGCACTACCAGGAGACAGGCCAGTACATCAGGAGATGTGGAGGAGGCTGTAGGAGGGCAACAACCCAGCATCAGGACCGCTACCTCCTCCTTTGTGCAAGGAGAGACAGGAGGAGCACTGCCAGAGCCCTGAAAAATGACCTCCAGCGGGCCACAAATGTGCATATGGCTGCTCAAACGGTCAGAAACAGACTCCATGAGGGTGGTATGAGGGCCCGACATCCACAGGTGGGGGTTGTGCTTACAGCCCAACACTGTGCAGGACGTTTGCATTTACCAGAGAACACCAAGATTGGCAAATTTGCCACTGGCGTCCTGTGCTCTTCACAGATGAAAGCAGGTTCACACTAAGCACATGTGACAGATGTGACAGGCTCTGGAGACACCGTGGAGAACGTTCTGCTGCCTGCAACATCCTCCAGCATGACTGGTTTGGCAGTGGGTCAGTAATGGTGTGGGGTGGCATTTCTTTAGGGGGCCGCACAGCCCTCCATGTGTTCACCAGAGGTAGCCTGATTGCCATTAGGTACCGAGATGAGATCCTCAGACCCCTTGTGAGACCATATGCTGGTGCGGTTGGCCCTGGGTTCCTCCTAATGCAAGACAATGCTAGACCTCATGCGGCTGGAGTGTGTCAGCAGTTCCTGCAAGACGAAGGCATTGATGCTATGGACTGGCCTGCCCGTTCCCCAGACCTGAATCCAATTGAGCACATCTGGGACATCATGTCTCACTCCATCCACCAACACCACGTTGCACCACAGACTGTCCAGGAGTTGGGGGATGCTTTAGCCCAGGTGTGGGAGGAGATCCCTCAGGAGACCATCCGCCACCTCATTAGGAGCATGCCCAGGTATTGTAGGGAGGTCATACAGGCACGCCTCATTCTGACTTGTTTTAAGGACATTACATCAAAGTTGGATCAGCCTGTAGTGTTTTTTTCCACTTTAATTTTGAGTGTAACTCCAAATCCAGACCTCCATGGGTTGCTAAATTTGATTTCCATTGATAATTTTTGTGTGATTTGGTTGTCAGCACATTCAACTATGTAATGAACAAAGTATTTAATAAGAATATTTCATTCATTCAGATCTAGGGTGTCTTATTTTTGTGTTCCCTTTATTTTTTTGAGCAGTGTATATTTCACATTTGTATTTAGAGCAGTCAAGATGGTCAGGAGCACAGGAACCTCATGAGGTAAAAATTCAGACAGCATACAAAGCCTGCAGAAGAAAAAGAGTGGGGGGGAAGGGAAAATCCCCCTTTACCTCCACGGCAACCAATTATAGCACAGATTGCCTCATCTGCATGAGCCCACACTCTCCAACCAATCAACTACAACTGTGTGTTCTGGTCCATTATAGCAGGGGTTTCCAACCTTGGCAACTTTAAGACTTGTGGACTTCAATTCCCAGAATTCCTCAGCAAAGCTGTCTGGGGAATTCTGGGAGTTGAAGTCCACAAGACTTAAAGTTACCAAGATTGGAGACCCCTGCATTATAGCTGTTCCAGCTACTAAATTAAATAATACATTCCTCTCTGAAATTCTCACATTCTTCCTATTGCATGAGTTAATATTTCTCTCTGAGGTGTATAATAAACTGAATTTAGAGTTACTTCCCAATGTATTCAATGCAATGAGTCGATCCCTTTGATATCCTTTGGCACTAAAATGCAATGAATCATTAACAACACGTGCGGTTTAACTTATTCAGATATCTGTAGAAATATAGAGTCACAGACTTGATTTGATTCAGCAAATTATTTAATGGGAAGGGAAGTGCTCGGGGCCTTAAAAACGTTTATTGTACCATTATTATGGGAAAATGTAAAAGAGTAAATGTGAAACGTTCAGAGAGGCAGTTTGGTCTAGAGGTTAAGGCACCAGATGAAAACAGGGAGACTGTGAGTTCTAGTCCTGCCTCAGCTATGAAAGCCAGCTGGGTGGCCTTGAGTTAATCACTAGGAGACTGTGAGTTCTAGTCCATCCTTAGCCATGAAAACCAGCTGGGTGACTTTGGGCCAATCACTAGGAGACTCAGAGTTCTAGTCCTGCTTTAGCCATGAAAGCCACTTGGGTGACCTTGAGCTAAGCACTAGGAGACTGTGAGTTCTAGTCCATCCTTAGCCATGAAAATCAGCTGAGTGACTTTGGGGCAGTCATTCTCAATCCAACACACCTCATAGAATTGTTGTGGGGGAAATAGAATGAGAAAGACGTGATCCAGAACACTGATCACTAAGTGGAGCAGTGAAGTGAGTCATGGCCTATTTTATAACCTTATTGCTGTGGGAATTAAGTGACTCACATGGTTGTTAAAGAAATCTGGCTTTCCTATTGATTTTGCTTATCAGATGCCAGCTAGGAAAATTGGAAATGGCAACCATGTGACTCCAAATACATGACAGTTGCCAAGCACCCAAATTTTGATCATGTGACTATAAGGATGCTGCAAAGGTTGTAAGTGTGAGGACCACACTTTATTAGGTGTTTTTCAACACTGTTGTAACTTTAAATAGTTACTAAACAAATGGTTGTAAGTTGAAAACTGCCTATTATCTGCCATCATCTTCCCATACAGGTAGTCTCTCAACTTATGACTGACTCCCATGCCTCCTCCTCTGATTCGGCTGCTGAAGGGGCCGGCGGCTGACAGGCTACAACAATAAGTGTGGAAAACGGTCATAAGTCACTTTTTTCAGTGCCATTGCAACTTTGAACGGTCACTGAATGAATGGTTAGAAATCAAGGACTTTCTATATGGATGAACTCAGGCAGAACCGCTGAGCTATAGTTTTGACTTTATCGCACATAGGATGTGATGTGACATGCAAAGCAAACCATGGCTTAGTGTGACAGGGCTCCTGATCCATGAGGAATAAAGCATTTCAAAAATAAAGTGCTTTAATAGTTAGTTAGTTAGTTAGTTAGTTTAGTTTGTCAAGCATGTATGAGAAAACAAGTATAAGTATGAACATAACATATAAACATATAAGTATATACATAATAAATGAGTACAAATAAATAGGAACCGTAGGACAGGGATGGCAGGAAAGCTGGTGTACTTATGCACGCCCTGTACAGACCTCTTAGGAATGGAGTGAGGTCCACAGTAGATAGTTTAAGGTTAAAGTTTTGAGGGTTTGAGGATGTAACAATAGAGTCAGGTAGTGAAATAACAGGCATACGATATTCTTGGTGTTCTTGAAATACAGAATTGGCTTAAAGAAAAAAAGGCCAGAAACTAAACTCATGATGATGATGTAAAACACACTTTAAGCATGTCTGACCTTAAGGGAATTGGTTGTTGAAGAAACCAAACCCCACAGCCCCATTGTTGTTGCTTGAATGAGCTGTATTAGCTGTAATAAACCTTTTGTTTTTAAAGGCAGGATGTGGTTTCCTCTCTTGTAAATGTTTTTAGCCCTGGAAGTTTATTACTGTATGCTGGTAAATGTTGGCAGCATCCTTGGTTTGCGTTGCAGCTTGTGTTATGGTTGATTTCCATTATTTATATAGGGAGTTTTTAATGCCATTTTTAAAATCCTGTGGTATCCTGTCCAGGGTCCATTAGGGTGATAAAAACAAACAAATAAATACATTTTGTATTGCTTTGTGGAGAGCAGTCAATATCTCTTTGGCTTAAGTTCACCATCAGAATAGTCCTCGACTTACGATTGGTCACTTAGCAACTGCTCAAAATTATGATCGACTTTGAAAAAGATAATTTCAACCCAGATCCAAAGTTCCAATGGCCAGCCCACCCCTTGCAGTCACTTGATCAAATTTTGGGTGCTTGGCAACTGGTCTGTATTTATGGCTATTTGCATCTTCTGAAAGTCACATGATTGCAATTTACTATAGGCTTTTTTCCTTTTCTGGAACCAGAATTTACTTTGACTTTCTGGCAAAAACTTACCATAATAGCAAACTACAGTTCAGTTACTCAATTCTGTTTTTTGTTTTTTTTCATAGAGCCAGCAATTAAGACATGAAGAACTGGGTCCATAATCCTCTTGTTTAATAATAATAATCCTCTTCTGCTCCTTCCTGGAGGACCTAAGGCAGCTGGATGTAAGCAGTGATTTGATATTCTTTATTTCTTGTTGTGGGTCTCTTGGTGCTCTCTGAGCCTGATGGTTTTCTTGCAGACATTTCAACTAGGCAAGATCATTGCTGACGCTAGCACTGATGATGTGACCTAGTTGGGTCATGAAACATTGACAAAAAACCCACCAAGCTTAGATCACATGACCCTGTGACACTGCAATTGTTATAAATATGTGATGACCCAAGGGGCATGGCACAAAGGCAACACAGTCACATAAGTAAGAAGGGTCCCTTTAGTACCGCCAACTTTGCCCCCAATGTCCAGGTTATCTTTGGCTAGAGAAAAAACTCTTCCAAGAACAGTCTTTAAGTGGAGGAAATTCAGTCCGAAAACAAAGTACATACAAACTGTAAATAAAAATCCATACAAACCATGCTGCAGTAATTAACTTGACAGGTCAGGAGAAAGAATTGCAGACTTCCCACACAGTTGGGAAGACACCAGGAACCCAGATAAGCCTTGACAAAACCAGATAATTCATGATTTGTTCTCAACAGCTTGCTGTGCACAACTTCCCTTTTTAAACATTGTGTTCCCAGCTGCAGCTAATGAAGGGAATCAGGGCCCTTTCCTCCCCTGTAAGCCATGCAACTCACATTACTCCCTTCTCCGTTCCTCCCTGCGTGCCCTAGGGTGAAGAGGGGGTGGGCCTGGGTCTTCCTCTGAATTCCCTCTGCCTTGCTCTACCTCTCCCCTGCTCTGCCCAGCTGGACTTTGCCCTTCCCCGTTTCTTCCATAGCCAACAGAGCCACACTCCCACTCCCTGTCAGCTGCTCGCCCTCACCCTCTGAATCAGATTCTGATAGGGGATAGGATGATAGGGTTTTTTCCCCTTTACAAAATCCCGAAAGAAAAAGGGAAATTACTAGATAGCTGATATGTTAGAAATCTTTTGTTAATTTTTTGAATACTTCTTTGGTAATTGAAGTAATTTAGAAAAAAAATGCATAACTAAAATTTCATACTATAAATCTAAGGAACTCAACTAGTCCTCAAAGCTTGAGTCTCAAAAGCTACATAGCTAACTTTTTTTTGTTGAGATAATTTAATACAAACAATACAAACAATAATTTGCCACATTCCCACTTGATAATTTTTCCTGTTCAAGAGACATATCAGACCACACTCGTTTAGTTTAGTTTAAAGAAATGCCAAATGGATTCTAAAAATAATTTCACACACACACACACACACACAATGTTAAACCATAAAGAGGTATTTAGCTATAGTTTAACATGTAAATCGAATAGTGGCTTAGCTAACAAATCATTAAAGAAAAAGTACGCAGCACATTGTGGAAAGAAACTGTGAGAACAGCTTCTGCTCTGAAATGGAAGATTCAGAAAGCAACAAATCCCACTTTTAGCCAACATATTAAGATTTTTTTTTTAACTTTGAATGGAGCAAAAAATGTAAAAGTTGTTATACTCAGAAAACTCTTTATCCCTTTTGCAAAATGTTCAGTGAAACCTGATGGCTTATATATGCTTGCCAGTTGATAATGATTCAAATAAAATTTGTATATAGCTAGCACAAGCCTAGCACATTCTATATTTGCAACTAACATTTAATGCAAATAAAACATTTACATTTTTTTAAAAAATGAAGAATATATTAACTAAAAAGACCAAAATATATAGATGATTGGGTCATTTTTTGCAACCCTTGCTGGAGCCCTACTAAACTTTTCAGTTGAAATATGTAATTTTAAGCACCCAATCGATTTAAATAACCTTAATCCTCCTGAAATGAATTAGCCTAAATCATGTTAAATCCAAGCACCTCATTCGTTATTGGTTACAAATTAGCTCAGAGGTTACAGGATCCACCTTAAGCAGATAAAAATTGTTTAAATCATAAATGTATGTCTCCATATCTTTGAAATGTGCTCTTGCGAAGGATCTATATAAAAACAGTACCTAGTGGTCTGTGCCAAATACAAGTTTTTTTTTTCCCCCTTTGGCTTCACAATGGCCTAAAAACGTTGAACAACCTACAAATCACAAGACAAATTCTAACTCCTTCCTCATTCTTTCCTGGAATGCTTTGCTTCATCTGGTACCCTTGTAAAGAATTCTAGCTTTTAAATTTGCTTTAAATTCCTGTTAAACTCTTATTTAAATCAAATAAACAGGGTTACCTTGGAGATGATTAATGGCTCTTTATGCTCCAGTCCGCCTTTCAGTGTAAATCCCCATGGAGCTCCTCCTTGGAGCAATACTTCCAAGTAAAGGTATCTCCCTTTATGGGTTGAGTTCGCTTCTGAAGAAGAAATGACATTTCTGTTTACATTGTCTAACATCATGAGCCTCATAACTTTGTCTTTCCAAGGGCCTTCTGAACACACCCTCAGTAACCTGAAGAGTCTGGGAACGAGAGCATTGAAGATGAAAAACCTCCACATTCGTGATGAATTATGTCCCTCTCTGCCAGATCGTAGGCTGCAAGGATCACCCAGAAGGACAAGTCCATTTTCCTGGTGGCTACAAGAAGTCCACGGTGCTAGACAGAGAATTCTTTAGAACATTCGAGCATCTTAGCCGAACCAGTCCAACTTCATGAGATGTTTTCAACTCGACACGTTTCTCCTCCCTCTGCAAAATCTTTCTCTCTGAAAAATCTCTTTCCGTGAACATTGCCCAACCTGGGCCTTCTTCACAGCGTCAGGACCAGGAAGAAAGCAAAAGAAAGAAAGAAAAGGAACAAGAAGGTAGAGAGAAAGCGAGACATTTCAATCTGTTGGGGAGCAAACTTTTTAAATGAGCTCCTAGTGCTTCGGCTTTGATTGATGATTGGCCCTTTCTCCCAGTCCCTCGGCAATTTACCATTACAATGGCTGTTTTTTCCTCAGTTCATTGCCTCTGAAGAATGAAAGCATCTTCTCCGGTTCTTCAACAGGCTTTTCTGCTAGCTTCACTGTTTTGTGGCTTGTCAGAAGTAGCGGGGACAGAAAAGGAGGGTGGGAGGAGAGCAAAGCCCAGGCTTTCTTTTCTTTTCTCTTTTTTTCTTTTCCTTCTTTCTTTTTCTTTTTCTTCCTTCCCTTCCTTCTTTCCTTCTTTCTTTTCTTTTCTTTTCCACTTGCTCTGTAGAGCTTGGATGTCGAATGACTCCCCCAGTTGAATTTATACAGGGGGAATGAGACTGTGCCAGGAAAACAGGAAAGGCAGGTGAAATTAATCCCTTGCAAAATGTGAAGGAGATAGCTTAGCTCTTTTCAGCTTTTCCCACTCGGCTGCCTCTGTTCTCAAGCCTTCTGTTGTTGAAGGAGAGTGTTCAGAGCAGAGAGGCAGCAACAGCCAAAGAGAGAGAGGGAGAGAGAGAGGGAGAGAGAGAGGAGTGATTTGTTAGGGATTCCAGAAGCTGCTAGCTACAATTGATTAAAAGTGCATGCAATATAAAGTTGATAGTGGTCATTTCCACACAATTGCTGTACTGGAAATGAAACTCTGCAAACTTCAGAACTCTGATGGCCTCCAATATAGTTTGATGTCCACTAGAGATGACAAGACAGAAGGGTTTCAGTACTTGAGGGGCTGCCGCAAAGAAGACGGGGGTCAACCTATTTTCTAAAGCACCAGAAGGCAAGGCAAGAAACAATGAATGGAAACTAATCAAGGACAGAAGCAACGTAGAACTAAGGAGAAATTTCCTGACAGTGAGAACAATTAACCAGTGGAATGGCTTGCCCCCAGCTCCATCAATGGAAGTTTTTAAGAAGAGATTGGATAGCCACTTGTCTGGAATGGCATAGGTCTCCTGCTTGAGCAGGGGGTTGGACTAGATGACCTACAAGGTCCCTTCCAACTCCCTTACTCTGTTAAATGTATGAGACTACAGATTCCGTTATTCCCAGGTTCAGTTAAGAGAACTGTAGGTCAACACATAGAATAAACTTAAAACCTTCATGTTATGTTTGTCTGACTTCATGCCACGATAGGTGGATGCTTGCATGGAAAGAAGGCAACCTTATCATTTGTAGAACATTGTGAAAATATTTTCTTATTGCATCAAAATCAAAAATAAACAACCTCTGTCTTTTCAACCTTCTTCAGAATCAACTTTTTCAAAATGCAAAAGTGAAAACATACCAAGAACTCTCAACTGCATTAGAGAGTTACAAATGGAATACTCCAGGTACCTAATTTCTAATCCAATCTAGCTACCAAATATGCAACATTTTCAACGAAAACGAACAAATGGAAGATGAAAACAGCACTCAAAATAAGACAAATTCATTCTGATATCAAAATATATTGTATGATATGTCTGCTGATAGGTAAGTATTTATTAGATCTGGTGAGGAAAACTATGTTTTAAGCATAGACTTTGAATGTAATTAAAAGACAAAACCTCTAGGTGTCAACAGAAAACCAGATTCTGTGAAATGTTTTAATCCATAATATCTGTTTGAGAGATCTAGAATGCACTGGGTCCATTATTCTCTGACCTGATTACCAGTTTGGGCTGGATCAGTTAGCAGAGGTTCATTATGTCAGGATGACTTAAAATTCTTTTCTACAAAGTGATGATTGCTATTTAAAAAATCCATAATCTAAAGAGTAAAGTCAACAGGTCTTCTTCAGGATCAATAAATAGTTAAAAGAACAGGAAGAAGATGGCGAGCGTAAGAAGAAGTTTCCACAATAATTTCTAGGCCAGGTTGGGGAGTTTTCTTACTCCTGGTGAGGATAAAAGATGCCATTGAAAAGATATATGTGATATTTGTGTATGGGTGTACACCAGAGGTGGCATTCAGCAGGTTCTGACCAGTTCTGGAGAACCAGTAGTGGAAATTTTGAGTGGTTCAGAGAACCAGCAAATGCCACCTCTGACTGGAGATTTTACAGTATCCTTCCCATGCCACGCCCACCAAGCCATGCCCCCAGAACAGGTAGTAAAAATTTTTGAATCCCACCACTGGTGTACACACAGCTCTCACAGAAGCCAGGAAGGAAGGAAGGAAGGAAGGAAGGAAGGAAGGAAGGAAGGAAGG
>NW_020769399.1:2439354-2451742 GCF_900518735.1 Pseudonaja textilis | reverse complement strand
AGTCCACAGGTCTCAAAGAGCTGAGGAATTCTGGGAATTGAAGTCCATAGGTCTCAAAGAGCTGGGGAATTGGGAGTTGAAGTCCACAGGTCTTAAAAGCTGCCAAAGTTAGACACCCCTGATCTACAAGGTTTGTGGCATGGCTTATGAAGCGTGACAAAGAGCAAGGGCAGTTCTTTTTTCTACAGCAATTGAACAGACCCACCTTGCTAGCGAAACTGGACACCCGAAGTTGTTGAGTGTGTTTCCCACACAAGCATATAGCTCTTATCAGAGGTGGAGTCTGTTGCCTAGGTGACCCCACCAGACAAAGGCAGGACACTGGCTGCTACTGATCCCACGGTTTTGCACCTCAGCAGCTCTCTTTGGTGATCAGTGCTTCCCTGTGTGCCATGTGCATAAAGAAGAGTAATCCCAGGGCACCCCTCAAAGTCTCCTTCTCTCCTTGGATGCACACAGCAAGGCCATTGCATGAGCCAGTTCCGCACCAGAACTGGCACGAGAAGCACTTATATTTGCAAAGTACAACAAAACAGAATTTCGTCAGAGGCACGTCAGAGGTAGGTGTCTCATTGCAGTTTTTTGCTTCACAATGTCTGGCTTTGTTCAAACTTTAGGGAACCCCCAGATTCTAATTCAGAATGACCTCTCCCTGCACTTTTTGCACACAATTATTTTATGGTGGAAAAATCTACACTCTTTCTTAGCCAGTTTGGCAGAAAGAGGGCTGTGGCATCACTGAATTTCACAGGAGAGAACGCTGTGCTTAGATTTAAAGCTTGAGGGGTATTTCCCTGTTAGACAGAGAGATTCGGAGGGACAGAATAAAAAGAGTTGTAATATTTTAGCAGATAAGTATATAGGGATTAGGATGTGCTGAAAACCTACACAACCTATAAGCAGCCACTTTACAACCTGATACACAAGTGCATGTGGATAGAATCAACAGATGAAGTTATCATGTAAATGATGCATTAAATGATAAATGCATTAAAATAACTAAATTAAAGCTGTCAGGGTTGAGAAACACTGAACTAGCTGTATTGAGCTAGGCTCGAATACACCTTGTAAGCCTAATTAGGCTTTCCATTCCTTCCCCCTTATACTTATACGTCGGGGAGGAAAATCTTTTCCTCAGCTTTTCCCTGTTTCCTGGATCAAAACACATTCTGGCAGATGCCATTGTTGAAACAATCTTTGTACAGTTTCTCCATGTTATTCTTAGCCCTCAAGCTAGCCCCTGCAGTGCCACCTCCCAACAGCAGAGGCCACTGTGGTTCCGTAGGCCCCTGCTGATCTGTCCAGTCTACTTCTTAGGCCACTGGTCCTTCTCAGGTGAGTTGCCAGGGGGCGGGGCAACCTGCAGCAGGTGGGACACACCTTGGGCCTTGGGGAGCAGGCTCTCCCCAGCGTCCCCCATTTCCTTGTGCTTTCGAGGCTGCCAAACCTCTGGCTGTGTTGAAGGGAGATGCTTTCAAGGTGGGGCAAACCAGCCTCACCTGGACGCCATGGGTAGTCCAAGCCGCCTCCCAGGATCAGAGACCGATTGAGCCCTTTGAAGGGGGTTGGACCCCAGGGTGCCATCCAGGCCTGGCAGACTGCTCCAGCAGATGGGTGAAGCTTTCCAGGCACCCAGACGTCTTAGCAAGGGCTCCTAACTGGGATTTGAAAGGGGGAGAGACCAGGGAGTCCGACAGATCGCCCTCCGTAAGTCGGGATTTTGTATGAGATCCTTGGTTTTCTATAAATAAACAAATACATTTGAATTAGTAGAGCATAACAAACCGAGCAAAATTCATATATCACAATGGTACGGTTAAAAAATAATTGATATTTATTACCGTGATGAGTACAAGGAGAAAATATATCTAGGGAAAAGAGGAAAAAATAAGGTGTAATTATATCCTTAGATGAATCCTTAGATCCTAAGTTGATCCCTTAATCTATTCTAGACCATATTGCTCCATCTTCTCATTTTTAGATATGAAGACCTTCTAAAGCAGGTGCTCCAACTCAGGGTCCATGGGCTACCTTTGGCCCTGAATAGCTAGTAGTATGGCCCCATATGATCACATTTAAAAGAAAAACAAAGAAACAATGGAAGTTTGCTATTTATATACATCAACTATATTTTATGTGAGTCCCAAGGCAAGGCAGTGCAGCTCAGGCTAGCCAAAAGATTGGATAACCATACTGATGGATGAAAAACACACAAATAGGAATATTTTTAATATCAGAATAAGTTTCATTTCCTCTTAGTTCTCTTATCTAAGCTCTAAGCTCCTGTTATATATAAATGAGTGTTTCAGAGGCTTAGACTCACAAACAAGCCAATGTCATTTTGGTGTAGCCAAGTTTGAATCCCAGTTTATGAGATTAACTTACGATTAACTGTGTTGTGCGAAGCTAGAGAATTGAGTAGAACAAAACTAAGCATACCACGAGATTAAAATTGTGAGGTTCAATAGCCACACAGAGTCACCTTATAGGAGAGAACACAAAATGTGTAATTAATAAATAAATAAAATAAATAAACACAAAAGGGAATCTGGAATTGTTTGCAGCCTTCTGTCAAGCACCAAACATTAAGATAGTTCAGCCTCAGCACAAGTACACCTATTCATTGTTAATAGGTGATGCCTTGAAAACTGATTTTCTGAAATTAGAAACTACCCTCAAATGAGTAGACTAACCTGTTCATATTTCCAGATAACAACAAACCAGTTTGTCACAAACTCAGCCATTTCTGCTATCTCCTTAGATATGAACTCCTGGGATCATTTTTCTCCTCCTTAACCAATCACAGCCACTTTCAGTTACCATTTTCAACTACTGTTGTTGTTGATGATTTATTTAAATTTATTATAGCCTCCACTCCCATAGATTCTGGCTCTTACAAATACAACAAAAAAACTCTACCACTTTCTTGTTACTTATCTCCTGGCTTTTATAAGTAGGGCATGTGTACAGGTAGTCCTCAACTTAATGACCACAATGGAGCCAAACATTTCTGCTGCTAAGTGAGTCCATGGTTAAATGAATTTGCCCCATTTTACGACCTTTCTTGCCGCAGTTGTAAAGTGAATCACTACAGTTATTAAGTGACTGTGACTCTGTGACACTGTCACTGTCACCGTCATAAATACGAGTCAGTTGCCAAGCTTCTGAATTTTGATCACGTGACCAGGAGGGTGTGGTAATGGTCATAAGTGTGCAAATTGATCATGTCATTTTTTTTTCAGTGCCATTGTAACTTGGAACAGTCACTAAATGAATTGTTGTAAGTCAAGCACTACCTGTATTCATTTACTGACGCACAACATCTCAGTCGCTGAAGATAGGCAATGATGTGAATATTTATATATATATATATATATATATATATATATATATATATATGAACATAAGCTAGGAAAAAAGGCAAACTTCGTGTTTCTATTGCACGCTGCTGTATTAATGATTAAAGGATTGCTTGAAAATTTAATGGTTAATGATTGTTCTGCTATAACACAGAGATGCTTAAGAGTGTAAGGAATTCTTGTAAATTTCCAGTGATGGCATACCTCATTTTATCATGCTTTGCTTCCTTGTGCTTCAGAGACCCTCTGCCAGCAAAAAGATTGCAATTTGTTGAAAACTCAGATGATGGTTAGCACTTTTTTAGCACTACATGTTATTTAATTAAGGCATTTACATTGTCTTTTTAGACATAAGTGCCATAGCACACTTGGGGACACGGTGGCTCAGTGGATAAGACACTGAGCTTGTCGATCAGAAAGGTCGGCAGTTCGGCAGTTCGAATCCCTGATGCCGCGTAACGGAGTGAGCTCCCGTTACTTGCTCCAGCTTCTGCCAACCTAGCAGTTTGAACACATGTAAAAAATGCAAGTAGGAAAATAGGGACCACTTTGGTGGGAAAGTAACAACTAGCACATATGTGCGAGGAGAACCTTTACCTATAGCACACTTAATTGCCGTGGTGGTGCAGTGGTTAGAATGCAGGATTGAAGGCTGACTCTGCTCACTGTCAGCAGTTTGATCCTGATGGGGCTCAGCCTTCCATCCTTCCGAGGTCAGTAAAATGAGGAGCCAGACTGTCGTGGACAAAATGCTGATGTTGTAAACCGCTCAGAGAATGCTATAAAGCACCCTGGAGGGGTTTATAGGTCTAAGTGCTATTGCTAATTGATTAGAGCATAGGGTAAATAATATTTATATGCATTGGGAAGTCCCAATATTTTGTGTGATTTGCATTGTTACAATATTTGCTTTATTTTGATGATCTGGGCCTGAATGTTGTAAGCTGCCTTGGGATGAGATGGGTGGCAAATAAATTTAATGAATAAATAAATAACCCACAATATTTCTGAGATTTACCTGTAGTCCTTTGGGATTCATTTCTCTGATCACAGGACCATGGGGATGCTGCAATAGTTGTGTGAATAATAATCATAGCTCCCTTTTTTCAGTGCCGTTGTAACTTCGAATGGCCACTAAATAAACGGTTATAAGTTGAGGACTACTGTGTGTTTATGCAATTGGAAAAATTAAGGCGCATCTTTTAAGATATGATTGAACCAAATGGCTTTATATTTAGAATAGAATAGATAGAATAGAATAGAATAGAATTCTTTATTGGCCAAGTGTGATTGGACACACAAGAAATTTGTCTTGGTGCAAAAGCTCTCAATGTACATAAAAGAAAAGATACATTCATCGAGAGTCAAGAATCATCAGGTACAACACTTATTAATAGTCATAGGGTACCATAAGCAATCAAATCATACTAGGAAGCAGTCAATATATATCATAATGATACAAGCAACAAACTTACAGTCATACAGTCACAAGTGGGAAGGGATGTGCAATAAGGAGTGATGAGAAGATTAATAGTAATAGTAATGCAGACTTTGTAAATAGTTGGACAGTGTTGAGGGAATTAGTTGTTTAGCAGAGTGATGGCATTTGGGAAGAACTGTCCTTGTGTCTAGTTGTTCTGGTGTGTGCAGTGCTCTATAGCATCATTTTGAGGATAGGAGTTGAAACAGTTTATGTCCGGGATGTGAGGGGTGTTAAATATATTAGGAGACAACCTTAGATCAAAATCAGATCTGTTCTTGGTTTGAAGTAAATTGGAAGACCTTTTCACAGTTATGCAGTTGTGCAGGTTCTGGCAAAAAATCCTAATCTTTAGAGATGTTAATTATATAATATAACCATTTTCTCTCCCTGTATGATTTAGGAGCCCCTTCATTTACTTTTTATGGAATCTGGTGTAAGAGAAATATGATTCTTGAGAATGTTATTTGCGTGTATTGTTTTTGAGATTGTGAAGTCCATTTTTAGGAAAGCATTTTGTTAGTTTATTTAATTTATTTACCACCCATCTTGTAGTGAATGAAGAATGCATTATGGTTTGACACCAGTTTTGCAAAACCAGCCTTATTTTTAATCAAATCTCCTCCAAAACATTCAAACTCCACTGAACGTAAGAGAAGTGAATTATACTAACACAATCTCCTTAACACATCTGCACTGCAAAGCCCATTTTTTCTATTTGTAGCTCCCAGGTTTCATTATTTTTCCTTCTTCCTAGTAATTTTATGGGCAGATCAAAAGCCAGGTCAAGCCCATCAAAATTGAAAGGGAAGACAAAAGACTAATCTTTTATACATTTACCTACCTTACATAATAATAATAAGCCATCGCTCTTGATTGAAGCAGCCAGCCAGGCTCCAGGATATAGTCACATCAGAAACTCTTAGCTATTTAATGTGTGTTCTTGGAATACTTAAAGTACTGCACAATATAATATAATTACACAGATGATAGCTCTGAAGATGTATGAGGTTCTTACCATCCCCAAAATGATTTGATTTGTTCCCCTGTATTAGACTGTCACCAGCTCCATTGAATTAACTTGGATGACTGCATTAACTACAATGAATACAAATAAGGGACTTGATTCTGCTATTCTATCAAGAGCTGATTAAATAGCATTTGGAGATCCGTTCTTATTTAGCCATTTACATCTCCTTCCTCTGTTAAACAGCCATGGCTGCACTGAGGCAACAGGGTTGTAGTCGTTCTGAATATTTGCAATTTGCTGTGTGTATGTGTGTTACACAGGCAGTCCTCAATTTATGAACCACAACTGAGCCCAAAATTTAGCTTGCGAAGCAAGAAATTTGTTGAGTTTTGCCCAATTTTACGACTTTTCTTGCCACATTTGTTAAGTGAATCCCTGCAGCTGTTAAATGAGTAACACCGTTGTTAAGTGAATCCAGTTTCCCCATGGACTATGCTTGTCCGAGGGTTGCCAAAGGGAATCATGCGACCCAGGACCCAGGGACATTGCAACCGTCATCAATAAGAGTCAGTTGCTAAGTGTCTGAATGTTGATCACGGGAGTTGAAATCCACACAACTTTAAAGTTGCCAAAGTTGAAAAATATTGTTCTAGCTTTGCTTTTGTGCAAGATGCTAGTTTTCAGTGAGCAGACCTGTTTTTAAAAATCTGTGTATACTTCCATTTGCACCCCAGCAGGAATGAAAAAAATCTATTATAATTAAGTCAAGTTAAATTTCTGTGTCAGATCTTAGATCCTGGAGGATAGGTCTGGGAAGCTCTTGTCTATTTTCCCATACAAGTAATCCTCAACTTATGACCACAATTGAGCCCAAAATTTATGTTGCTAAGCAAAATATTTGTTAATAGCTGTAGCACTTAGACTTATATACTGCTTATAGTACTTTATAGCCATCTCTCAGCAACAATCTAATATAAATCGCGTAATGTCTTTTTAGTGACATGATTTGTCAAAACATTTATGAACCTGATTTATAGTGTTGCAATAAAATAATTGTTTTTTTTGCAGGTTTTACAAGAATGAGTAAGAATATTAATGAGCTAAGGTAGTACCTGCTTTTACACTATTACAGATCTTTCAATTATGATTTGCAATTAACGTTTTGTTCAACATTTTACCATTATAGGTGGGATATCATAATAATAAAATATTTTCTCTGAGTGTTAGCATTTCTCTGAATAATAAGAAACCTCTGGACATCTTTAAATTTGAAAGGCATTGGTGCTTTTCACTTTCACTTTACATTTAAGAAATGTGTTAACAATATAGTAGGGCGGTACCTATTTTGAAAACTATTCAGAAGGATTCATTCAGAATTGGAATTTGCATGAACATAGCACCTCTCTGCTGCTCATTAAAGCAGCTGCCTCATTCATTCTTAAACTTCTATGTGTTTAAAAAAGGATGTAGTTGCTTCAATAAGTCAAACCATTAAAGCAGCTGTGTCTTTTAACACAAAACAGTCACGATTCTTTTTCCTAGTCTTATGCAGACGTTCTGGAAAAAAAACACAGTTGCTTTAATAAGGAGTAATAATCTTTTATATATATAAAAGTGAAATACCACTCATGCATCATCACAAAATCTCCAGAACCGTAAAGCCTACAAACTTGAAATTTGGCATGTATGTTCCTCTTGGCTTCTAGGCGCTCACTAAGAAAGGATCTGATGCTAAGGAGTTCTACTCCACCTCCCCACTTGAAAAGAAATCTGCTCCAAATGCAAAACACAAGCAGAAGAAAGCAGTTTCAGTTTTAATTTCACAGCACCAAGCAACTTTAGTACAGGACAGTTGAGCTAAGCCACACCCAGGCTCCTTGCTCTCTCCTTGCTCACACAACAAATACTGTTTTAGTTTCCATGTTTCAGTTTCCAAACAACCCTCAACTCTCTCACACACTGACAGGACGCTAGTCAGATGAATACCGATGGATACTGGTAGCCAGAGGCAAAAAAAAATTCTCCTTATTTTCCTCCCAAAAAACTAAGCCCAATCACATAGTTTCATAGCGAAGCACAGGTACCTAGCTAGTAGACTTATATACCACTTCACAGTGCTTTACAGCCCTCTCTAAGCAGTTTACAGAGTAGCCTCTTGCCCCCAAAATCTGGGTCCTCATTCTACCATAAAGAAGTATCATGCTAGTAGGAGTCCAAAGTAGCTCCTTTCAATCTATTCTGAAGAATGCATAGTGTTAGAATCCAGCACAGATTCCATTTACGATTTACCACTGAATTGCACAGGGAAGCATTGAAGAAAAAATCACAAGAAACCTTGAAACTCCAGGAAGAAGCCACCAAGTTCTCTTCAGAATCCACTGGACGTCGGGAAGGAAAGTCTTCTCCTTTCCTTGCCACAGGTATGTTTAATTAGCACGTACGCAAATTATAGCTGGCCTTTTTTCTGCAGATGGACAGAAAACATTTTCAGATCGCCGAGGCCTAAACCTGGCTCACCTAAAGCAACCAAATCATTTTGAAAGTACAAACATTATTTTATTTGCATACATACAGTATATACTGGGCTGCTAAGTAAGTTTTGGTATTTTGCTGAGCAGTCCGGCAGCATTCTCAAAAGCAGAAGAGGGAGGAAAAGGAAAACACAATTGTGGTCAAGTAATTTCCTACTTGGTGACCATTTCCAATGGTGGTCCCTAAACAAGGACTCCCTATAAATTACTTTAATGGAACAATGTTACTGAACAATGCAGTTTTATGCTGCTTTATTAGTTGCTATGGGTTACGGTTCTGAGAATCTCACTGTTTGAGAAGTGTTAATTCCTCATTTTGGCAAAAAGGCAAAAACCTTAACATTGTGTGTGTGTATGCGCACATGAATGTAAGGAAGCTGTTATGAGCAGTTATCCAGGGGTGGGATTCTACCGGTTCGCACCTATTGACTAGAACCGGTTGTTAACATTCTAAGCAGTTCGGAGAACCGGTTGTTAGGAGAAATTACTGGCCTAATCCTGTAAGGAAGGTAGGAAGGAAACATTCTGGTGTTGCTTACAGAAACTGCCTCTCTGTTAACCCTTATCACATTCTTGGCAGGACTGGACTTCCTGTCTCAGGAACTTCTCTTGAGTTTTTTCCCCCTCCTTTGCTGGTACTTTGCTTGTGTGGAGTGACCATTCAAAGTTACAATGGCACTGAAAGAAGTGACTTATGACTATTTTTCACACTCACAACTGTTGCAGCATCCCCACAGTCATGAGAGGCCAGGGAAGGAGATGCATGCCTCGATGTGAGTGATATTGAGTTGGCCACGCCCAGCCAATATGACTATCAAGCCATGCCCACCAACTAAGCCACGCCCACAGAACCGGTTGTTAAAAAATTTGAATCCCACCCCTGCAGTTATCCCCTATCTTATCAGGTGTCATGGTTGTGACTGCTGATTAGAGACATAAGCAATCACTTTTATTTTTCATTTCTTCATTAAATTTATATGCAGCCTATCTGACTGTTGGAGCGACACTGTTGTGGCCTGACAGCACCCAGCGGAACTGGCTGCAGATTCGGACAGTGAGGAGGTTTGGGAGGAACATGAGCCAGTCCTGGAGTCTGGGGAAAGCTCTGATGAGTGCTCTGCATTGGAGGCAGAGATGGGGCCAGGGCCATCTGACAGTTATCAGCTGGCTTCAAAGTTGGACATTAGTAAGGCAGAAGAACAGCTGGAGCCTGTTCCCAGTGTGCGCATGCACAGAGTTGCCAGAAGAAGGGAACAGCTGAGGAACAAAGGCTGACTTGGGAGTAAAGGCACAGGTGACGCCATTTTCCAACAAATCAAACACAATCCAAAGAGAACAGAAACCTTATAATGCTTTTACAAAATAATTAGCTGTGATAAGCACAAGCCTTGCAAAACTGTGGGAGACTTGCCAAAAGATAACAGACAAGAAATAATGTGCAAAATAAGAATCTTCAAATACAAACTCAGGATACTGGAATATCCACGAGGCTGGAGTTTCAAAACGTCTTTGCCTTCTGCAAAGAACGTTCGTTTCACAGCTGGCTTTTATCTTCTTGAAGGAGAGGCCATTACCATGCAGCCTTACTCCCGAGTCGCCCATGCTGTTGTAACTGCTCTTTTCTATGAGCAACCCTGCATGCAGGCGTACTTGGTACAGGCTCCTCGGGAACCTCCTCACCACTGCTGCCAGCCCCCACAATCTCTGAAGGCAGCAGTCCACTCCCTAATGGTCCTGGCCCCTCATCTGAGTCCTCGCTCTCCTCAGCCGTTTGCACCTGCAGCCAGCTAACCACAACAGGTGGATGGTGAATGGCCCCTCCCATAAGGAATAAAAGAGGAGCGAAAGGGGAATGGGACTTTGCAGGAGACAATTAATTCATTCCGGCATGCTTCCCAAGTATTGCGGCATCTGAAAGATACCGGCCTGTCAACTCTCCATGCCTGATTAAAGGTCTGTAATTGGGAACTATTGTGAAAGACTGTTGGCCAGGACTTTGTTGGAGAGGAAATTCATTATAAATCAAATAAAAGGGGTTTATTGGGACGAGGACTCAGCTTCGTGCTGTTGGGGAAGGCTGAGGTCAGAACAGACTCTGAGTGGTGTACCGAATAATAAAAAAAAGAGAAAATATAAAAATAGTTAATATGAATTTGATAGAGATGACCATTTCTCCCACCATTATATCATTCTGTGTTTTCTTCAGTTACTGTCTAATTCTTGGTCCATCTGTGTGTTTTAGGGGTTCCCGTGATGACCAGCCCAAAATCATCATCCAGTTTAAACAAGCACCACAGTACAGTCCTGGATGCCACCTCCTACGCTATTCCTAGTTCACACAGTAGTAGTCCTCCGAAGACAGTTTCTTCCAAATATGACTCGGAGATCAGGAGCCCGAAAAAATCAGTTAGCTTTTCTGGGAAAGACCAGGTGGAGAACATCCTGGAAGAATATGGACAGCAAGTGAGAGACTTGCAGAAGAAACTAAGCGATGTAAGTATCAAGTTTGTCCTGAATTTTATTTTATTTTTTAAACTTTATTTGTTTATTAAATTTATGAAAGGCTGCTCATTTAGCTCTTTTCGGGGCAACTCTGTACAATTCCCTGCACAGTTAATATTCAGCTTACCACCATTCATTTAGTGACCATTCAAAATTAAGGTGGCACTCAAAAGCATGGCACTTACGACCTGTTTTCACACTTACGGCCATGGCAACATCCTCAAGGTCATGTGATCAAAATTCAGACGGTTGGCAACAGATAAGTATTTATGACATTTGCGGTGTCCCGGATTCATATAAATCTCCTTTTGCAACCTTCTGACAAGCAAAATCATTGGGGAAGCTAGATTCACTTAACAACCTGTTCAGGGATTTTGGTGCGTGATTCTCAGTTTTGGCTTTGCAATATTGCAATGCACATGATCTCTGCACATGATTGTACCTTTCTCAACAAATGGAGTCCAGGATTGTTTCTAATTAGAGATTTAAGTGGTGTCAGGTCCAACAGGTCATGTCACTTATTTCAGTGCCGTTGTAACTTCAGTCACTAAACAAATGGTTGTAAGTCAAGGACTACCTGTAGCAGGAAAGCTCCAAGTCAATTAGTTTCCTAAGGAATACTTTCTCTCCGTTGCTTTTGTTCCAGAAAAATCTCTCTCCTGCTTCTCTCTCTCTCTGTGGTTTCCTCTGTCCCTTTCTCCCAGCATTTATTTAATTATCTTATTTCATCTCCTGTAGAATACAGAACAACACGAGCAACAGAAATTCGCTTTACGGCAATCAATTATTGAGCTGCAGACGAGTCTGGAAAACGCGATGAGAGATAAAGAATCCCTTAGTGAATTAAGGTCAGTCTCCTCATAGCCTAAACCAGAGGTCTCATTCTCGCGGCCCGTGGGCCAATTGCGGCCCTCAGGACGATATCCTGTGGCCCCCACCATGATATGAAAGTATAATATTAGTGTATAATATAAATATAAAGTATAATATAAAGTATAATATTATGCGGCCCAGCCTCACCCAGACTCTGCCTCCAGCGACCCCCAGGTAAATTGTGTTTGGGACCCCTGGCCTAAACCGATCAGAGTCACCATTCCCAGGTCAATCTTTCTTGGTGATTACTTTTTCTGAGTTGGCTCCAAAATGATTTCAGTAGGAAACAATTTCAAAGCCAGTTGAGTCTTTCTTTCTAATTCACTGTCCAGTTGGGGAATTCAGAAAAAGAAACTCCTGGGACATTATTTTACTGAATAAATTGGCACAGAAGAAGCAAAACCAGCTCTGGATTTCCCACGCAAAAGCAAGCATAATTCATTCTCCCTTTCCCCATAGTCCATTATGTCCACCAATCTCTTCAGTTCATTTGGTTATGGGAACTGGCTGGCCACATCCTGGGACAGCTACTCGGGTTGTCCTTGAGGGGTGGATCAGTGTCTCCCGGGAACCAATGATGCTCGGAGGCCATTCCCCCCCACCCTTGCGTTCGAATCCACCCCCACCTTTGTCAAGCTGCAAGCGAAGCAGAATGTAGGCGAAGGTTCGAATC
>NW_020769399.1:2407850-2432095 GCF_900518735.1 Pseudonaja textilis | reverse complement strand
GAAAGAAAGAAAGAAAGAAAGAAAGAAAGAAAGAAAGAAAGAAAGAAAGAAAGAAAGAAAGAAAACCCACCCACCCAGTCACATGGTCATGCCCACTTAGTCACGCTCACATAGCCACAGCCACAGAATTGGTTGTTAAAAAATTTGAACGCCACCCCTGTGCAGTGGCCCGGAGGTGGAGCTCTCGCCTCACAATCAGGATCCTAGGTAGAGGCCGATATTTCTCTCTCTGGGCACACCAAGAATATATCTGCTGAACAAAAACTCCGTATTGGGGACAGGAAGGGCACCCGGCCATTAAAACACTCGGCCAGCTGCATTCAGTTGCCTAGACTCCTCCCTGCAAGGGATTATGGGGTCGTTAAAAGAGGATAATAACTGGATTTCTGGCAGTGATTTGTCACATCTCCTTGTCTGCTTAGATTGCAGGCATCATTCTCACCTTTATAACCATGCGGTCTGCTCCTGAATATTTTAGATTCCCATTTGGGTTTGATTTCCTTTCTTTATTCTCAGAGAACAAGCCAAAAATCAGAAATCTCTGTATTTGCGCCAGATCAGTCAGCTGGAAGGCACGATTTCACAACTGCGCTCTGAGCTACGGGAAGCCATGAGGATGTCCCAGGATAAGGTGAGTGTAAGAGGGTTCGTGACCTTTGAAATGTGGGCGAAATTCACCCTGATGATTATAAACACAGCTCATTTCCTGACCACAGGTAGTCCTCAACTTACAACAGTTCATTTAGTGACCGTTCAAAGTTACAACGGCTCTGAAAAAAAGTGTGTTTTTCACACTTAGGACCGTTGCAGCATCCTGTGGTCACGTGATCAACATTCAGATGCCAGGCAACGGGCTCCTATTTATGACCATTGCAGCGTCCTCTTTAGTGACCTCCTGGCAAGCAAAGCCAACGGGGAAGCCGGATTCACCATACCAACTTTTTACTAACGTAACGGCCACAGCGACTCACTGAACCACTGGGACTAGAAAGGTCGTAAAGTGGGACAAAATTCATTTAACCACTGTCTCGCTTAGCGACATAAATGCCGGGCTCAGTCATAAGCTGAGGACTGTCTGTATTCTGAGGCACTGTAAAAAAAAAAAATCACCAGTGCAAGTTGCCCTCAAGTTACGAGGCGTTGCTTAGCGTTTGTTTGAAATGCTTGAGCAGGGGGTTCGGCTAGAAGACCTCTAAGGTCCCTTCCAGCTCGATTCTGAATCTAATTGATTTGAAATTTCAAGGGATCTACCTGTGGGGGTTTCAGAGTTCACCAGGGAGAAAAGACGACTCTTAATGGCCTTCCAGAAGCCCATGAGAGTCAGGGATGCTCTGAATTTCCTGAGGAAACCAAACTGGACATTTTGTTGGTAGCTGGTCTTTCTTTTTTTTTTCCTTTTTTTCCCCTTTCCGGACCACTCTTCCTATCTTGTAAAATTATTTCCAGCTTCGCTTCTGTCAAAAACCTGCGGAGTTTCACCATTTGCAATTCTTCCTCTCAAGAAGCTTGTATGTGTCATATCAAGACACAGATACATCCAGGACTGAATATTTTCTAAAAATGAAAGATGAGGGGTTCATCCCAGAGAGCACCTGAGGCACTCCTTGGTAGCGTAAACTGAAATCTTTTAACAGCTGCTCTATGTCCAGGGGTAGGCTGCCCTCAATAACCTCAGAAAGACTAGAATAATAAACCTTTTTTTGAGGCTTTTTTCCTTTCTGGGCGTTCAGCCAAGGGCATTTCACACCTCGTAAAAGTGTTGCAAGCTAGATAAACAATCCATTCAGCTCTTGAGAGAGAGAGAGAGAGACACAGAGAGAGAGAGAGACAGAGAGATTGAGAAAAATCAGATAATATAGCCATTAGCCTCCGAGGAGATTAATTCTCAAATAATAAGAATCACGTAACTCACCAGAAACTCCACTAAGATCCCTCTCACAGTCACTGCTATTAAGCCTGGCTTCACCCAGTCTTTTATTTAAGTATTAAATTAAATGCACAAAATAATAAACCACTTTTTGGTATATTACCTTTTTTTAGGTAATTAGGGCAAAGAAGCGAAGTCAAGTTGGCCACACCCCAGTCCCATGACCACCTAGCCATGCCCACCTGGCCAGTTATTAGGGCAGAGAGCCCCTTGATAAAATGTTTGAAGCCCACCCCTGTCTATTTCCCTACCTGCCATCTAAAGACTGAGTCTAGACTCTGTGACTTTAACATCAGCCAACTATTTCTTACCATTTTGGTGGCCTAGCTAGGTGAAGAGTTCTAGTGTAGCGGGGTTCCAACTCCCAGTGCAAACAAGCGAAGCCCCATCCGTGGGATCCAGGTAGCATGTGAACCAGTGGTGGGATTCAAATATTTTACTACCGGTTCTGTGGGCGTGGCTTGGTGGGTGTGACTTGGCTTGGTGGACATGGCAGAGGAAGAATCCTGCAAAGTCCCCATTCCCTCCCCACTCCAGGGGGAAGATTACTGCAAAATCTCCCCTCCCCACCCCAATAACCTGCTTTTCAGCTCTGTTCTCCTGTGCAGGGCAACTAAAGAAGTCCCAGTTGATCAGCTGGGACTTGGGAAGCAGAGAATAGATGGGGGTGGGGCCAGTCAGAGTTGGTATTCCAAACTACTCAACATTTTCACTACCGGTTCTCCGAACTACTCAACATTTCCGCTACCGGTTCTCCAGAACTGGTCAGAACCTGCTGGATACCACCTCTGATGTGAACCCACACCCCCTCCGATCCATGGAAAAACTTCTCTCCACAGAACCAGTCTCTGGTGCCCCAAAGATTAGACTATTCCAGAGAACCCGGATCTTAAACACATTTCTTTTATGACATTTCTGGCAGGCTTTATAGTGATAACGTCATCCTACTATGAATTTTAAAATGAGGGAAACTCATCCCTGCATTGCCCACCCAACTTCAGTCACACCGGATTCCGCATAATTATTGTTAATTATTACTGCTTCCCTACTACACGGATACACTGGACGGAAGAAATTTCAGTTACTGGTCTATGCCTACTCGGAAATAATCCCTGGTTAGTTCAATAAGCTTTCTCCAAGATTTCCGACATGCACAGAATGGTGGCTTAATTTGTTGTCATATTTATTTCAACTATATGTACTATTGGAATTGAAATCTTTCTGTATTTTTCTCAAAATTCCCGGATAGACCATGAACAATACTAGTCTGACAGGTTTCTAATAAGTACTACAGTAGTTTGGAGGTTTTTAACAAGAAATTGGACAACCATTTGTCTGAAATGGTTATAGAGTCCTCCAAGGTCCCTTGTTCTGTTAAAATTCTGTTAATTAGCCTTTGATCTGCTCATTATTTCTGAGCTGGTTTATACTGAGATGAAGGTATCTGCAGGTTGTGGTGGGGAAAAAAAAAATCAAGATGGCAGCTATGGCAATGTGATTGAAGCGCTACCTGGTTTTCGTGTGTGACCAGACACAACTTCCATCACACCATCTTCAGTGGACACCCTTGTGTTGGTGCATGGACGAGCACCTGTGATGACCCAGGGTGGGATACAAAACAAACACAGTCACAGAAAACAGGTGAAGCCCCCTTTATTCCTTCACTTTGCTTCCAAGCTCCGAATATCTTTGATGGAAGACAAAAAAACTCCCACACAGTTACACGAAGAAGGAAAAAAGCAACACAAACCAGGCAAGATAAGGGCTGGAGGATGTCCACAGATAACGCACACTGGGAAGGATGCCAAACTCAGAGAGGAACTATGCACTAGAGATGTTTACATGCTTTGTTTCCAGCATTTGCCATTACGCAGGTTCAAACTCTTATTCAGTTGTCACAACTGCAGCCCATGAAGAGGATCAAGGCCCTTTCCTCCCCCATAGACCACACCATTCACGTTTCTCTCTTATCCTTTCCTCCCTACATGCCCTAGGATGGAGAGGGGATGGGCCTGGGTCTTCCTCTGACTGCCCAGCCGGCCTCTGCCCTTCCCCAGCCTCCTCCACAACCTCCGGAGCCACACTTCCACTCTCTGTGGGCTGTTCCTCCCCTCCCTCAGAGTCAGTCTCCACCAGGGGCACGACAACACGTAGTATGGTTGATGTTAGTTGTGGATACCTAGAATTTTTGGCCGCAGTACAGAGGTGTATTTGAGTGGTGCGGTGGCCTAGAGGTGGAGCTCTCAACTCACAATCAGAAGGCTGTGAGTTCGATCGTAGATAGAGGCAGATTTTTCTCTCTCTGGGCACAATGAGAATGTAACTACTGAATATAATTCCACATTGGTGACAGGCAGTGGTGGGATTCATTTTTTTTTTTTACTACCGGTTCTGTGGGCGTGGCTTGTTGGGTGTGGTCGGGGAAGGATACTGTAAAATCTCCAGTCAGAGGTGGTATTTGCTGGTTCTCCGAACTATTCAAAATTTCCACTACCAATTCTCCAGAATTGATTAGAACCTGCTGAATACCACCTCTGGCGACAGGAAGGGCATCCGGCCAGTCAACACTCAGCTCCATTCAGTTGCCCAGACTCCACCCCACAAGGGATTATGGGGTCGTTAAAAGAGGATGATGAGTACTGAGGTGCATTATTGAATTATTTACCGCCTCCTGAATGAAACTTGAAAAAATCAAAGCTGTCACACTTCTAGTCCAGGTAGTTCTCCATTTACAATGGCACTGAAAAAAGTGACTTATGATGCTTTTTCACATGTGCAGCATCCCCAGGGTCACGTGATCAAAATTTGGACGCTTGGCAACTGGCTCACACTTATGACGGTTCCAGTGTCCCAGAGTCACGTGATTCCCCTTTTACGACCTTCTGACAAGCAAAGTCAATGGGGAAGCCGGATTCACTTAACAACCACGTCACTAACTTCAACAGCTGCAGTGATTCACTTCACCAGGGTGGCAAGAAAGGTCATAACATGGGGCAAAATTCTCTTAGTGACTGCCTCACTTAGCAACCCAAATTTTGGGCTTCACTGTGGTCGTTCGTCTACTTTTACCAGCGTAGCGGGAAGGATTAAATGTTGTTAAAGATGGTGAATGAAGTTAAACTCCAGAATTCCAACATTTTGGTCGGTGCATTCCACACATTGTGAAAATTATAGGTTGAAGGTTAAAAAGACTCCCAAGTTGGTACTTGATTTGTGATGTCTTCATGGATGTGGACAATCATGGATGTGGTGGCTCGGTGGCTCGGTCAATCAGAAAGGTCGGCAATTCGGTGGTTCAAATCCCTAGCGCCGCATCACGGAGTGAGCTCCCATGACTTGTCCCAGCTTCTGCCAACCTAGCAGTTTGAAAGCATGTAAAAAGTACAAGTAGAAAAATAGGGACCACTTTGGTGGGAAGGTAACAGCATTCCATGCGCCTTCGGTGTTTAGTCATGCTGGCCACATGACCACGGAGACGTCTTCGGACAGCGCTGCCCCTTCAGCTTTGTAACGGAGATAAGCACCACCCCCTAGAGCTGGAAACGACTAGCACGTATGTGAGAGGGGAACCTTTACCTTTTAATTCTCCTTTGCTGCCTTCTAAGATATTTTTCCTGGTGGTCTCTTAGCCAGCTCTTAACTAGATCTGGCCAGGTTTAGCTTTTTCAGCTCAACAAAAGCCAGCTAAGCATTCCCACTTTCTTGAGCCAAGCTACAAAGTGAAGTAAAAAAAATAAAAACTCTGAGATTCTTAGGAACCTGCATTCTGTGCCCCCTCTGAGGGTCATTTCTGAGTGTGTTTTTGTGTTAATGCTTTAGATAGAAGATCTGGAGAAGCAGCTGCACCTGGTTCACTCTGAGATGACTGACGCTCAGATTGAAAGGGATCAATACAGCCAAGAATCTGGAAACTTAGATGATGAGGTTCAGCAATTGTTGGTAGGAATCTGACACAGCTCACAGCCTCAATTTTTTTAAAAAAAAAGGCTTTTGTAAATCTCGGGGTTCATAATTGAGCTAAGTCGGTCAAATTCCATGACTTTACGAGGAGCTCAGGTCATTAGATCTTACAGTAGAGGACCAAACGCATCTTCATGATAATGTCACACAATCATACTTTCCACTTCAGAGGCACTGACTCTGGAGCCCTTCGCAACCGACCAATCAAGTGTCCGTGGGGTGTAGGTAAAGAGTTGCAAATTTACTCCCACTCCCCCTTTTGTCACACTGCTTGTTGCTTAAGAGATTATGAGTCTAGAGTTGCTTCCTTCTGCCTTTCCTTCAGTGGTGGGATTCTATTAGTTTCCCTACCAGTTCAGTGATCACACACTGCGCGCGCCTGCAGCTTTCCAAACACCAGCTGAGGCTCTGCCACGCCAGTCAGCTGAGACAATAAAGAACAGAAAAGTGCAGGGTTGAGTAGGAGGACCGATGCTTCACTTTTCTTTTCTTTCAGCTGATCATCGGAGCTTTTTTTTACTACTGCTTTGGTCTAACTGGCAGCCATTTTTGCTATCGGCTCAGGCAAACCGGGCCGAACCGGTAGCATTTCACCACTGCTTTCTTCCCTGGCATATGTGCGTGGAGTACATATTCTTGATTATACTTTTATTTTATTTTTTATTTATTTATCAAACTTGCATGATGCCCATCTCACTAAAGGCAACTTTATCTACATGCACCTCTTGGTACAATGTAGCTAATTAAGTACTTTACTTATCTCTATAGAGGCTGTTGTTAAATAAATCTTATTTGTGTTAATTGTTCAATGTTTTATATGTGTATGTATATGTGTGCGTGTGTAATATCTATATATGTATGCATATATATATATATGCATATATATATATATATATATATATATATGGCATTCAGCATACATGTAAGTACCCGCAAAAACCTGAGAAAACACACACACACACACACACACACACACAAACACACACACACTCACACACACACACACACACACACACACACACACATATATATATATATATATAGTATTCGGCTTTGTTCGGGTATTTTCCCACGTCATTATAGTTGTGCTTCTAAAGTTGTAGCAACGTTTCACAGAAGCCTGATGATGGCAGATGAGATTCTGCTGAAACGTTGCTACAACTTGAAAAGCACAACTATAATAACATGGGAAAATACCCGAACAGAGCTGAATACCAGGTAGATAGATAGATAGATAGATAGATAGATAGATAGATAGATAGATAGAGATAGAGATAGAGATAGAGATAGAGATACAGATACAGATACAGATACAGATACAGATACAGATATATAGATACAGATACATATACACATACAGATACAGATACACATCCATCCATCTATCCATCCATCCATCCATCCATCCATCCATCCATCCATGCATACATATGTATATATATATATATATATATATATATATATAGTGTGTGTGTGTGTATACCAGTGTATATACTGTATATCATTTTCATGCATATAGGGAACATTTCTTCTACCACAGTAAAGGGTTAAAAAAACGCCATTAGGTCCAATGAGAAAAATATTAAGAATATTTCAAGTTTATAAAGTGATTTTGGGACAAGGACTTAGCTCTATTCAATCCATTGTTTGGATACTCATGTGAAAGGAAAATAGATAGATAATAGATGATAGATGGATGGGTGGATGGATGGATAGATAGATAGATAGATAGATAGATAGATAGATAGATAGATAGATAGATAGATAGATAGATAGATAAAAAGGAAGGAAGGAAAAGAAAGAAAGAAAGAAAAAAGGAAGAGAAAGAAAGGAAGGAAGGAAGGAAGGAAGGAAGAAAGAAAGAAAAGGAAAGAAGGAAGAGAAAGACAAAAGAGAAAAAGAAAGAAAGAAAGAAAGAAAGGTCAGCTAGCAGTCTGAAGCAGAAGCCTGGTTTGGGGCATGAAAAGGAAGATGGTAAAAGAGATGAGTAGCAAGAGAGAAAGGAACCTGTTATCTTTACATCTCTTGCATGTTTTCTGCTGAAAACGTCTATTCTCACTTTTTTGCTGCTGCTAACCATTGCTTATTGTTATTTTCACTACGGAAAGAGGCATAAAAATTCAAGCAATGCAGTTCAGTTCAATCTCACACTGAGCTTGTAGCTTCAGAACCATCATTTTGGAGATAAGAGGACTCTCAGGAGAAAAAAAGACATTCTGGATCTAGTCCCAAGAAACCACCACGTTTCTGGAGTGACCAGCTGAACATTTTTTGCCTCCCAGACTAGGAAGATCCTCAGATATGTCTGCTTAGCAGATTGTAAAGCATACTAATTTTTCCTTTGAGCTTTATTTCATTGGCCATGCATAACTTGAGTGTGAAAATGTTTCATTTGCTTAGGATAGACTGCTCCTGGATTACAGGGTTATCCTCCATTTACGACAGTTATGACGACGCTGAAAAAAGTGGCTTATGACCGTTTTTCACCATTACAACCATATCAGAGTCCCCATGGTCATGTGATCAAAATTCAGACGTTTGGCAAGGGATTCATATTTATGACGGTTGCAATGTCTTGGGGTCATGAGATCAGCTTTTTGCGACCTTCTGACAAGAAAAATGGGGAAGCCGGATTCACTTAATAACCATGTGACTCATTTAACAATGGCAGAAGTCTGTGGAGATTCTCGTTATCCTGGTCATGGTTGTCCCAAAGGTGCTTTTTTCAAGAGGCCACTGGATTTCCTGGTTTTTCTTTGAAGAAGTTTCGCTTCTCATCCAAGAAGCTTCTTCGGCTCTTTCTTCTCTTATCCAAGAAGCTGAAGAAGCTTTTGAGATGAGAAGCGAAACCTCTTCAAAGAAAAACTAGAAAGTCCAGTTGCCTCTTAAAAAAGGAAAGCACCTTTGGGACTTTACAATGGCAGATTGACTCAGCAACCGTGTGCCTAATTTAACAACGGCAGATCCACTTAACAACAGTGGTGAGAAACAACGCACAATGGGACAAAACTTACTTAACAAATGTCTCATTTAGCAACAGAAAGGTTACCTGTACCTTACAGAGGCCTACCTGTACACCTTTCAGGCTTTATTTAAAGGGGTTTTATATTTTTCCCCCACATTCAGAAACGATGAAGCCTTGCTTAATGGGTTGCCTTGCCTTGTAGGCTGAGCTCCACAAGAAAGACGTGGAGCTGAATCTGGAAAAGGAGCAGAATAAGAGGCTCTGGGATCGAGACACGGGGAGCAGCATCACCATAGACAATCTGCGGAGAGAGCTGGACAACAAAAACATGGAGTTGCAGCGCTTGGACTCCGTCGTCAGGTCCTTGCAGATGGAGTGTGAAGGACAAATTCAGCGTCAGGTTAGAAAATGAAGAAGGCCCCACCAGACCTGAGGAAAACCCAGATCCTGAGCATTTCCCAAACTCCTAGAATACTTTATTTGGCCAAGCATGATTAGACACCCAAGAAACTTGGTCTCCGGTGCAGAAATTCTCAGGATATACAATGCAAAGCAACCAAGTATTAATAATTACACTATGATACCAATAACAGGGAGGTGGTAGACAAATTGAGAAGGATACTAGTAATACAGGTAGTCGACGTATGACCGCAATTTATGTTCTTAAGTAAGACATTTGTGAAGTGAGTTTTGCACCAATGGGGGTAGTAGAGAAGATGAGAAGGATACTACTGATAGGGGTAGTTTTTCGGCATAACGAGTAATGGGTTTGCTTAACGGCTGGAGATATGCTTAGCAATCCTGGTGATTCTCTTAACAACCGTGGCAAAAACGGCCATAAAATGGAATTGGTTATATGGCTGACGCACTTTATGATGGTTGTGACTTATGACCATAATGGGCAGGCTCCATTGTGATCATAAGTTGAGGACTACTTGTATGAGCCGTGGTGGTGCAGTAGTTAGAATGTGCAGTATTGCAGGCCAGCTCACTGTTCACTGCCAGCAGTTCAATCCTGACTGGCTCAAGGTTCACTCAGCCTTCCATCCTTCCGAGGTGGGTAAAATGAGGAGTCAGATTATTGGCGGCAATAGGCTGACTCTGGAAACCTCTTAGAGAGGGCTGTAAAACACTGGGAAGCGGTATATAAGTCTAAGTGCTCTTGCTATTATTTTGCATGCTCTGTGTTTAAGAATATTAGAAGAAAGGACAGTGGAAGATTACGATGCTCTCATGGCAGGGGTCCCCAATCCGCGGTCTGTGAACCAGTACCGGGCCATGGCATGCCAGAAACTGGGCCGCACAAGAAAGCAAAACTCCATCGGTATCCCACAAAACCGCACCCACTTCGGTTCATGGGAAAACTTCTCTCCACGGAACTGGTCCCTGGTACCCAGAAGATTGAAGGCCACTGCCTCATATCTATGGAGATTCTCAGCCATCCAGGTCGTGGTTGTCCCAAAGGTGTTTTTTTCCAAGGGACAATTGGACTTTCTGGTTTTTCTTGGAAGACGTTTCACTTCTCATCCAAGAAGCTTCTTCAGCTCTGACTGGATGGTGGGGAATGGAAGGATTGATACTCCTTGCAGACAGCTGGTCATTTGCTTCCCTTTAAAGGGTCCTTGAGGCCACTTGGAGGTTTATCCATGTTCTCAGGGTCACCTGAGTGGTGCAAATGGGTGTGGAGTCTCCTTGGAACTGTTGAAAGGATGTTTTTTGTAGACTAGAGATTGGTGATGTTGTATCCCTCCCGCTTTGTTGAGGGAGGCCTGTTCAGTTTTGACATAGATGGCCTTCCCCAATCTACAACATAGTCCTTTCAACAGTTCCAAGATGGCTCCACCCCTGTTTGCACCACTGAGGTGCAAAAGAATGCAAACGATCAGCTTCGAGCAATCACTAAGTGAACTGTTGTAAGTTGAGGACTACCTGTGCTGGCATGATAGGAGAATGCTCCAACCCTTTTACTAGCTGCCACATCAGTGAGTTTTTGTGAGTTAGGAGAGACGCTACCAGTCTCCCGGTTATTATTAAAATGCTGATTATGTACATAGGTGGAGAGAAAGAATTATGGCAGGACTCTGATATGTTCCCCAGTTGAAGGAGGATTGCAAATTTCAGCTGGTTTCACACACACCCGCCCCCAAAAAGGTTTACTGCAGAACCTCATCTAGAATAGAGAAGTTTTGGTGAAAAGAAGAACTAGGGGAGACATGATAGCAATGTTCCAATATCTGAGGGGCTGCCACAAAGTAGAGAGAGTCAAGCTATTCTCCCAAGCACCTGAGGGTAGGACAAGAAGCAATGGGTGGAAACTAATCAAGGAGAGAAGCAACTTAGAACTAAGGAGGAATTTCCTGACAGTTAGAATAATTGATCAGTGGAACTACTTGCCTCCAGAAGTTGTGAATGCTCCAACACTGGAAGTTTTTAAGAAGAGATTGGATAACCATTTGTCTGAAGTGGTGTAGGGTTCCCTGTCTAAGCAGGGGGTTGGGCTAGATCACCTCCAAGGCCCCTTCCAATTCTGTTATTCTGTTCCAGGGGTCTTCAGACTTGACAGCTTTAAGACTTGTGGACTTCAACTCCCAGAATTCCTCCTCCAGTCATGTTAGGTCAGGAATTCTGGGAATTGAAGTCCACAAGTCTTAAACTTGCCCAGTTTGAAGACCTTTGCTCTATTCTCTTCTAAATTATTAGCCAGTGGTGGTAGGATTAAGGAAATGAGGCTCCCTCGGTCATGTGGTCCAGAGACAATCTCTGAGCCTGGTCTACTTATTACGATTTTTTTTTTAGTATTGATTGATTGATCGGATTTATATTGCCGCCCATTTGCCCATGGCAACTCAAGGCGGCCTACAAGGTATAAAACCACATTTAAAACAGTAAAACGAGTAAGAAGAATCAAATAAATTAATATAATAAAATCTCCCCCTCCCCATCTCCCACCCCAGCAACAGCAGATCATATGAGCCATTTAATGGGCTCCATCTTATTCTGGGTTCCCCAGGCCCGCTGGCAGAACCAGGTCTTCAGTACCTTCCGGAAGAGTGTTAGAGTGGGGGCCATTCTAATCTCTGGGGGAATGATGTTCCAGAGAGAGGGAGCCACCATGGAGAAGGCCTTTGTGAGGAGTAGAGTGGTGGTTTGTGTCTCCCAAGTCTTGTAGGCCAGAAACCAGGTTTCCCTTAAGCCGCTCCTCTTCCTAGTTCTGTTCCATTTGGGAATAATCTCCTTCGCTGCAGTGAAAGCATTGGGGAAAACAGTGTCTCTTTCCTTTTCCAGATGTCTGCAATTAAAGAGAGGAACGACAGCCTAGAGAGGGAATCTGCTATCTTGGCCCAGTTAAATTCAACCAAAGATAAGCTCCATAAAACTGTCCAAGATCTGAACGAAAGGAAATTAAGCCTGGATTCTGCAGAGAGGGTCATCGCTGAACTGAGATCCTCCCACCTGGAGAAGGAAAGAGTCATCGAACGCACCAACGATGAGATCGAGAAGCTGCGCGGACGGGTGGATAGCAAACGGGAGGAGTTCCAGCAACTGAAAAGTGAAAGCGATCTCTTGCGGAACGTGCAGTCCGACTGCGAGTCCCTGAAGGTGCAGCTGGTGGAGAAGGAGAAGGTGATTGAGATCCTCCAGAAGCAAATCGAGAGCATGACCGAGATCGTAAGCCAACATGGCCGGACAGCTGGCTCCATGGAGACAGAGAAGTCTCAGCTCATAAAAGAAGTCGGCGAGAAGAAGGTGGAACTCCAAGAAATGAAGGTGCCTTACTTTCACTGCCTTGCCTCTGCTGAAAGACGCATTTTTCTTTTTGATCCCAGGGAGTCCTCGACTTACAACTGCAATTGAGCCCGATGTTTCTGTTGCTAAGCGAGAAACTTTTTAAATAAACCCCATTTTACAGTCCCTAAATGAACTGTTATAAGTCGAGGACAACCTGCAGTAGACTACCACTGGTTTTGAGATATGAAAACCACAGGCAGAGGTGGCATTCAGCCGGTTCTGACCAGTTCTGGAGAACCGGTAGCAGAAATTTTGAGTAAGAGAACCAGCAAATACCGCCTCTGACTGGCCCCACCCCCATCTATTCTCTGCCTCCCGAGTCCCAGCTGATCAGCTGGGTCTTCTTTTATTGCCCTGCACAGGAGAACAGAACTGGAAAGCAGGTTAGTGAGGTGGGGAGAGGATGGGATTTTGCAGGAACCATTCCCCAGGAGTGGGGAGGGAATGGAGATTTTGCAGTATCCTTCCTCTGGAGTGGGGTGGGAATGGCGTATCCTTCCCCTGCCATGCCCACCAAGCCACGCCATGCCCACAGAACTGGTAGTAAAAAAAAAAATTTGAATCCCTCTACTGACCAGAGGGTATCACTTGGTCCTGGAAACACTAACTCCATCCCCTTCTCCTTGGCTGATTGCTCTGTCTTTTGACAGATGCCATGCAGTCATTGCACTGCACTAAAGCAGTAAGCCTTTCACCATTCCCATTCTTGAAAACAGCCACATTGAGATTGTTCAGGACGAAAACAGAGATGTGGGAGAAGGAACGGCAGAATCTGGAGGTAGAGTGAAATGAGGGTTCAGCCTAGAATCCCTACATAGTCACAAGCAAACTAAGTCCACCCCCCTCTTGAGAGCCACTGTCCCTTATCTAACTCTACCCACGTGATGACCATTACTTGAGATGATGGCCGTGCATAATGAGGGAAGATACCCTTCTCTTAGGAGAATGAAATATTTTGAGAAATATTTAAAAGGCAGAATAATTGTATTTCCCTAAAGGAGGAATGGAGAAATATGCTCTTGGAGACAGAAAAAGACAGCCCCCACCTTTCTTAATAGCCCCCAGCAGATATTTTTTTGCCCATTAAGAAAGACTGGGCCATCCTGTTTAGAAAAACAAAAGACCTTCAGCTCCTGGATGATGGGATTAAGACATGACCCTCCAGGACATAATAGGATTAACCCACGGGCCACAGAGCTCACTACATTGTACAGCCTCCTCAGGCAGGGGTCTTCAAACTTGACCACTTTAAGACTTGTGGACTTCAACTCCCACAATTCCTCCTTCAGTCATGTTAGTTTAGGAATTCTGGGAGTTGAAGTCCACAAGTCTTAAACTTGCCAAGTTTGAAGGGCATTGCATCAGCGTCCAAACTTCTACCAAACCTGAGAGCTCAGACAACCTACAGAGCCAGCTATGACCCTCTACAACAGCCAATAGAATGCATGTCCTTGCTCAGGAACAGGAAGCTCAAGTGCAAAGCCCAAGAGAAAGTATAACTACTCCCCACTCTCAACTCCACCTGGTCAGCTGCCCAGGACCACAAACCCACGTGGTTCCACTTCCTCATTAAGCCATTTTTCCAATCAGTCTCCATGTTTCCAAGTGTCTATAAATCAGCCTAACAGGACCTTTCTTTTGTGTGTGTGTGTTTTTTTCCTCCCCCAACCTAGAATTTGCAAGAGAAGAAGGACAGCCAGATTCGCGAACTGGAGGCCAGCCTGAGCGACATGGAATTAGAAAAGGTGAAACTGATGAACGTGTGCTCGGAAAGGCTGCGGATCCTCAAAGAGATGAAACTGGAGCGAGAAGAACTTGTGAATGAAATCAAAGCCAGCCGCATTGAGCTCAGCGCCCTCGCAGGTGTTTGTCAATTTCATCGCTCTTTCTTGGAGTCTTTATTCTCCGATCCCCGAGACACGGGTTTTTCAACCTTGGCAAGCTTTAAGATGTGCGGACTTCGACTCCCCAAATCCTTGAGCCGGCTGCGGGAATTCTGGGAGTCGAAGTCCACACCAGGGTTGAGAAACATCTCCCTAGGGGGTACTTGGGATTGCAGGGTTTACGTTTCCCAAACGTGAAGGGGAACCCAGAAAGATGTCCAAATTGTGGAATTCCGATTTAGGGGAGACATCCAATTGGCAGAGTGTTTAGAAGGTGGCATTGCAGGCTAACTCTGCCCACAGTCCGGAGTTTAATCCGGAGCTTGACTTAGCCGTCCATCCTTCCGAGATGGATAAAATGAGAACCCAGATTGTTGGGAGCAAAATGCTGACATTGTAAGCCGCTCAGAGAGTGCTGTAAAAGCACTATGGAGTGGTATATACAGTAAGTCTAAGCACTATTATTATTCCTATCAAATTGTGCTATTACCAGGGTGTGGAATTCTGATTTTATCAAACACCAAATTGTTGATATGAGATCTCTCTCTCCTCTCTTCTCTCCCTCTCTCTTCTCAGACCTGCCTCTTTTATGAAACTCTTTATCAGTTCAAATGTCCTTTTTCCTGTCCGCTCTTTCCTCGCTTTGATTGACATCTCCTAAGTAATTGACTTGGGATTCCAAGAAAGATCTGCAAATCCTTCGCTCATAACCCTGCTGTACCCTTCTTGCACTTCCTGGAGATCACCAGTTAGGGGAAGGGCCATCAGTCAGTTCACGCAAGAAGCAAACCGTTTCCCTTCAGCCGTCTGACCTATGCGAAAGGCTTTCCTTTACTAGAATAAGCCCCGTGAGCTCCATTAAGAAGTTAAATCCTTATTATATATAACAAGGACAGAGCTGGAGAAGATAGTTGAAAGGTAAAAAGTGAAAGCAAAGTCACGGTTAAACCAGGGGATTGGCCGGGATCTCAAACACATATACCCATGTGCTCAAACCCACCTTTACCCAGTCTCGGTGCATGAAATAAAACAGAACAATCCTGCTATTAGCTTCACTGCTTCAAATGTTTGCTTCCCCAATTCACTAGATCAGGGGTGTTAAACTCAAGGCCCACCGGCTGAATCTGGCCTGGGGGATGCTTAGATCCAGCCTGCACAACTGGCAAAGGACCAGTCAGATAACAGATAACTGATAATCAGAGTTGGAAGGGAGCTTGTAGGTCATCTAGTCCAACCCGCTGCCCAAGCAGGAGACCCTACACCATTTCTGACAGATGGGAGTCCAGTCTTTCTTGAAAGTCTCAAGTGATGGTGCTCCCACAACTTCCAGAAGGCAACTTCTGTTCCATTGGTTGATTATTCTCACTGTCAGAAAATTCCTCCTTATTTCCAGGTTGAATCTCTCCTTATTCAGTTTCCATGCATTATTCCTTGTCTGGCCTACAGGTGCTTTAGAAAATAGCTTGACCCCCTTCCTCCTCTCTGTGGCAGCCCCTCAAATATTGGAAGACGGCTGTCATGTCTCCCCTGGTCCTTCTCTTCACTAGACTAGCCAGGCCCAGTTCCTGGAACCATTCTTCATATGTTTTAGTCTCCAGTCGCCAAATCATCCTGGTTGCTCTTCTCTGCACTTTTTTTTTCTAGAGTCTCAACATCTTTTTCATAGTGTGGTGACCAAAACTGGATGCAGTATTCTAGGTGTGGTCTTACTAAGGCTTTGTAGGGTGGTATTAGTTACCTCACTTGATCTCGATTGTATCCCTCTGTTAATACAACTTAGGGGTGCATTAGCTTTTAGGATTGCCTTAGCAGTCCATGGTGCCTCTGCCAGCAACTCTGTTTATTCTGTTACTATCTTGCTTCAATCAACTTCAAAGAAAAAAAAACATACACCAACCTCAGAAGACAAAATGAAGACTTCTTCCCTCTCTGCTTATTTTTTGTGAATGCGCCTACCTAAGAAGGAAACCTTACATTCCTGATTAAATTCTCAGCGCTGGATTTCCCCCCAATTTTGGTTTTCCCACCTGTTATCTGGTTAGATGGCTCAAGTAGGTTTCTCTTACTCCTTTCAGTGTCTGACCATCTTAAAATGAAACCTCCCCACTTTCACCCATGTGTGGGCATCCTCCCCGGGGCAAGTGACATTGCACGCATCACAACGTTGTCACACGAATGTGAATTGTGTTTTTGCATTATCAAGCAAGCGGGCGAGTTGGGTTTTATTCCACCACGGTTACAGCCTAACACAAGCCCAGCGTGACTTGGATTCGATTTGTTTCTCTTTCGCTGCAGAGGAAGCAGAAATCATCAAGAACGACTACCGAGAGAAGAATGAAGAGATGGAAGCCATTGTGAGCAAACTGAAAATGCAGCTGAAATCTGCTCAGATTGAATTGGAGCAAACCAGGGCCACTTTGAAGACCATGGAGGGCTCGGATGGCCATGGTAATGGTGCGACTTTCGTTGTATAGAATTATTTTTTCTTGTCTGCGGAGGAGATTCTCAGGTCATCATGTGTCTGGAGATTGGAACCAGGTCATGGTTCTCCCAATGGTGTTTTTTTCAAGAGACAACTGGACTATCTTTGTTTTTTTCCTTTGAAGATGTTTCCCTCCTCATCCAAGAAGCTTCTTCTGTCAGTGTTCCAGCGATTGCCCTAATTAAATCATGAGCCTCGAGCCAAGCTTCAAAAGAATCCAAAAGATTTATTAGGAGCAACATATCAGCATTAACCTGTATGAAGCCAACTCTGACACATGTGATTTATGGGTCACCTGTGATCCTGTTTCTCCCCTCCCCCCGGGTGCGTCATAAATTAGATTCTCTAACAAAACAGTTCACAGGCTGGTTGTCATCAATTAAATTCTCCAATGATGGATTTATGCAGGCAGAAGATCAGGTAGCCTAGCTGCAAACTTTGTAAGATAAGTGTGGAATGTACTTCTAGTTTTAATTCCCTAATGCTCCTTCGGGCTTCCCCCCCCTCCTGCTTACGACAACTCAAAAACAAGCATAGGAAGGCTTTACGAGTTGACATCTTCTCATCCAAGAAGCTGAAGAAGCTTCTTGGATGAGAAGCAAAACATCTTCAAAGGAAAAAAAAAACAGAAAGTCCAGTTGCTACTTGAAAAAGCACCTTTGGGATTCTCAGGTCATGATTGTTCCAAAGGTGCTTTCTTTCTCTAGAGACATTTAGCTATGCACTTTGGGATGTCCAGGAAAAAAAAAAATTGCAGACTACAGGATTCAGGGGACCCTGAGGGTGCAGATAAACCTCCAAGTGGCCTCAACGGCTCTCAGAGGAAGCGCTAATGACCAGATGACTGCAAGGAATATAAATCCTTCCATTCCCCACCATTTAGTCGGAACCAAAGAAGCTTCTTGGACAAGAAGGGAAATGTCTTCCAGAAAAAACAAAGAAAGTCCAGTTGCCTTTTGAATTTTTTTTTTTAAAAAACACCTTTCAGACAATTACTTTCCTTCTTTTGCATGGGGTAGAATGGTTAAACCTGTTAATTTTAATCGATTTTTCACATGAACACCATCAAACCTGATCAGAGCATTTCATCTGAGATTATAAGAATGATTTGATTCACAAAATAGAATGGAATAGAATAGGATCAGATAGGATAGGATAGGATAGGATAGGATAGGATAGGATAGGATAGGATTCTTTATTGGCCAAGTGTGATTGGACACACAAGGAATTTGTCTTGGTGCAAATACTCTCAGTATACATACAAGAAAAGATACATCGTCAAGAGTCGAAAATCATAAGGTACGACACTTAATGATAGTCACAGGGTACAATAAGCAATCAAATCATACTAGGAAACAGTCAATATAAATCGTAAGGATCAGAAGTGGTCTGATCATAAGTTGAGAATTACCTGTAGTCAATGAGCATTAGTTAATAATGGTCATTAGAGACTTGAAATTGGTGTCTTTCCTTTTCTCCAATAAAAGCAGGAATTGTGGTTGTTTGGGTAGACAGAGATATGTAGCAAAGACTTCTTGGTATTCTCACTCAACCACAATTCCCAGCATTCCTTGGGGAAGAGTCACCACAGACAAACCTCACGAAAGGGTTATAAGTTGGTATATAATAAATGGACACAAACCTCACGAAAGGGTTATAAGTTGATATATAATAAATGGACACTTGCAATGTAATTTATCTTTATTCTGGGTAGAGAATACCGTAAAAGGCATTGTCATTCTCTGCTGGAGTGTATGGTACTCATTGATTTTAAAAAGAGTGAAGGTTCCTTCAAGTTATGGTAGGTTTATAAATTCAAAATTGATGTAGAATTATGTCTAGGTTAAAACTACAGACCTGTTCCCCTCATCAGAAAAAAAATAATTGTCTCGAATTGTATGAGGCTATTTCTGTGCTGAAAAAATTGTTCCAGGATCTAATCTGGGTTGGTTACTGGAACCAGAGGTTTTGTCTTCTGAGCTTTTGGACTCAGGGAACTTCTCCCTAGCAGTGTATGTGCTTTGAGCTATTCTGTGCGAGGCATGTATATGATACCTGCTGTTGTGTGGCTTTTTAGATATTGATTAGGGTGTCGATGGCTGGCTATTAAGTCATTGGCTGTAGTTTCCTTGTACTGCCAAGCCCACCCCTCCTGAGTACTTGATAAGCTGCTGGTAAATCTGCACTCCGGTTGACCGATGAGGGGCCCGTTTCCTAGGCTTCAATCACTTCCCTGGCTGTTTTTGTCCCTGTTCGTCCGACAATCTTAGTAGCTGGAACATTGAATGTATGGTCTTGTTCATTGCAGTGTGAGGCTACCAATGAGTTCGTCTGACCGCTCGCTTGTGTTCTTGCAATCTGGTGGTTAGCTTGCTTCCTCCCTGTCTGTTTTACATAGTCACAAGGGCAATCTGTGCAGGGGATCCAGTGGATCACATTGGAAGTACCTCCCATCTCCAAGCAATCTTTACCATGCATAATTTGTCCTTGTGGCCATGGATCAACAGGAGTGCTGATTTACCATCAGCGTATCCAATACTTAAAAGGAGAGGGCTTGACGGTATGACAGCCAGCAACTTAATAGCCCAATCAACATCTAAAATGCCACACACAACAGTCGCCATATACATATCACACACAGAATGGCCCAAAGCACTTAGATTGCTACAGAGAAGATCTCTGAGGATGGACTCCAGCAAAAATTTGAAAGCTCAGAAGACGAAACGTATCTTCCCAGTGACCGACCCAGATTGGATCCTGCAACGTTATCCCGGGACGCGTACTACATTCGCCTTCATTCGTGGGAAAAAAAAAAAAAAATCTTGTGCCAAGAATGTTCAAATTTCCACTCACGCCTTGGACATCTTCTCTTTGACAGCCATGAAAGTTGCGATGGGAATGCAGAAGCAGATTACGGCCAAGCGAGGGCAGATCGATGCTTTGCAGAGCAAGATTAAGTTCTTGGAGGAAGCAATGACGAACGCAACTAAGGTCCAATAATTGCTGAATGATTGAACTGTGATAAATGTAGCCTAGTACAGTCCTCAGGCCAAACGTTGAAAGATTATTATGGGTTCAAATCTGCCTACAATATGATTGAAAGAATGAAACATATGAAGCGCTAGTAAATTGCCACAAGCCTTTACCACAGCCTCTATACATATAGCTTTTCTCCAAAGAGCTTAACGAGTGATTCTCAACGTTTTCTTCCCCGTTGACCCCAATGAAATACCTTTTGTGGCCATGGACTACGGCCATGGACCCCGCAAGACTTAACTCAAGATTTAAAGCATAACATTTCTACAAGTCTTTGAGTGGTGCTGTGGGCTAGAGAGGGAGCTCTCGCCTCACAATCAAGAGACTGTGAGCTCAGTCCTAGGTAGAGGCAGATATTTCTCTCTCCTGGCACAAGGAGCATATATCTGCTGCAAAACTCTGCATTGGTGACAGGAAGGGCATCTGACCTGTAAACACTCAGCTCCATTCAGGTGCCCAGACTCCACCCTGCAAAGGATTATGGGGTCATTAAATGATGGGGGGAAAATTCTTCAAGTCTTTGTGGGCCCCTTGTGATAATATACCCCCCCACATATAGAGTAGACAGCAGGTTGAGAACCCTGACCTGAACTATAACTGCGAAGTTATTTCTTCTAAAATTGAATAAATATTTCCAAAATGAATGAGCCAGAGATGAGATAGGGCTAAGCAAAGCGTTACAGAGAGTTTTCCTCCATTTTAAATTAAGCACACCTTAATTTATCCTAGTGTTTCTCCACCTTGGCCACTTTTAAGGTGTTTGAACTTCAATTCCCAGAATTTCCTAGCCAGCCATGGGAATTCTGGGAGTTGAAATCCAGACCCCTTAAAATTCTCAAGGTTGTGAAACACTGATTTGCCTTGTCAATTTATGATGGTTAATCTGACTAAGAGATTACCATCTGGGTTGGCAAAATAAGTGAAAAAATTAATTTTACTCACATTTAGTAGAAAACAAATCAATTTCATTGGAGTGGATTAATTTTCTACCGATGGAATGGATTAATTTTCACTAACCATAATTAAGCTGTAGTTTAAGATTCAGTGTAACGTTTCAGTAAGGTGAATCACAAACATTAATTAAAGTTTTTGAACCACATCAGTTGAGGAGAAAGTTGCGTGCCCATGCACAAATATTTTTACCGCTTATCCTTACAACTTTCACTGAGAAGCTGTTTCACAACTGCCTTGTGCAGTAGGCTGAATGGGCATATTTTTATCTGTTCCTTGTTCAAGATTTTGCAAGCTGGTTATGCAGTGTTTTTTCCCCCCTATCTTGCCTATAACAGGAAAAGCATTACTTGAAAGAAGAGAGGAACCGATTAAGTCAAGAGCTGGGCTGCATGGCTGCTTTAAACAACAAATTGGCTGGAGAGTTGGAAATCCTAAAGTCCCAGGATAAGCGTTTGAAAGACAAACTGGTGACGATGGAAGCTGCTCTAGATAAAGTAAGTTTCTTTAACCCATCTATGCATAGTTTTCGACTTACACCCATTCATTTAGTGACCATATGGAGTTATATGAAAAAAGTTATTTCTAAATAAAAATAAAGATGATTTTATTTTATTTTATTTATAATAATTTTTATTGTTCTTTTCTACCATTTACACATAGTAATCTTAACTTTAACAGTACTGTGTCATCATTATTATACAAATTATTAGTAGTTCTAGGTTGTCCAGGTCCAAAATTTCAAGACTAAAAAAAGTCAGGATTAGCGCACAGTATTTAAAACCAGAGAGTGTCCCATAGAAGAACTGCGGATGAAATAAAAAACAGTCAAGATGGAGGGCCCGACTGAATGATCAAAGTCCCGTTCCTTTTTAACGTGTCGAAGGCGGGACTTTGATCATGGAGTCATGGCTGCCATCTTGAATTTTGGGACCTCATCTTGCCTCAGACGTCTCTTGAGATTGACAGAAATAAATACATTTGTTGGTGTTTTTATATACAGATGAGCACTGACAAATGTGTATGGACAAATACATAGTAGAACCTCTCATCATGAATGCTTCTGACCATGACCAAATCGGGTTCCAACCAAAAAATTCACATTTTTTTTTTCACAGCCAATTTCCCCTTTCACACCTTTTTTTTTTTTTTGTGAGCACCAAATTTCCAACAGTAGGTTTGTGTCACAACCAAATCAGGTTGCAACTAAAGTTATGGAATGAACCATGGTCGTGACCAGAGGTTCTACTGTATATATATTCCTGCTGCCCCAAAACTTTGTTACTAGGACTCTAATATGGAGTTGAATACGGTTTCCTTCTCTCTGGAAGGACTTAGAGATGAGAAGCCCTGAGCTTCTCAACAGACTCTGATCCTTCAGTTCTTGCTTTTTGCCAAGCTAAACACTTTTCCGAACATGATGTTGAATCTTCTACATCTCCTTCACCTTCCTGGAGGGTGGCCTCAGGATTTTAATAGCATCAATTAACATCGTAGATTACTGTTCCTCAACCTTGGCCCTTTGAAGATGTGTGGACTTCAACTCCCAGAGTTCCCCAGCCAGCATTGCTTCCCCAGCCAGCAATTCTGGGAATTGAAGTCTGCATGTCTTCAAGGGGCCACGGTTGAGAAACATTGTTGTACATGTGAAGTTTGGTGTTGGAGTTCTTCACTAACGATTTGGTGATTCTTATGTGGTCTAGTTGGGATGGTTGGATGCGGCAAACAGACCATAAAGTGAAGTTGAAAAATCTTCAGTAGTGCACCATATTCTAATATTAAAACAAACCATTACTGATGTTGTGGAATTGGCATGCTTAAATAAATGGGATTGAATTTGTCTTTTCCTTGAGAGAAGTGGGAACCATAGAAGAGATGGCTGAATTCCCAAATAGAGTTTCTTGTTTGCTCAAAAACTGTTCAAGATAACTGGAAACCCGCTTGCATGTCTTAAAAGCGACTGATAATACTGGGTGTAAATCATGTTCCAAATAGTAAATAACTCACTCCCGATTTTACCCAGGCGTCTCTACAGTTTGCTGAGTGCCAGTGCATCATTCAGCGGCAGGAACAAGAAGTCATGCGCTACAAACTTCAGCACACTTTAGACGTGAAAGTAAGTCTTTCGTTTCACGGATCCTTTAAAAATATCTCGGAATCATTACAGGTAGTCCTCGACTTACAACAGTTCACTTAGTGAAATTTCGGAGTTACAACGGCACTGTAAAAAGCGATTTATGACCATTTTCACACTTACGACCTCTGCAGCATCCCCATGGTCAAGTGATCAAAATTCAGATGCTTGTCAGTTGGCTCATATTTATAACGGTCGCTCACACCAGCTCCTGCCAACCCAGCAAATCAAAAGTGGGTGACTGCAAGTAGATATATGGGTACCACTTCAGAAAGCAACTTAAGAGGGAGACGAAAGGAGCGCCCAGTTGGGCTCCCCTGGGCAACAATGGTGTCACTGGCTAATCCTTCCTTCCGACCCAGAAGTGCTTTGGTGCTATATTGCACAAATGTAGTAGTAATATTGCTTCTATTCAATATTTCATCGTGGCACAGTGGTTAGAACGCAGTATTGCAGGATGACTCTGCCCATTGCCAGGAGTTCGATCCTGACTGGCTCAAGATTGACTCAGCCTTCCATCTTTCCACGGTCAGTAAAATGAGGACCTAGATTGTTGGGCTGTAGAGCACTAGAGACAGCCATAGAGCACCACGAAGTGGTATATAAGTCTAAGTGCTATTCTTCACAAGCACAAATTCCAGATGTGATATCCAGATAGGAACATATTTTCTTCTTTAAATAGAATAATCAAGTTAACCGTTCCTACTTTATCTTCCTCGCTATGGAAATAACATGTCTTTCTATTTGCACCTAGTGATCTTTGTGAGCTGTCACCATTTTTATTTGTAAAATTTATTGTATTCTTTCAAATCCTTTGGTCTTACTGAAAGAGGGGAAAATGAAACTGTGATCTTGGTTTTGTTGATTAGAAAGATTTGGTGTTATAGATATTGCTGGTTATATATGAACATGTGAAAGCAAAATATGGATGTTGGAGTGTATTTATTTTGTACTGTGCTTGGAAGAGTTGGAAGTCAATGCTCCCTTTTCTTTTTTTTTACTCTTTCCCCTTGAATCTCACACCCCCTTTTCCTGTTCCCCTTCCCTCCTTTCTTCTTTGTATTTTATATAAATAATAATAATAATAATAATAATAATAATAATAATAATAATAATAA
>NW_020769399.1:2393517-2407840 GCF_900518735.1 Pseudonaja textilis | reverse complement strand
AATAATAATAATAATAATAATAATAATAATAATAATAATAATAATAATAATAATAATAATAATAATAATCTAAGAGCTATTGCTATTGCTACTCATAAATATCTCCTAACCCAGGAGCTGCAGGGACCAGGACACACTGTGGGTTCTTCCACCCTGAAGCAGCGCTATTCAACCTTGCCTCATTCATCCAGCGCACCGTCCTGTCAAACCTTTGCAGGCCACATCTCCCATGTAAGTACGGTGTCTGCTCGGGCACATGAAACATTACGGCAGCCTTCTTAACCAGGGATGGGCTTCAAAAAATGTAACAATGGGTTCTCTGCCCGGTCACTGGGTGGGACTGGCCTAGTTGGCCTCCTGTACCACAGCGGGGGAGGGGGGCATGTTTTTGCCCTCTCTGGGCTCCGGAGGTTTTCCTCAAGCCTCTGGAAGGGCAAAAACCAGAGGTGGAATCCAGCAGGTTCTGACCAGTTCCGGAGAACCAGTAGCGGAAATTTTGAGTCATTCGGAGAACCGGCCAATCCCACCTCTGACTGGCCCCGCCAACCCCATCTATTCTCTGCCTCCTGAGTCCCAGATGATTGGCTGGGTCTTCTTTGGTTGCCCTGCCTGGGAGAACGGAGCTGAAAAGCAGGTTAGTGGGGTGGGGAGGGAAGGGGGATTTTGCACTAACCTTCCCCCAAGAGTGGGGAGGGAATGGAAATTTGACAGTATCCTTCCCCTGCCATGCCCACTAAGCCATGACCACCAAGCCACGCCCATAGAACCGGTAGTAAAAAAAAATTTGAATCGCACCATTGGCGAAAACGGCCTCCCCGGGCTCCGCTCTGGAAGCCGGAAACAGGCCGATTTCTGGCCTTCCCAAACTTCCGGGAGGCGCATTTTTCGCTCTCCCTGAGCTTCCACACGCGCCCTGCACTAACCTGCATCCAAAACAGGCCACGTGGGGACTCCTGGGAGGGGAGGCCCAGCCAGGAGTGAGATTTGTAGGTTCCTCCGAATCGCACAGAATTTTGGCTAGGGGCTCTCCTGAACCCCTGTGAACCCCCAGCAGCCCCCACCCCCCGATTTCTTAACTCTGTTCCCCCATCTCCTACCCAGCTCTGGTCTGGGCTGCCTCTTGTTTCTCTCCCCGACCCTTTTGGGAATGTCTTCCCTGCTTCTTAGGAAAGTACCGTTTCTGTTGCTAAGCAAAGCATTTGCTAGGCGAATTTTGCCCCGTTTAATGACCTTTCTTCAACCACCGTTGTTAAGTGAGTCACTGCAGATGTTAAGTCGGTACAGGTGGTCCTCAACTTACAACAGTGTGGTGACCCTTCGAAGCTACAGCAGCGCTGAAAAAGGTGGCCTATGACCGTTTTTCACCCTTACAACCATGGCCGCATCCCCCATGGTCCCATGATCAAATTCGGACGTTGGGCAACTGATTCATATTTACAACGGTTGCAGTCACGTGATCCCCTTTCGTGACCTTCTGACAAGCAAAGGCAATGGGGAAGCCCGGATTCACTTAGCGACCGTGTAACTAATCTAACTGCCCTCAGGGATTCATTTAACGAACGTGGCCGAGAAAAGCCATAAAAAATGGGACAAAACTCACTTAACAAGTTAATCTACTCATTTCTGACCATTCCAATATTTTCTTAATCACCTCCTCCTGCCCCAGAATCTTTTTGTTTTTCCAATTTTGAGCAAATACAGTTCTAGCTGCTGTTAATATATATATATAATTAAATATATATATTTTCTTTACTATAACTCTCAGGTAGGATTCCCAGTAAAAAATATCTCAGGCTTTAAGTCTATATGTTGTTTTATCATCTCTTCCAACCATGTATGTATTTTTGTCCAATATCTTTTAGCTAGTTCTTAGGGAGATTAATAGTGTGAAACTACATAGTAATTTTTAGTCGTTGGTCAGATCTTCAGATTCCTTTAGAAAATGCTTGATGAAACACTAAACTGTTTCTTGTTACTATGAAGGGAAATAGTTAGTTAGGGAAAGGGCCTTTGTGTAAGTGAGTGTGTGTGTGTGTGTGTGTGTGTGTGTGTATGTGTGTGTTTCACTAATCCAAATCCATCTTTCCATTCAGATGCCCTCCAAGCTTAATTACACCAAGGAGGATCCGTTGCGAGATTTGAAACAACTCCTTCAAGAGTTACGAAGTACAATTGATGAAATTCCTTCTGCGATTCTCCCCAAAGCAGAAAGTGACAGCGATCCTGACTTGAGCAGTACGCTGTAAGGATATGCAAAATATTGGTAACTTCTGTGTTTAGGATTCTCATTTTGGAAATGAATGACCTATAGGCAAAGGGGACTTTGCCAAGGATAATCACAGACATCAATGGACGTCTCACCTACGCTGAGTTTGTGTTAATCCATTGAGATTAAATTTTCCAAATTGAGCTCGGTCTGTCTTTACTTCCTGAATACCCCCCTGTTGTTGTTCTTGGCAATGGTTGAAAGATGACTTGCCAATGTCTTCTCCTGGGATGTTTTTGTGATGCCCTTGTGTTTTTCATGGCAAGTACAGGCAGTTCTCGGCTTACAACCATTCATTTAGTGACCGTTTGAAGATACGGCACTGAAAATACTGACTTTTGAAGTTACGGCACTGAAAAAAGTAACTTAGGACTGTTTTTCACACTTATGACTGTTGCAGCATCCCTCTGGTCACGTGATCAATATTCAGACTTACATTTATGACGGTGGCAGTATCCCAGAGTCATATGATCACGTTTTACGACCTTCTGACAAGCAAAGTCAATGGGGAAACCCGATTCACTTAACCAATGTGTTGCTATCTTAACGACTGCAGTGATTCACTTAACAAATATGGCAAAAAATGTAATCAAATGGGGCAAAACTCACTGAACAAATGACTCACTTAGCAACAGAAATTTGGGGCTCCATTGTGGTCATAAGTCGAGGACTGGCAGTATTAACCAGATCCAAGCTTTCATAACTCTTTGAGATCAATCAAGATGTTGCGTCCTAGCTGGATGGGCGGGTGGATGGGTGGATGGATGGATGGATGGATGGATGGATGGATGGAAGGAGAGCGGTATGGTATATGCACAAGCACACACATAAGGTTTAACAACCTAGATCTCCCTTTGAAAGAATTTTGTTATCAGTGTTGAGAAATTCTCAAAACTCTGAGATCTATTTCCACATGGAACAGAAATCTGGCTAGATGAAGACATGGTGCAATCCAATATAGGAGAAATTCATGTCATCATAGGGATGATAAGAGTAGTATCATGGAACAGCTGTTTAAACCTCTCAGTTGAGTAGTAGGAGACCATGGAGTAAGGCAGGATTATCCAACCTTGGCAACTTTAAGACCTGTGGACTTCAACCCCCAGAATTCCCATGCTGGCTGGGGAATTCTGGGAGATGAAGCCCACAAGCTGCCAAGGCTGCTGGACACCCTCGGAGTAGGGTATGTGGTTGAACTTACATTTTCCATTATCACTCACCAGAAGCCATAGACAAATGCTGGAAGCCATAGACAAAGCACCTGCACCACAGAAAAGAGAAAAGAGGCGAATTCTGCTACCTGGGCATACATTACAGGTGTTCTACTCCTGTTGACAAAGAGTTTTGTGTTTCTATTTTTATAACTGTGGGAGGTCATTTTGCCTACCTTTTGCCTTTGGTCTAGTCCAGAAGTCTCCAAACTTGGCAACTTTAAGACTTGTGGATTTCAACTCCCAGAATTCCTCAGCCAGCTATGCTGCCTGAGGAATTCTAGGAGTTGAAGTCCACAAGTTTTAAAATTGCCAAGTTTGGGCATCCCTGGTTTAGTCTGTGGCCTACTTCCAGATGCTACAGATCCTGATTATTCACTGTTATAGCACTGTTTTTATCTTGCAAGCAGTAATTGAGGAAGCTTCTTTTTTAATTAGTTTATAAAATACAATCCAAAAAGAAAATTATAGGAAAAATAGGGGAGGAAAAGGGAAAGGGGAAAGTGTAGAAAAGAGGGAATTAAGAAAGGAAAGGAATTGACTTCTCTTTGATGCACTAGAATATGATAACAACATCAGACCTCAACTTTTTACTTTTACCTAATAATATAAACCAGCCATTTCTATAATGACAAACGTATCGAATCAGAAAACCCCAAAATCATTTTCATTTTCTCCCCCACTTGAGCACAAAGTCCAGAAGTGGTTTCCACATAGAAACAAAAGTAATTGTGATTTGTTCTTTGACCAAAGCAATCAGTTTAGCCATCTCTGCTAACTCCCATCAATTTTTGTCGTCATTCATCTATGGTGGAAATCACAGTGTCCTTCCATTTTCGTGCATAAAATGGTCTCGGTGTCGACAACATATATAATAACGTCAATGTTCCAATTTTTTTCCTCAAGTCTTTTTAATTGGGGAAGGGTCTTGCTTGTTATTGATTGTTCCCTTTTGCTTCATTCTGCATCGGTGATATCAGCTGGAGTCTGGACTGCTTTTGAAAATGGATTTAGAGCAGGAGTATCAAACTCAAGGCCCATGGACCAGATCCGGCCCATGGGGCGCTTAAATCTAGCCCGCAGGGCCACCCCGGAAACAGGGATGGGATGGCCTGCGGTGCCTCTGCCAGCAAAAACCAGAGCTTGGGAGGGCCCATTTTCGGCTGGGACGGCCTCCTGCAGCCATCTGCCCTGGTTGCTGGGTGGGCATGGCCTAGTCAGCCTCCTGTAGCACCCAGGCCTGGGAGCAAAAACGAGCCACGGGGGGCCATTTTCATCCTCCCCAGGCTCCGAAGGCTCTCTGGAGGCTGGAAATGGGCCCGTTTCTGGCCTTCCCAAACTTTTGGGAGGTCCATTTTTCACCCTCCCTGAGCCTCCATGCAGGCCCAGCACTTTCCTACAATCCAAAACAGGCTGCGTGGGGACTCCTGGGAAGGCCAGCATGGAATGGGCGGGACCAGGGTGGGGTGGGATTTGCCAGTTCACCAAAATTGCCATAAAATTAACAACCCGTTCGCCTGAACCGGTGTGAACCGGTAGTAGCCCACCCCTCTACACCATGCTCTAATGAAGCCACCACTCAGCTATATCTCTTTTCCCCGTCAGGAGCCCACTTTGTATAAGACAGTGAATGACTACCCCAAACTGTGTCAATAATATGGTGTATTACGTGGTGTTTGCATTTCCCCCCCGCCCTCGTTCAGAGACTTTACTAGCCGAGAAAACATTGGCAGAAGAACACATGACCCCTGCAGGCGAGGCTCTGGAATTTTGACCTGGAAGATCAAAATATTCTAACTGAGCCAGATGGAAGATAATGTGTCTTTTTTTCCCTTTTTTCTTTTGCGTTTCTAGCACCGCATGTTTTTATATATTTTTATGGGGTATCAAACATCTTTTGAACATTAACGGCCTATCCAGAATGCTGTTATGGAGAAAATTTTAAAAAGATATTTTCTTTAGCCTTCACTCGTCCCACATTAAGGGTACAGTTACAGATTCTGTGGTGTCCTTGGTGCTCTCCGAGCGTAGCGGTTTTCTTGCAGACGTTTCACTACCAAACTCAGCTAGCCCTGATGATGTTACCTAGTTGGGTAATGAAATGTCTGCAAGAAAACCACCAAGTTCAGAGAGCACCAAGGAACCCCAAAGTTCAACGCTGAGCTTTCGATGTTCTTTTCTCACAGCTATAGATACATCTTTCTAAGATAGTAGAATTTCTCCCACAAGGAAAGGAAAGCTTGTTCCAGAAATGCCCCTCAAAAAGTTCCATTTTAGGGAAGCATCATTTCCCAGGCGAATTTAAAAAAACTATAACGCTCCATCAAGTCTATTGTATTCTAATATGGAAAAGTCATCAATCCTTATTTCAATTACTGGCTGATGGGTTGGAAGCAAACATCTTCTTGTGAGGGCTTTTAGAGTCTGGTCCCTGCTAGCTAAAGAAATAATCAGGGAACGAAAACTGTCTTGGTTAAGGACATCCTAAGCAAGGTTCTCTCAGAAACTGGCTTGGTTTGGTTCATATTTTACACCGAGGAGACTGGGCCAATCCTGGGATTCCGTAAACAACCTCGTTTTTCTCAAAGGAGCTTCTTCGCTTGCTTTGTCATTGTTATCATATATTTATTTCACCAATAATCAGCTTTCTTTGATGACTTTCACAGAGTTCTATCTCTCGATACAGGGAGGCTGCAGTCAGAGACTTACCTTCAGAGGTGACCAGGGGTCAAGAAGCCTTTAGCAGGTGAGAAGTGATGCTTGGTTTGGTCCTTTGACCCAGCAAAGGCATCAACTTGTCGTTAATCGTACAATTTGAACATTACTACCAGTGGTAGGATTCAATTTTTTTTTACTACCGGTTCTGTGCCGTGGCTTGGTGGGCACGGTGTGGTTTGGTGGGCATGGCTTGGTGGGCGTGACAGGGAAAGGATATTGTAAAATCCCCATTCCTGGGGGAAGGTTACTATAAAATCCCCATTCTCTCCCTACCCCACTAACCTGCTTTCCAGCTCCGTTCTCCTGTGCAGGGCAACAAAAGAAGACCCAGCCAATCAGCTGGAACTCGGGAGGTGGAGAATAGATGGGGGTGGGGCCAGTCAGAGGTGATATTTGCTGGTTCTCTGAACTACTCAAAATTTCCGCTACTGGTTCTCCAGAACCAGTCAGAACCTGCTGAATGCCACCTCTGATTACTACCTGTGGAATGGAACGTCCAGCTGCACCTCTTTCCAGATCTTTTTCGGAGAGTCCTCCTAATCCTCCAGTCTTCCCCCAACCCACAAGTGTTGAGCGTTTGTGTGGGCCTCAGGAAGAAAGAAGAGAACCCCTTGTCTGTTCCAGTGACGGAACCAAGTCTGTCTACCAAACTAATAGTTGCATTCTGCTTTCATAAGATCTTTAGTTTTTGAAGGCACAAATGTTTCAGATAGAAAAGATCAGTTCGGGGGTATTTTTCAGCAGAGACAGAAATGGCCTTCTCTTTTGCTTAAGCTTAGGGCACCAGGCTGAAAACTAGGAGACTGGAAGTTGTAGTTCTGCCTTAGGCATGAAAGCCAGCTCGGTCACTTTGAACCAATCACCAGGAGATTGTGAATTCTAGTCCTGCCTTAGGCATGGAAGCTGACTGGGTGACTTTGAGCAAATCACCTGGAGACTGTGAGTTCTAATCCTGCCTTAGGCATGGAAGCTGATTGGGTGACTTTGAGCCAATCACCAGGAGACTGTGAGTTCTAGTCTTGCCTTAGGCAGGAAAGCCAGCTAAGTGACTTTGAGTCAATCACTAGGAGATTGAGAGTTCTAGTCCCCCCTTATCCATGAAAGCCAGCTGGGTGACTTTAGACCGATCACTAGGAGACTGTGAGTTCTAGTCCCACCTTAGCTATGAAAGCCAGCTGGGTGACTTTAGACCGATCACTAGGAGACTGTGAGTTCTAGTCCCACCTTAGCCATGAAAGCCAGCTGGGTGACTTTAGACCGATCACTAGGAGACTGTGAGTTCTAGTTCTGTCTTATCCATGAAAGACAGCTTGAGTCAGCCCAACTCACATCAGAGAGTTATCTTTGTGGGGAAAACAGGAGGCAGAAGGAATATTAGGTATGTTCACTTCCTTATCAAGATGGTTGTTAAGTGAATTTGGCCTCCTTTTACAACCTTTCCTGCCATGGTTGTCAAGTGAATCACTTCTGTTGTTAAATTAATAACACGGTTGTTAAGTGAACCTGGCTTCCCCATTGACCTTGCATGTCGGAAAGTCTCAAAAGGAAGTCACATCACCCCGGGACTTTGCAACAGTCATAAATATATGAGGCAGCTGCCAAGCGGCTGAATTTCAATCATGTGACCATGGGAGGGGTTGCTGCTGCAATGGATGTCGTAAGGGTGAAAAATGGTCACAAGTCACTTTTTTCAGCACCCTTTGTGACTTCGCATGGTTATTAAATGTTTGAATATTTGTAAGTCAAGGACTACCTGTAATTATTCCTTTTTTTTTGTAATGTCGGGCCGTATTCCTGATTTTGTACGTGGCTCCTGAGTAACAGACAGACAACTTGGTTTTCTTTTTTGTTTTTGTTTTATTTACAGGGATGCCTTAAACTTACATCCTGGGGATCTCGAAGATCAAGAATCGACTTTCCCTTTTACATCCAGTGGTGAGCTTCTTCTTGGACATTAAACGAGGGAACGTCTGTGTAATACGTAATCCCACCTATCCAGGGCTGGGCTGCTGGGGGTTCCCAGGGGTTCAGGAGAGCCCCTAGCTAAGACTCAGTACAGTTCGGAGAACCCCCAAATCCCAATCCTGGATGGCCCCTCCCACCCCTCCCATCCCAGGACGCCCCACGTGGCCTGTTTTGGATGCAGGGAAGTGCAGGGCGCGCACGGAAGCTTGGGGGGGGGGCAAAAAACGGGCCTCCCAGAAGTTTGGGAAGGCCAGAAATGGGCCCATTTCCAGCTTCCAGAGAGCCTCCGGAGCCCGGGGAGCCCATTTCCATCCTTTTAGAGGGTCATTGAAGAACTTAGAGGTTTATCTACGTTCCTCAGAGTCTTCTCAGTGCCAGGAGTGCTATTCAGGTGATCCTGAGGCCTCAGACAAAACCTCCAAGTGTTTCACAGACCCTCTAAAAGGATGCAAATGGCCACCTGTCTGCAAGGAATATAAATCTTTCCATTCCTCACCATCCAGTCAGAGCTGAAGAAGCTTCTTGTATGAGAAGCGAAACGTCTTCAAAGAAAAACCAGAAAGTCCAGTTGCCTCTTGAAAAAGCCCCTTTGGGACCACCGTGACCTGGAGGACTGAGAATCTCTAGAGACTTCATAACCAGCTGTTTAGTGACTGTTCAAAGTTATAACTCCCCAGAGTTATTTACAACTCGTTTTTGAAGTTCTGACGGATGCATCCTTCCACCTTAACCCAGGGCTCACATAATCCCACAGCGAATGTTAGAGGGTTGCCAAACACCCAAAATACAATTATGATCACAATTTTTAGCATTTTTTGATGGCTTCTGGTGTTTATCCCAAAGGTGTTTTGTTTTTTTCAGGAGGCAACTTGACTTCCTTGTATTTTTGTTTGAAGACTGTGCTGGTTAGACAGTATATAGTTAGTTTGGGAAGGAGAGCTGTCCCTTTAAGGGAATGCTTCATGGGAAATGTAGTTAATACCTCTTGGGAGATGTTGTTCATGTCACGTGGTCAGATCTGTAATCCTGGTTGGCCTCTGGTTGGGTTGGGGGGAATTTTGGTCATTCTTACCTGGACCCCAGCATCGTGCTGGAGTCTTCCCTTGCTTTATCGTTATGGGATGAACATAACTATCTTTTCACACTATGAAGATGACAATGCAAAGATTGGACATTAGATGAATCTCAGCATAACTGTGAGTTATACCTTGAGGATGCCCGATATAATCCAATAAAGAAACTTTGTATGGAAGCCTTTGTAGTGTTTAGCTGCCTGTCTATATTCAGCCAGAAAATTAGAGACTTGATAAAGACGTTTCACTTCTCATCCCAGAAGCTTCTTCTTCAGCTCTGACTGGATTAGTGGGGAATGGAAGGATCCAGTCAGAGCTGAAGAAGCTTCTTGGATGAGAAGTGGAATGTCTTCAAAAAACAAACAAAGTCCAGTTACCTCCTGAAAAAAGCACCTTTGAGACAACCATGACCTGGATGATTAAGAATCTCCATAGACCTTGTCTTATGGAAGTATAACATTAGCAAGAGAAATGATAGTTCACATTTGTAAGAGAAAAAAAAAGCAGAAAAAACAACCCCTTGGGGGTCTCTTGAAACAGTCCCTTTTAACACCCATTATCTTTGCTCCCTGTAGTGTCCCAACTCTCCACTCGCTATACCTCTTCAAAGAAACCCTCCTTTGAGGACCGCTACAAAGATAGGTCTCCTGTACACTCCTTGCTAACTGCTCCTTTGGATGACCTTAAGGCAGCTCCTGCACCATCCTTGGAACGACGGTCCAGTCTAAAAAAGAACTGCTCCCCACCAGAAGCCACAACTACGGCCACCAGTAGAAGTAAGCGGAAAGTAATCACAGAGGATCTTTATAGACACAGTCAGCTCTTCCTAGCAAAGGAAACCCTAAGGAAAAATATCCAGAAGCCGCAGTGGGCTCAGAATGGGGCAGGCTGTGTGGTTTTGTGCAAGTCTAGTTTTGCACATGCGTTACCTCTCTTGCGAGAGGTGCCAATTCGCTTCCAGGGATAATTCAAGATGCTGGTTGCCACTGTTTTGACCCAGCTCCCAAACACGACAAGCCCTTTGTACTTAACAAAGCATTCCCTTTGTTAGGCGCATCAGCAGCTGCTCTCTCTCACTATGCTAACGAAGTCTCTAAATCCTGTGGAAAGGGACGTTGGCTCCCTTTCCCACTAAAATGGCCGAACACACCCGGAGTCTCTATTTCTCTCTCCCCACGCTTGCAAAGGAAGTCCTGGATATGCACTCGCTTTATTCCAGCAGCAGATACACACAAACACACACACACACACACATGCTTGGAAGGTGCTGCAGATTCCAAGAGGAATTCTGGTAATTTCCAGACAGAAGTGCAGGCTATCAGGGGCTGACCAGCAAGGAGATGAATAGTTGTCTGCCACATCTATTTATGTCCACCCCCACACCCCGCCATCTTATATCCCCAGAGCTAGGATAGGACTTTGCTAGCAGCAGTGGCTCTTCTGTCCCGAGGACCGGTCCATAGATTTCCATGCTCTCCTCTCCTCTGCCTTTTGTACATCCCTGTGTCAGGCACTGGACCCAGTTGTTCCTCCTCTTCCTCATCAACCACCTCCAGACCTGGGGGCTGTTGACTCTCCATCTGAGGGCTGATGGTCATCCCAGGCTCCGCCTCTCTCTCTCTCTCTCTCTTTCTCTCTCTCTCTCTGTTAAGTTCGGATAATGAGAGGCTGAACCAGGGCATGGATGCAACAATACTTTATTTAGGAAATAAAGGACTGAACGTGCTTGCCAAGCCTGGAACTGGCTCGCAGCGAACAGCGACTGGTTGGACCCCGCAGCCTGCTTTTATAGCTGGCTGCTGGGGAGAACCAGCCAATGAGAGAGGGCAACCGCCCCCGCAACGCGAACGGACCTGGGTGGGAACTTCTGTAAGTTCCAGGGACATAACACTCTCCCTCCCTTTTTCTGCCAGCTCCATTCCTTCTTCCCGCTCGGAGCTCTTAGGTTGCCTGGATGCTGTCCCTGATTCCCACACCTCCTCCTCCTCCTCCTCTGATTCAGCTGCCGGAGAGGCCGGCAGCTGACAGGACCATTATTTTGAAGGACTGTCTATTCCCAATTGTACCTACCTGACCCACCAGATTAAGTAGGTAGGGAATGTGATGGGTCCCCAAGAAGTTTCATCTAGTGCAGAGTTCCCCAACCTTTTTGGGTTGGTGGTCCGAAGCGGAGGGGAGGGGGGAAAAAGAGGGGATGATTTTGTGGGAGAAACAGGTGCATGTGCACAAGTAACGCGTGACGTTCTCGGCAATGCTCACGCGAATGGGACCATGATCACCCACAGCAACGCGGCCCACAGGTTGGCGACCCCTAATCTAGGGGAACCAAGAAGAAGGACTTCTCTGGGGTAGCTCCCTCCCTGTGAAACGTCAACTCTGTGGAAATAAGGTTGGCCCTTACTGTGACACTCTTTCCAAAGACTCTGAATGTGTAGTTTTGTCAACAGGCCTGGGGAGCCCAGAGTGATACGGAGCCCATCAAGTGGATTGATCTGATTGTTGTGTCAGGCGTATAGGGAATTCTGGGGAGTTGAAGTCCACAAGTCTTAAAACCGCCAAATTTGAAAAAAAAGGGGGGGGGGCTGGTTTATTCCAAGGTGTAATTATCATGCGTAAGAATTCATAGAGAGAGGAATGACGAAGCAATTTTTAGTGCTGTAAATATGATTTTTTTTCCCCCATCAATGGAAACATCACATAGTGTTGTGTTTTTTTCTTTTCGAACAGGTGTTTCTTTCAGCACCTCTACTTGTAAGTATATTTGTATTCCTCCCCCCCCCCCCCCCAAATTTCCTGTTGCATTCCTGTTGACTGATAAAGCTGTTTCTGACTCAGTCTCGCTACGGAAAAATGGGCATTTTTATTTCTTTCCCGATGCACAGAAATACGTAATGAGAAAATAAACATTGTGTAGTCCAGGTTGGTTCCACGCAACAAGCCAAACAAAACACAGGCAGTCCTTGACTTACAACTACAATTGAGCCCACAATTTCTGTTGCTAAGCGAGACAGCTGTTAAGTGAGTTTTGCCCCATTTTACGACCTTCCTTGCCACAGCTGTTAAATGAATCACTGCAATTGTTAAATTCATAACATAGTCAGAAATGGTATAGGGTCTCCCACTTGGGTGGTGGGTTGGACTAGATGACCTATAAGGTCCCTTCCAACTCTGATTATCTGTTATCTGTTTTTTGGTTGTTAAGTGAATCTGCCTTTCCCATTGACTCTGCTTGTCAAAAGGTCGCAAAAAGGGATGACGTGACCCCAGGGACACTGCAACCGTCATAAATACAAGGCAGCTGCCAAGCACCTGAGTTTGGATCATATGACCGCAGAGGGGCTGCAACGGTCATAAGTGTGAAAAACGGTCATGTCACTTTTTTCAGTGTCGTCATAACTTCGAATAGTCACTATACAAATAACCATTAATCAAGGATCACTTGTCATCTATATTTTGTCTTGCCACAAAGTGTAAACTCATTCTTAAATTCATCCCTCTTCTCCAATGACAGGGGTCCTTTAATGTGATTATCTTTCTATTTTTCCTCCATAAATAAAACATTTCAGGGATTTGGGCTCAATTATCCCCGAAAGCTAAGCGGATATCTTTATTCTGTTACTAAAGATTAGGGATTAAAAGCTGAAAGGGATGGGAAACCATCCGGTGGATTGATGGCTATACTCCACTTTTCACATTCATTTCGCTCTGGGAATTTCTCCTCTTGATGTGGCCTCCTAACCCTTTTGTTGGATCTGGGAATCATCAAGGTCTATAGAGGCAGATATATCTCTCTCTGGACACACTGAGAATATATCTGCTGAACAAAACTCCTTATTGGCGACAGAAAGGGCATCCGGCCAGTAAACACTCTGCTAGCTCCATTCAGTTGGCCAGACTCCACCCTGCAAGGAATTATGGGGTCGTTAAAAGAGGACAGGATAGGAGTACAGAATAGAATAGGAATTCTTTATTGACCAAGCGTGGAATTTGCCTCCAGTGCATAAACTCTCAGTGTACATACAAACAACAAAGTGATAGGTCATAGATCATAAATCATAGTTACAATCGCGAATCATAAGATACAAACGACAAGTGATAAATTATAAGATACCAATAGGAGAAGATAGAAAAGATGAGAAAAGACGGGGAATGAGAAGATGAGAAAATGAGAAGGATAACAGCAACGCAGTCCTACTACATGGGTAAATATCTTTAGGCCCAAGGCAGCACTGTAGAAATTAGGTGTTCAGAAGAATTATAGCTTTGGGGGTGGGGGGATTGTCTAGTTGTTTTGGCATGCAATTTATTTATTTTAACATGTCTGTCATTAGAGACTTGGTCCCTGGATATTTTCACATGCCCATTGGCTCTTATTTTGTGCAGATCTGATCCTTTGTGGCCCTCCAGTGTTCCACATGGGTTCAGATTGAAAATATTTCATGAACCTTCGTGTAAACCTAGTTGTTTTGCCTATGTTCTTTGGTTAAAAAAAACCCAATGCAAATTTGAGGCCAAAGTACACATGATAAGGGAGCTCCAGCTACACCATTGATACAGATTCTGTCTATACTGTATACTGCACGAGTCAAAAAGAGGCCCTCACATCCCGGACATAAACTGTTTCAACTCCTTCCCTCAAAATGACGCTATAGAGCACTGCACACCAGAACAACTAGACACAAGGATACTTTTTCCCCGAATGCCATCACTCTGCTAAACAAATAATTCCCTCAACACTGTCCAACTATTTACTAAGTCTGCACTACTATTACTATTAATCTTCTCATCCCTCCTTATCACCCATCTCCTCCCACTTGTGACTGTATGACTGTAACCTTGTTGCTTGTATCCTTATGATCTATACTGACTGTTTTCCTAGTGTGATTTGATTCCTTATTGTACCCTATGACTATCATTAAGTGTTGTACCTGATGATTTGTGACTCTTGAGGAATGTATCTTTTCTTTGATGTACACTGAGAGCATCCACACCAAGACAAATTCCTTGTGTGTCCAATGACACTTGGCAAATAAAAAAATTCTATTCTATTCTATTCTATTCTATTCTATTCTATTCTATTCTATTCTATT
>NW_020769399.1:2375138-2393507 GCF_900518735.1 Pseudonaja textilis | reverse complement strand
TATTCTATTCTATTCTATTCTATTCTATTCTATTCTATTCTATTCTACATCACTGTTTTTCTCAACCTTGGCTGATTGAAGTTGTGTGGACTTCAGCTCCCATAATTCTCCAGCCAGCATGGGAATTCTGGGAGTTGAAGTCCACACATCTTCAAGGGGCCAAGGGTGGGAAACATTGGTCTGTATAAAAAGAATCATAAACAGAATAGAGCTGGAAGGGACCTTGGAGGTCTTCTAGTCCAGCCCTCTGCTCAAGCAGGAGATCTTATACTATTTCAGACAAGTGACTGTCCAGTCTCTTCTTAAAAACCTCCAGGGATGAAGCACCCAGCATGGGGGACAGATGGAGAGAGTCAAACATCATTGCTTATTTTGCCTTCTTCTTCCTTAGCCGATAACATGAAGCAGCCTCAGTCCTTAAAGGGGCAGTGGAAATATCCACACTTCTTTTTCATGGAAAGAGCAATGCATATAGATAGTCCTTAGTTTGCAACCATCCATTTAGAGACCTTTCAAAATTACAAGGGCACTGAAAAAAAAAAAAAGATTTAGGCCTGGCCTTCGTGGTTACAAACATGGTAGCATTCCCACGGTCATAATTCAGGCACTTGGCAACCAGCACCTATTCATGATGGTTGCAGCATCCAGGAACCATGTGATCTCAGTTTGCAACTTTCCCAACCAGCTTCCAACAAGTAACGTTAATGGAGGAAGCCAGACTCACTTAAAGACTATGTGATTCACTTAATGTCTGCAGTGATTCGCTTAACACTTCCTCCACTTACCTGTGAACAACAGTTCACAACAACTTCGGCAAGAGAGGTAGTAAAATCAGGTGTGGCTTACTTAACAACTGCCTTGTTTAGCAGTGGAAATTCTGATCCCTGACTGCGGTCATAAGATGGGGACTATGTATTCGGAATCCATGAACTTTGTTTCCATGGAGAGGAACCTGAGCGGCTCCGCCAGTCCCATCAAACTAGTTTGGTTCTGAAACAGCCATTTGTAAATGATAATGTAATGTTGTAGACCAGGAGTATCAAACTCAAGGCCTGAGGGGCGGATCCGGGCTGCGGGTGCTTAGATCTGACCCACAAGGCCGGCCTAGAAATATCAAAGGACCAGCCTGTGGCGCCTCTGCCAGCCAAAACGGGGCACCGGGGAGGGGCATATGTGGTCCCCCCACACACACAGCCCATTTTCGGCCTACACAGCCTCCTCCAGCACTCTGGCTGAAGATGGACTGTGGGAAGGCCTCGCCCAGCTCCCCGCGGCCTGTTTTCGGCTGGCAGAGTGCTGAGGGGGCTGTGGAGGACAAAATCGGGCCGTGTTGGGGTGGGGGATGTGTGAGGCGTTCCCATGGTCCATTTTCAGCCCGGCAGAGTGCTACAGGAGGCTGTGGAGGTTGAAAACGGGCTGCAGGGAGGGCACAACCACCCCCCGCCATGCCCCATTTTGGCCAGCAAATTACTGGAGGCCGTGGAGGCTGAAAATGGGACACGGCACCCCTGCACCCCATTTTGGCCAGCAGAATGCTGCAGGAGGCTTCCGTCCCGTCCCATCCGTCTCTCCCCTCCCCCACTCCCAGCCAGCGCATGGAGAACTATAATGCTTGATCCTGGAAGAAATCCAGTTTTGACACCCCTGTTGTTGATTAACATGACTACCGTTGAGCACCTTTAATAATGTGTTGCTCATAATACACTGAATTGCATGCGCCGACTGGTGCTTTTTCCGTCATCGCTGGCAGTCCCGACTCTGGATGTGTGTGCTTTTTATATCTGTGATAGTATATACATGACTGACTATTTTATCCCTAGTGATTCAGACGGGGGAATCCAGAGAAAATGCTTGCAGGAAATTACAGAATAAGATGGAGAATCTACAAAACCTTGTGGAAACAATGCAGTTAAAAAACCAAGGTAGGAGAATTTTGGCTTTGCCCTGGCGCATTTAGGATGTCCTGTTGGTATTGCGAGGCAGGAAATCACTTGGAGGAGTTTAAAAACATCTTGATTGGCTTTGTGAGACAAGATAAATTGAAACCAGTGGTGGGATTCAAAATGTTTTATTACCACTTCTGTGGGCGCGGCTTGATGGGCGTGACTTAGTGGGCGTGGCTTGGTGGGCGTGGCGGGGGAAGGATACCGCAAAATCCCCATTCCCTCCCCACCCCACTAACCTGCTTTCCAGTTCCATTCTCCTGTGCAGGGCAACCAAAGGAGACTCAGCTGATAAGCTGGAACTCAGGAGGCAGAGAATAGATGGGTGTGGGCCCAGTCAGAGGTGGGATTTGCCGGTTCTTCAAACTACTCAAAATTTACGCTACCTCAGGGGTGGGATTCAACTGGTGTTACTATCGGTTTGGTGAGAGTGCGTTTTGCTGCGTGCGCGTGTACAGCATTTTCAAAATGGCACCTGGACAGCTGACAAGCTGCACGCGGCTGCGCAGTGTTTGAAAATCCTCTTCTTTCCTGCTTTTTCAACCTCAGCTGTGCCGCACAAAACAGCTGAGGTTGAAAAAGCAGGAAATAAAGGACAGCCAAGAGCCCAGGCGGGTGGGTGGGCCAAGCAGACGACCAAAAGGTCATCGCAGCGAACTGGTTCTGAGTCTGCTGCTCTTCTGAGCTACCGGTTCTATAGAACCGGGCCGAACCAGTGGCATCCCCCTCCTGCGCTACCGGTTCTCCAGGACTGGTCAGAATACCTGCTGAATGACCACCTCTGATGGAAACCCTCCACTTTCTGATGAATTGCCTTTTGCAGCAGCTTTCACCAGGCACAACTACCCTAGGGAAGGCTGGCCCCATCTAATACAGGTGGTCCTTGACTTACAACCATTCATTTAGTGACCATTTGAACTAAAACGGCAGTGAAAAAAGTGACTTAGGACTGTTTTTCACACTTACGATGGTTGCAGCACTCCTGTGATCACACAGTCAAAATCTGGATGCTCAGCAATCATCTCACATTTATGACGGTTGTCGTGTCCTGGGGTCATGTGATCACATTTTACGAACTTCTGACAAACGAAGTCAATGGGGGAAGCCAGATTCATTTAACAATCGTGTTATTAACTTAACTATGGTGATTCACTTAACAACGGTGGCAAGAAAAGTCATAAAATGGGGCAAAGTTTTTTTTAACAAATTTCTCACTTAGCAGCATAAGTTTTGGACTCAGTTGTGGTCGTAAGTCAAGGACTACCTGTACCAGTTTCATTAGTATCCATGGTGCTTTTACAGTACAAATGAACCTAAGGCCACCTCCTAAAATTGCTATTCCCGACCTCTGATAAGAAGGACCACGGTGGCATCTGTCTGTAGCTGACAAAGGTCCACTTCAGAAATGTATTTATATATTACGAGTCCTTTTCTGCCGTATCTCTCACTGGACTCAATTTAAAGCAGGGGTGTCAAACTCAATTTCATTGAGGGCCGCATCGGGGTTGTGTTTGACCTCAGGGGGCAGGGTGGGTGTGGCCAGCTTGATGTCACTCTTGCCTCACAATCAGGAGGCTGTTTGATCCTAGGCAGAGGCAGATACGTCTCTCTCTGGGCACGATGAGAATCTGCTGAATATAACTCCGTATTGGTGACAGGAAGGGCATCCGGCCAGCAAACACTCCGCTCCATTCAGTTGCTCAGACTCCACCCTGCAAGGGATTATGGGATCATTAAAAGAGGACTATAGCCATAGCCTCTTTTATGGAATGCATTGGCCGAGCCAAGAACTGGTTACTCTTGGCAGTCTCCTGGTTTGTAACCTGGTGCCTTAACCACCCCAAGAGCCATTTTTACACAACCTGTGACATGAGAGAAATGCCATTTGTCTTCCAGACCTATGTGGTGTTAACAACCATTCCTTTCCTTCGTTCTCCTTCCAGCAATGTCCACCATGATCAGATGTCAGGAAAAGAAAATAGAGCAAGCCAAGGAAAAAGAGAAGAAGCTCTCCAAATGAATACACGGGCACGGTTTTCAGTCCCTCAAAGAGGTATCCAGATTGCATTTCGACAAATGGAATATTTTTAAGCCTCCGGTTCTTGTTAATAATAAAAGTTGACCTAGTTTTGTAATCTGTCCTTTGGTTTAGGAAAACAAAAACAAAAAACGGACCGAGGCTGTTAGCTTCCCCATGACCTGGAAATGACCCAAAGGCCCCAAGAGAATCCATCCTGTACCATTATGCAGATTTGGAAATAACCCCTGTTCTATGCTATTTCAGGAATGACATACAATTGCAGGGAAGAAGGGCAAGGAATTTGTGACTCTCCAAATTCAGACATTAGTCCCAGCCAGCACGGAGAATTAGCAGATGACAGCATTGAATCTGATGTCATCTAAGTCAGCGGTCGCCAACCAGTGAGCCGGGGGGGGACCACTGGTGGTCCGCGAGAAAATTGTGGTGGTCCGCAGAGAAATATCACCCCCAAAGCATCCCCCCAAAGTAATTAATCCAGGTTGCATGGGAACACAAGGCTGCGCCGCCCACATGGCCCACAGGAACGCAAGGGCTACGTCGCTTGCATTGCAAACAACACGAAGTAGTGAGGGGAGGGGGGAAGGGCGGAGGGGGGAGCTTGCTCCACGCGCCCCACACACCTCACCTAGCCACCAAGTTGCTTCTTTCCGCTTCTTTCTTCTTCTGCTTTTGGCTGCACACAAGGAAAGCAGCAAAAGTCTTCCTTTCTCTCCCCCAAACTCTGCCAGAAATGAGTCTTTGGGGCCCTGCAAGGCGTCCTGCTCTAAGAGGCTGCATCAGCGCAACAAGTCTCACAAAGACTCATTTCTGGCGGAGTTTGGCGGAGAGAAAGAAAGACTTCTGCTGTTTTCCTTGCATGAAGCCAAAAGTCTCTCTCTCTCCCCCAGAACAGAGCTGGAAATGGTATCCTGAGATCCCAAATAAAGAACAATCGATCGGTAGGAAAATGGGGTGGGGAATTTTCCTGCAGACTTTTTGGGGGGATTTTCCCAAGGTCTCTGGTCTGCGGGATTTAAAATTAGGAGTTTGGTGGTCCCTGATATCCAAAAGGTTGGCGAACCCTGATCTAAGTTGCAGGTTCCTTACCTCTGATTGGGAATACTTTTCCCTGCTTCACTCACCAAGTTTACATTTGATCTGGGTTTGTTTTTTTTTCCTCCATTGTGAAATACCTCCTTGCTATACATAGGCACACTCAGTACTTATTCAGACTTCGGACTTTTAGTTAGCTTTCTCAGTGCTTTTATAAACCTCACCTAAGGTAAACAGTGTTCCTTTTTTAGACAGTAGGAGTTCCTTGGACTGCAAAGTGATCAAACCGGTCACTCCTAGAAGAGATCAACCCTGAATCCAAGGTGGTATTCAGCCGGTTCTGACCAATTCTGGAAAACCAGTAGCGGAAATTTTGAGTAGTTGAGAGAACTGGCCAATCCCACCTCTGATTGGCCCCGTCAACCCCATCTATTCTCTGCTTCCCGAGTCCCAGCTGATCGGCTGGGTCTTCTTTGGTTGCCCTGCACAGGAGAACAGAGCTGGGAAGTAGGTTAGTGGGGTGGGGAGGGAAGGGGGATTTTGCAGTATCCTTCCCCTGCCATGCCCACCAAGCCACATCACTAAGCCACACCACGCCTGCCACGCCATGCCCCCAGAACTGGTAGTAAAAAAAAACTGAATACCACCACTGCCCTGACTTCTCTTTAGAAGGCCAGATCCTGAAGATGAAACTCAAAGTCTTTGGCCACCTAATAAGAAGGAAGGACTCCCTGGAGAAGAGCCGAATGCTGGGAATGACTGAGGGAAATAGAAGAAGAAGGGGATGTCAGAGAAGGAGGTGGCTGGAGGGAGTCACTGAAGCAGTCGGCGTGAGCTTAAATGGACTCCGGAGGATGGTAGAGGACAGGAAGGCCTGGAGGAACGTCGTCCATGGGGTCGCAACGGGTCAGACACGGCTTCACAACTAACAACAACAAAAGAGGCCATAGCCTTACCTGTTAGTTCAGTTTCAGGCCAGGAGAACCGTGTCCATCCTAGTTTTCTTGCAAATAATTATGGTGACCTCCCGACAAGTTCCCAATTCAGTATTTCCCCCTCATTTTTATGATTGACTTGTCGTGCAAAAGCAGACCAATGAAAGGCCAGCCACCTGTTCCAACACCAGTGCAGGAAACTTTGCACCAGTAGTTTAAAAATAAGTCCAAAAATGTTGAGCACAATATGATATAGTATATGCGCGCCTCGCCTGCAGACATCTGTCATTGCTATGTTGTATGTGGTGCTTGAAATATTGCATTCAGTTTCAGTTGCCATAATATAAAAAAGATAGAAGTAGAGAGACTCTGGAAAGAGTGCAGAGAGGAGCAACAAAGACGGTTAGAAGACTGTAGGCTAAGATATATGAAGAATGGCTGCAGGAATTGGGTAGATCTAGTCCAGTGGTGGCTAACCTTTTTGGACTCCTGTGCTAAAAATTGTGCGTTCGCATGCACGCTCGCGCTCGTGTGCCAGCACCCAGAAGGCAGTGCGTGCCCCCACACCCCCTAGGCATGCGCGCTCAATCCCTCACCCGCCCACCCACCTGCCGCCCACCCTTACTTGCACTGCACCTCACAGCTGATTTTCGGCCGGTTTGAGGCCTTTTTCGGCCTCCCAAAGGCTTGAGAAAGGCTTCTGGAGGCTTCGTCAAGCCTTTGGGGCTAGTTTTTGGCCTGCAAAGCCTGCAGAAGCCTGCAGAAGCCTTCCTCAAGCCTTTGGGAGGCCAAAAAAGGCCTCAAACCGGCCGAAAATCAGCTGTGAGGCGTGTGCATACACAGTGAGGTAAGTTTGCCTGCAGCTCGTGTGCTGGCACAAACGGCTCTGCATGCCACCTCCAATATCTCAGGGGCTGCCACAAAGAAGAGGAAGTCAACCTATTTTCCAAAGCACCTGAAGGTAGGACAAGAAGCAACAGATGGAGACTAATCAAGGAGAGAAGCAACTTAGAACTCAGGAGAAACTTCCCGACAGAACAATAAACCAGAAGAACAACTTGCTTTCAAAAATTGTGGGTGTTCCAACGCTGGAGATTTTTAAGAAGATATTGGACAATCATTTGTCTGAAATGGTGTAGGGTTTCCTGCTTGAGTAGAGGGTTGGACTAGAAGACCTCTGAGTTCCCTCCCCAACTCTGCTATTCTGTTTGAAATCTTCAGTATTCCCCTTTGCAATGTTAGAACCTTCTTATCCTGAGCATGAGTTAATCACTTGGTAAGATGAAAGCAGGATTAATAACAATTTAAAATGGCAAACGATGCAAAGCAAGCTATGGCATGCCCCTACCGAAAGTCTCAGGGCTGCACCGTTTTGCCCAAGGGCCTATTTTACTCCGGTCCTCCTGCAAAATAATTGAATGCGGTAAGATCAAATTAAATGGGGTGCAGTGTCAGAAGGTACCCCCCAATTCCTCCAACAGTCTAGAGAGCCGTAACCCGGTATCCGTCATGAAAACCGAAGTAAGCTGTGCTATTTAAATTTCTGATGACTCGTACTGAAAATAGGCCACCCAGATTGGAAAGGCTCCGTCAGCATGGATCTGATTATAATATCTCTCTAAGCGATTTAAGTATTCTTTAGATGTGGCAGACACAGATGTTTAATGGCAAGGGCCGTGTTATTATGATGACCCGGGGCATGGCAAAAAAGCAACAAAGTAACAAAAAAAAGGTAAAGTCCCTTTAATTCCTCCAACTTGGCCTTCAATGTCCAGTTATCATCGGCTGGAGAAAAAAAACTCTCCCAAGAACAGTTTTTAAAGGGAAGAAATTCCATCGGAACCCAAAGTACATATAAATTCAACGTAAAAACCAACACAAACCACACTGCGGCAATTAATGAGACAGGGCAGGATAAGGGATTGAGGACGTCAAAAAATAACAAAACACAACACTTGGGAGGACGGCAGAGCTCAGATAAGACTTGACAAATCAAAATAATTTCACGCTTTGCTTCCTGCAACTTTGCCCTGCGCAGTTTGGCCTTTTAAACAGTCTTCCCAGCTGCAGTCAATAAAGGGGATCAGGGCCCTTTCCTCTCCTGTAAACCACACAACTCACGTTGCTCCCTTCTCCTTTGCTCCCTGAGTGCCCTAGGATGAAGAGGGGGTGGGCCTAGGTCTTCCTCTAAATGCCCAGCCGGTCTGTGCCCTTCCCCAGTTTCCTCCACAGCCACCGGAGCCACAGTCCCACTCCCTGTCAGCTGTTCAAACTCCCCCTCGGAATCAGATTCCAACAGGGACATGACAGTTACTTTAGTAGTGAAAGGCAAATGAAAAGGATTTCTGCCAATCAAACCCAGATTCTGTCTTTCAGATGTCTTTTATCCATACGAGCAGGTCTCAACGTTCAACCATTCATTGAGTGACCGTTTGAAATTATAACGGCACAGGAAAAAGTGATCTACGGTTGCTTTTCACACTGATGACCGTTGCAGCATCCCCCCCACCCCGTGGTCAAAATTCAGATGCTTGGCCTCAGGTTTATAATTATGACAGTTGCAGTGTCCTGGGAATCACCTTCTGACAAGCCAAGTCGGTGGGGAAGCCAGATTCACTTAACAACCATGTTACTGACTTAACAACCATAGGGATTAACTTAACCGCCGTGGCAAGGAAAGGTTGTAAAACGGCACAAAACTCCCTTCACAGCTGTCTCGCAACTGCCTTGCTTAACAAAGGAAATTTTGGGCTCGATTGTGGTTGCAAATCAAGGACTACCTCCATTTAGAATTAGAACTGGAAGGGACCTTGGAGGTCTTCTAGTCCAGCCCCCTGCTCTAGCAGGAGAACCTATACTATTTCAGATAAGCGGCTGTATAGTTTCTTCTTAAAAACCTCCAGTGATGGAGCGCCCACGATTTCTGAAGTCAAGCTGTTCCATATTGGTTAATTGTCTTCATGTTGTGGCCTGTTGGCCCCTGGCCTCTCCAGCAGCCAAATCAGAGGAGGAGGAGGAGGAGGAGGAGGAGGAGGAGAAGGAGGAGGCAGCATGGGAGTCTGAGTCAGCATCAAGTCAACCTGAGAGTTCCGAGGTGGAAGAGAGAATGGAGCTGGCAGAGAGAGAGGGGTGAGGGAGGGAGAGAGGGAAGGAGGGAGGGAGGGAGAGACGGAGTCTGGTCTGTCCACCAACCTTCAGATGGAGAATCAACAGCTCCCAGGTCTGGATGTGGCTGATAAGGAAGAGGAGGAACAGCTGGGTCCAGTGCCTGACGCGTGGATGTGCAGAGGGCAGAGGAGAGGAGAGCAGTGGAAATCTATGGGCCGGTCCTTGGGACGGAAGAACCACGGCTGCTCGCAAAGCCCCACCTGAGCTCTGGGGATAAAAGGCAGGGGGCGGAGATGAATAGATGTGACATACAACTATTCATCTCCCTGCCAGATGGACTTGTTAGCCTTTAGTGTGAGAGAAAATTTTTGCCTGGGCTGCCGGCGCTCCTAATAAAGGAATCATTGCTTCAATTACAAAGAATTTGTTGTATTTGGGGAGCTGGGTCAGAACACCTGTTAGGATTCATCATCCCATATAAAGAAAATGTGCATCCTATAATTACTCTCAGCACACACAAAAGAGCCCGTTTGGTTTCCAACAGAGAAATTGTCTTGCTGAAAGAGAGAGCAGACGCTCCTTCTACTACTTTCCTGTTATAAGGGAAGCCTCCTAGTTAAAAAATGACCCCCTGGCACAGAGTAGCTCTTGTTCAAACTAAACCAGGGATCCTTGACCTCACTGTTGATCGGGCTGGCTCTCTCTGCCGTTATATTAATCATTGCTTGAACAGGAATCCATCAGCTGGAAATGGTTATTCCATGCTAACAATAGTATTTGTGCTTTTTGAGCATTCTTTTCCCATTTTGAGGGAGGCTTCATTGAGAAAATAATGCACCGGCACTTTATTAATAAGCAAAACACAAGAAACCATTTGGCTTCCCTCTTGTTGTTCAGCTCTGCTTCGTAGAATCTCATGGCACATTTGTTGTGGCTCACCAGTGGATCTGGCAGATTTGGACTGTGAGGAGGTTGGGGAGGAACATAGGCCAGTCCTGGAGTCTGGGGAAGGCTCTGACGAGGGCTCTGCATCGGAGGCAGAGATGGGGCCAGGGCTGTCCAATAGTTATCAGCTGCCTTCGGAGTTGGAGATCAGTGGGGCAGAAGAACAGTTGGAGCCTGCTTCTGATACGCGCATGCAGAGAACTGCCGAGAGAAGGGAACAGCTGAAGAACAAGGGTCAAGGCACAGGTGGAACGGTGAATGGCCCCTCCCATAGGGAATAAAGAGGAGCGAAAGGGGAGTGGTGTTTGCAGGAGGCAATCAGTTCGTCTAATTAGTGTAAAGATTTGTTCCTGCCTCTCAGACACTCCTTGCCAAGTATTTTCTTGTACAGCATTGCGCTTGGAAGCAATCGGCCTGGCAACAAGTCACATTAGTTACTCTTTAGAAAGAGTACAAAGAAGAGCAATGAAGATTATCAGGGAATTGGAGGCTAAGATATACAATGAATGGTTGTGGAAACTGGGTATGTCTAGTCTAACAAAAGGGCTAGGGATGACTAGACAGGAGTCTTCCAATAAATGGGGTGCAGTCACAGGGAAAAGGGGGCCTACAAAGCCCCTAAGACTGGACAACCACTTGTTTGGAATGGTATGAATCTCCTGCAAGGGTTGGACTAGAAGACCTCCAAGGCCCAACTGTGTAATTCTATCATTCTGACATAATATTCTGTGGCTTTATGGTTATTGGACATAAAATAGTACTGTAATATACTTCACGGAATGCAGAAAAGCAGCAAAACAGGGACAAGATTAAGAAAAACTAAATCATAATTCAGAGAAAGAACTGTTTAGTGTTAATAACTGCCAAACTGGATTTGGTTTATTGCTTAAAACAACTAATCAGGAATTTCAAGTAAGGCCTAGTTTAGTTTGGCAATTGTATTATTATTATTATTATATTAATTATTTTTAATTATTATTATTATTATTATTATTATTATTATTATTATTCACAAAAACGATAGTGTACACAGCAAATGAGATAACTATGTTGGGTTTCGTATCACAAATCACTAGTCGAACACTTCCCAAGTGATTACTATTATTTATTTAAAATAGCAATTTCAGGGAAGTGATTTCAATCATTCAAATAGTTCCCATCTGTGTCAATTCAAACAGGTATGAAGATCATATAATTACTAAATACATATATAGAATCTTAGTTTTCTTCCAAAGTGCAAGTCATTTAGGATCAATTTAAGCTTTTTAACTTACACTGAAGTGAAGGAAGCTTTTTCCCTTTGTATTTTGGAGAGGACATGGATCCATTATAATTATTAATGGTAAACTAATATACTTGTACAGATAATGCATTAGCCAAGTTATTTTTAGAAATTCAGTGTTTATTTTAAAAATACATCCAGGTTAACTTTAACTTTATTACAGTGTTTCTGTAATTGTAATAACATTGTTTAACTTCTATTACAGTATTTTTGCCTAATCATCATCCTAACCTTTTCAATAAGCAGAAACTGGCAACCCTGTTATGAAAAATATTAAAACAGTGGGAGCTTAATTTTCTGCCTCTTTTTATACGTGCTCTATTTTAATGAATTAATATCATGCCTAAGACTGTGCTGGGCACAGGGCAGACATGGCAAAAGGGCAGCTTTTCAAAATCAAACGAGTTGCACATATATGTGCCCTCCAGCGATGCTTAGGAGGGTCTCCCAGATAAAATGCACCCAAATCAAGACCACTCCTTATTTAGCACCCAAAATATAAAAACCAGCCATCTTCAACTTGGAAACCAGTACTGGACTTTGTGCTTGAGGTGGGGAAAATATGAAACTTTGATGTTGATTTTTGCTGATTTGATATGTTTACTGTTATAGAAATGGCTGGTATATATTATAAGAGTCAAAAGTTGAGGTTTTATGTTACTAAATTATTCTACTGCACCAAAAGGAGTCTAAAGTCAATGCTTTCCCTTTCCCTTTTTCCCTACACTTTTTTCTCCTTTCCCTCCCTTACTTACTCATTATCCTCATTTTGTTTGTATTACATATTTGTTGAATCCCAATAAAGGCTTCTGCGTATATGCCAACCATCACTGTAAAAAGTCCATCTTTATTGCTTTCGGATGCAGACATCATAAACTAACAATGTTTTAGAACAGTTACAGAGCAGTCGAACTATCATTTTCTTATGTCCAGCGTCCCTGATTCACACACCTGTCTCTTCACACAATACAATGTCCACTTGGGAGTTAAAAGTGTTTTATTCTGAAACATCGGCCACTACAGCACCTAACTTGTTTGCTATTAAGGAGTTCTTGGGTTTGATTTCATTTGAAAAACTCGTTTCTAACTTGAAGCCCAGCCTAGCGGAAGAAAGATTCGACTATGAGGCAGTACTAGTAAAACAACACAGCAAGGAGGAGCACTAAGATAGGTAAGTAAAGACAGAGAGATATACTCCTTGTGTTCAGTGGTACCCCCAGGACTTATGGGCCACCTGATCTTCGTGTTCAGTTACTAGCCTTCGGTTGGAGCACTCTTCCCATCGCACCACCTTGCCACTCTCCAACAAGACAAACTTCCACTCAACGCTGGTATCAAACGGTAGAACCACAGAGTCTGACCAGAAGCCATCTTTGTCACACCGGAGGGGTATGTAATGGCGCCACTGGCCCAGACACTCGTGGTCCCCTGTGATCGCGATCTGCTGGGCTTCCAAATGAGTGATGTAGTGGACACGGAAGACCACATGGACAGTCTGAGGCATGGGAGGCACAGCCGCGATTCTCTTCCCTTGTTCCGAGTCCTTGTTGCCAACGTCATCTGTGGGAGGTTTCCAGGTGGCCTCAGCATCTTCAGGATCTGGAGTTTCTGGACCCAGGTCTTGGTTGAGTTTCTCCTCAGTCTTATCACCAGAGCTGCCTACTTGGGCTGACGTTCTCTCCTCCCGGCGTTCCACTTCATGGCTTTGGGGCAGTTTGGAGGCTGTCTTGGGGGGACTGGGTGCTTCGCTCCTGAGATATTCGGAGCAGTTCATGAATGGGATTATAGGTTCTTTGACCTCTACTTCTAATTCAGGAGGCTGTACGAAACCGTCAGGGGTATGATGATGTCCGGAGAGTGTAACATGGTTTTCCAATGGCTCTTGTGGGCTGGACATACATGCTGGTTTTGTTTCTGAAAGGACACCATCACCGGTTCTCTGAAATGGTTCTAAATAGAAAGGGTATTGTTAGCCAGGAAAACTCAGTCCTCCATTCCTTGTACATGTAATTTTGAACACCACCACCACACCTTGACTTTTTAATGCGAGAAAAAAGTCCTGATGATTTAATCCCACACAAATTGTATTTGCTTTCCTGACACTGAGTTCCTCAATAAATAAAAAAAAAGGCTTTTGCGCTCAGTGGCAATTCGGATCAACAAGAGTTTCATGTCTAGCATCAAAATCCGCAGCGGGATTCCCTATCTCAGTGGTCCCCAACCTTTTTTGTGCCGCGGCCCGGTATCGGCATCACAAAATCATCCGCGGCCCGGTACCGGCATCAGCACGCACGGCAAGGCGAGCCGAGCGACTGGCCAGCCAGCTGTCCCCCGCTTCTCCCCGCCACCTTCAACTCCTCCTTTGTACCTGTGTCGATGGGCTTCGCGACGGCTTCGGGACGGTCGCTCGGCTCGCCTTGCCATGCATGCTGAAAGAATCCTCGTGCCTTAGTTTTGTTCGAATGAAACAATGAAACTAAGGCGCGAGGATTCTTTCAGCACCCAAATGCCACTTTCTACCCGGAAAAGCTCATCGGAAGCACTTTTTCATCAAAACAAGATGGCGGCGCCCAGCAAACCAACGGCCTGGTAGAAATTGTTCCACAGACCGGTACTGGTCCCCGGACCGGTGGTTGGAGACCCCTGCCCTATCTTATTTTCAGCACCTTTTGATCTTTTTAAAAAAATCAGTGGAATATAAATGTGCTGTAAATGCTAGGGCGAATCCCAAAGGCAGATGGACTTTCTTGGTTTTCTTTTTGAAAACATTTCGCTTCTCATCCAAGAAGCTTCTTTGCTTCATTGAAGAAGCTTCTTGGGTAAGAAGTGAAACATTTTCAAAGGAAAAAGAAAAATCAAGAAAGTCCAGTTACCTTTTTGAAAAAGCACCTTTGGGACAACCATGATCTGGATGACTGAGCCTCTCCATAGACAGCTAACATGAATAATAATACAAAAAAGCTAGAATGATGTTTGTATGATATAAGAATACATTATATATTAAAAGGATGTAAGCTTGAATTAAAGTGCTTGGAAACTGTTTCCAGATAAGATATTTCTTGACTGCACATTAGTGAGCAAGCAGTAGCAATTCACTGCTATTTCCTGGATCTGATTAAAACTGTAAGATGAAAATTAGACCAGCATACAGAAGGAAAGCTGCAAAAATAGTATAGCAAATGCCATCAGCCCTCGCAAAGAGCTGTTATAGTTCCACACCTTCCTTTCTGGACTGTTCCTGCTCGAGTCAAATGCCAGACTGTACTCCAAGCCAGCTGGCAAAGGAGAACCTATTGTGAAGTTAAGGCTTCACCATAGCTGAAATGCTAAGAAATTGTTGTCCATTGTTTAATTAGATCCCACCCTTCTTTTTCCCTTTCACCAAGTTGGTCCAAATGACAAGCTTAGCCATGGCAAAAATAATAATAAAAATGCAAGCAATTCAATCACAAGCAATTATTATCTTTACTGAAGAGTTATTTTCAGCAGTTATTTTCCAGTTCTGGTTTTCCCCTGGCTGAATTTATTTTTAACTTTGCAATAAGAGTTTTCTTCCGCTGTACTCTTGCAATTGATTGATTTGGGCTCTGTTAAATTTTAAGAGCAAAGGCTCGGCCGTGAATAAGCATAACGGTTAGCAGGGCAGTGGCACAAGGGAGCTAAAAATAGCCGAAGGCCGGTTTTGCATGGCCTGTCCATATATTAGGCAAACACAGGCCCAAATGCCAAGGATTCCTGTGGGGCCTGTAGAACCGATGGCAGGCCGGGCACCGCAATCCATGCAAAGGTCGCACAGTCCAAGATGATACTTTGCATAGTTGCCCTTCTATAGCTACAAGAATCCTGCCAAGGTGCCGCTGAATTGGCTGGCCAAAGGCATTCTAGCTGTCCGATTCAGTGCCAGCCACCATCCAATCTTCTTTGATGGCCAAGAGCAAGCAATATCTCATGCTCTAAAAACAAGGGTGTCCAAGCTTGGCTACTTTTAAAACCTTTGGATTTCAACTCCCCGAATTCCCCAGCCGGGGAACTCTGGGAGTTGAAGTCCACAAGTCTTAAAGTTGCCATGCTTGGATACCCCTGCTATAAAAGCTACTGCCCAAATATCTGCCTGCAACTTTTCTCATTCTTTCCCACACCAATTTTCTATGAATCGCCAGCCGCAGCTTAGCCCCAGGCACGTCCCCAATATTATCCTCAGCAAAGGACTGATGGGTTTGGGTGTCCCTTCCCCCCCCCCAAAAAAAAGCACTCAAGAAGGAAGATGGACAGTTGTGAAGGAATAGAGGAGGGTGCAAGGAGAAATATAATAGGAGCCTGCAAAGTTGCACAAGAGTAGGTTGTGTAGCTCTCTGTGGACGTGCACAAACTGAGCACTGCAAGGCCTGGATGAGCCAACATGGTTTTGGATAGAGTCCCACGGTGATTAATAAGGCCATCACCTTTCATATACTGTACCAGTTAACTATTATGAAATATATTGAGGAACTAACTTTACAGAAGTTAAGTTTGCCCTCTGGGGCTGCGTTGATTTGATTACCAAGAAATTTCGACAGAAATTTCCCCATCCTACTCCCTCCCTGCATTTAAAAATGGATGCTTAAAATGTTTAATAGCAATAGCACTTAGACTTACAGATTATACAGATGAACAGAATTGGAAGGGACCTTGGAGGTCATCTAGTCCACCTAGTCCACCCACCCCAAAGCAGGAGACCTTACTCCATTTGTGACAGATGGCAGTCCAGCTTCTTCTTGAAAGCCTCCTGTGAGGAAGCGCCCACAACTTCAGAAGGCAACTTCTGTTCCATTGCATACCGCTTATTCTGGCTGCATTCATACAAGGCACTGGGGACGGAATTAATCCTAAACGGGCTGGGATTGTGCCACACACTCACACTCACATCCCACCACACACACCCATGCCAAGGTTAGCACTAATATTTCTAGCAGGGATTTTTCCCCCGACCCGGTTGGAAGGGTGTGTGGGGGGGGTTGTCGTGTGAAAGAGGCCTTCGTGCCTCTCCAAGGCGAAAGAGAGGCGAGTGACCCCACCGCCACACAACTGGGGGAGAGGGGGCAGTAAACTTAAAGAACCAAATTGTGGTCCAAGGCTGGTCAGAGCGAGAGGGCAGCAAGGGCAAAGGCGGGCTGAAGGGAGGCCGGAGCCCGCCCGAAAGAGGCCCGCAGCAGGGCGCGCGTCCCTCTCCAAGGCGCCACAGACGCGTAAAAAGCGCCGGCGGTTCTGGCGAGCAAGCCGTTTCTGGAAACGCCGACAAAGAGTTGCGGGCGCTCCCCTCCCTGGAGGGTTTTCAGAAACAGGCACCCGAGAACCATTTGAACGGCATGGTGTATGTAAGGTCTCCTGCCTCGAGCAGTGGGTTGGACTAGAAGACCTTCGAGGTCCCCTTCCAGCTCTACGAGTCCTTGTTCTAGGCTAGCCCCGAAGAAGCGGGGTGGCAGAAAGGGAACGGGCTCCAGCGGGCGAGAAGCGGCGAGGGAGGAAGGGTGAAGGAGAAAGGCAGGAGTTGAGAGGAAGGGAGGAAAGAAGGAAAAAAAGAAAGGAAGGAAAGGAGGGAGGGAGGGAGGAAAAAGGAAAGAAGGAAGCGAGGGAGGGAGGAAGAAGGGAAGAAAAAGGGGAGGGAGGAAAGAAAGAAGGAAAAATGGGAGGGGGGAAAAGGAAAGAAGGAAGCGAGGGAGGGAGGGAGGAAAAAGGGAGGGAGGAAAGAAAGAAGGAAAAAAGAAAGGGAGGGAGGAAAAAGGGAGGGGGGAGGAAAGAAAGAAAGAGGGAGGAAGGAAGGAAGGAAAGGAGGGAGGAAAAGAAGGAAGGAAAGGAAGGAAGGAGAAAAATGACGTGAGAGAGGTTGGGGGAAGAAAAGAAAGGAAGAAAAAAAGAAGGAAAGAAGGAAAGGAAGGAAAAAAGTAAGAGAGGGAGGAAAAAAGGGAGCGGAGGAAAGGAAGGAAAGAAGGAGGGGGCGGGCAGACAGGCAGATGGTCGGTACCTTTGGACTCCTCAGCCGTTTTCTGTTGCCCGTCTCCGTCGCCGCCGCCGCCACCACCGGCCCCGAACCACAGCCAGGTCATGAAGGCGGCCGCCACCGCGGCCAGCAAGGCCTGCCACACCCCGGCCAGGAGCCCGCCGTCTTCGCCCTCTACCCCCATCCACGCCATGACCACGGCGGCCGGAGCAGCAGGAGGAGGATCAGCAACCGGCGCTCGGGGCGCAGCGCGGAGCCCGAGCGAAGCAAGGGCCGCGCCCTCCCGCCCAGGAGCCTTATATGGGCACCGGGAACGAGGCAGGCACCTGCCTATAGGGCCGGGGAGGAGCCTCGCGGCCTGTCGGGCTCGCTGACCCAACGAGAGGAGCAGCCCAAGTTGCCCGGCATCCCAACTTTGCGCTCCGATCAGAGCGCAAACTTGGGATGCCGGCGGGCTTGCTCCCCGCCTTCGCCTTTCCTTGCAGCCCCAAAGCGAAAGCAACCAAGAAAGGACCTTTTATCCTGTTGCGAGCCGTATAAGGACGGGGCGCGCTTCCTTCCCAGCGATCCTGCCCGTCGAAGAGGAGAAGGGAAAGCCGCGCGGGGGTAAATGCCACGCGCAAACCTGCCCTCCCCTCCCAAAAAAAATTTAAAGCGAGGGCGGCGGGGGAAAAAAATAAAGAAAAATCCCTGCCGCCGAGGCAGAAGAGCGCCATTGGAAAGCCTCGAGAAGGAAACTTGGCGTTGTTGGCGGACAACATTGGGAGGCGCGGAGAGCAAGAGGTGGTTCCCGAAGGCGGAGGGGCTTTAATGCCGCTTAAAGGGGCCCGCGGAAGGTGCAGAAAGCAGAGCGGCTTCCTCCCGGGAAGGAGGCTTAGGTTAGCCCAGAGTTGAAGAAGAGTAAAAGGCTAGAAAAATTGAATAGAGCTGGAAGGGACCTTGGAGGTCTTCTAGTCTAGCCGCCTCCTCAAGCAGGAGAACCTATACTATTTCAGACAACTGACTGTCTCTAGAGCAGGGCTCTCCAGAACCTTGGCCACTGGAAGACTTGTGGACTTCAACTCCCAGAATTCCTCAGCCACTTGAAGACTTGTGGACTTCAACTC
>NW_020769399.1:2331445-2374579 GCF_900518735.1 Pseudonaja textilis | reverse complement strand
GTTGCTTCTCTCCTTGATTAGTTTCCATCCATTGATTCTTGTCCTACTATCCTTCTATCTCATTGGACCCATTCTTCTATTGTGGCAGCTTCTCAAATACTGGGATACTGCTATCATGTCACCCCCAAATTCTTCTTTCCTTTAGACTAGCCAGACCCAGATCCTGCAGCCGTTCTTGGTATGTTTTTTAGTCTCCAGGCCTTTAATCCTCTGAGTTGCTCTTCTCTGGAACTTTTTCCAAAGTCTCACCTGGTTGGGTTGCTTGCAGTGTTTAAGATGGAGTCTCGCAGCTCGGGATCCCCGACAACTGGACCTCCAATCAATGACAGGTCACGGTTGTCCCAAAGGTGCTTTTTTTAAGAGGCAACTGGACTTTCTGGTTTTTCTTTGAAGACGTTTCACCTCATCCCAGAAGCTTCTTCAGCTCTGACTGGATGGCGGGGAAGGGAAGGACTGATACTCCTTGCAGGCAGCTGGTCATTTGCATCCTTTGTATAAATCCATTCCCCATCATCCAGAGCTGAAGAAGCTTCTGGGATGAGAAGCGAAACGTCTTCAAACAAAAATCAGAAAGTCCAGTTGCCTCTTGAAAAAAGCACCTTTGGGACAACCATGACTTGGATGACTGAGAATCTCCACAGACAGGACAGTTGCAGCAGCCTCGACATCTTTGCTGCCTCCTCCTGGCCATCTTGAAGCATTACAGGCAAGATCTGAGTGCTCTAAGCACTCCACTGAATCCCATTACCATAATGGAGCATCCTCTGGGGGTTGGGCTTCAAAATTTTAGCAATGGGTTCTCTGCCCAGTTGCTGGGTGGGTGTGCCCATGGTGGGCGTGGCCTAGTTGGCCTCCTGCACCATGGCAGTGGGGGTGTTTTTGCCCTCCCCAGGCTCCGGAGGCTTTCCTCGAGCCTCTGGGAGGGTGAAACTGGCCTCCCCGGGCTCCGGGGGCTCTCTGGAAGCTGGAAACGGGTCCATTTCTGGCCTTCCTGAACTTCCGGGAGGCCCGTTTTTCACCCTCCCCAATCCTCCAGGCCTCCTGTTGAAAGCCAGTTGTTGACTGCGCCAATCACCTGTGGACAGTGAGTTCTAGTCCTGCCTTCGGTATGAAAGCTGGCTGGATGACTTTGGGCCAATCACAAGTGGATGGCGAGTTCTAGTCCCGCCTTAGGCATGAAAGCTGGTTGGTGACTGGACCAATCACCTGTGGACAGTGAGTTCTAGTCCCACCTTAGGCATGAAAGCCAAATGGATGACTTTGGGCCAATCACGAGTGGATGGCGAGTTCTAGTCCCGCCTTAGGCATGAAAGCCGGCTGGTAACTGGACCAATCACCTGTGCTCAGTGAGTTCTAGTTCCACCTTAGGCATGAAAGCCAAATGAATGGCTTTGGGCCAATCACGAGTAGATGGTGAGTTCTAGTCCCGCCTTAGGCATGAAAGCCAGCTGGTGACTGGGCCAATCACTCTCTCTCAGCCCAACTCACCTCACAGGGATGGTGTGGGGAAAATAGGAGGAATTTGTGTTGGATTTGTTTGCCATCTTATTTTGTAAAAAAATAAATAAAGGTGGGATACAAAAAAATGAGGACAAAGCGCTCCTCTTTTCCCACAAACTATAAAAATAAAAACAGCCCCCTTTAGGGGACACGTGAGAATCAAGCACAGAGAATAAAACAATAAAACTTTTTTATTAAACATTGCCAGTGTGAAAACAAGCTACATGGATTTTTCCCATTGGGCTAACAATTGAAAACGTTACTTTTATATTTAAAATTAAGCTCTTCCTAAAATATACCTGTCTGAAAAACTTGTTCCATCCCCATTTAATCCACATAAAGGCCAATCATTTTATGGCTGGACTTGTTCTTACGTTCCTTTCCTTTTCTTTTCTGGACTTGTTTCTTTCTGCATTTGTCTGTGACTGACTCAAGAGCTGCTGAGGAAGACGAGTGAGAACATACAAGAGCTCCGTATGGCATTTTGACTCGGTTTTACAAAGGTTAAAACTATCCCCAGTGAGGCAAAATGGACCCTTAAATGGTCGCCAAAGACTGTGATCTAAATTCTTGAAGGACCTTCATCGAAAGTTTCCTGGAGAGAAGCTCGCTGTCTTCTGCTATCTTGTCAGAATGACATGCAGCCAACATCTGCAGAAGAAACTGAAACAGAGAAGCATAAGCAGTACTTAAAAATCACATAATTTCCTCAGTCGAGTAGACACAGCGCTATATTTTATGAGTATTATATGTCACAGCTTATGTGAGATGTTCACAATCCCCACTCATAGCCCTCTGTGACATCAAACATTACATACAAGACAGGTTGGTGGGCAGAGAGCTAGGTTGGTAACTAGAAGACGTGAACAGGTCAAGGTGGACAAGTTAACGCTGAGGATGTGTTGAATTCACAGCCCCGAAAATAGGACTAACTCCTTTGTTCCTAATGGGATTATCACAGGTTCCTCACACAATTTCACCGTTTTGGAAAAGCCTAGTCAGTCTTCAATCAAGACAATTTTAAACAAATCACCATTGGGAATCAATCCTGAACATTTTGATAGTTACCAATATCTGAGCAGGAATCCACATTGGAAGAGAAGAAGAAGCTATAATAATTTGGTGGAATTGGTGGAGAGGATTTAACCCGAGCATAGAACTTTCTCCCCTCAAATAACATTTGATTGTTAGTCTGTAATGTTCTACTTTGGACTGCAAAGAAAATTGAATGGATCAATCCGAAAAAACTACTATTGTGTTCAATTTTTACTCCAAAGATAAGAAGCAAGCTAATGGAAACCAGATCCCACCCCACCCAAAAATAGCCCGATTGAGATCCAATTATTGGCATCATGTTTCAAGATATTTGTTTTTTTATTTTTATTTTATTTTATTTTTAAATATACATCAACATCAGTGTGGCATCTGGGTTTTGCTTTTTTATTATTATTATTTTATTTTTATTTTATTTATTTTTTATAAAAAAATTATTGGTTTTTAAAACAAACATAAACAAACAAAACATAAAAACATCAGGCCATCTTCTATATATGTACATACAGAGTGCCGGTTGGTTTACAAATTGTTTTGTGCTTCCATTTCGTAGTCTTCAATTACAATTAGATTGTATATGATCTCATATTTTCAATCCAATATTAAATACATTGGTATTATTATTAATCAATCATTTGACTATACTTTTATTCATTCATGCTTTGGAAAATAATCATGTTTTACTTAATTTGTTTTGTGACAATTCATATTATCATCCCAAATCTATCCTAAAAATATTTGTAGATATAATAAGAAAAGAATACATCTTTATATATTTAGTATTTTCTAAAAGTATACATATTTTGTTACTATACTTTATTGTCTAACCATTGATAGAATAGATCCCAAACTTTATAAAATTATTTATCATCCTGTTCTCTAATTTCAAATGTCAAGATGTTCAGTTCAGCACATTCCAATATTTTCTTAATAATTTCCTCCTGTGATGGTATTTTCTCATTTTTCCAGTTTTTAGCAAATACAATCCTTGCCGCTGTTAATACATTTACAATCAGGTATTTCAAATCTTTACTATATATTTTATTTTTAAATATACATCAACATCAATACATGAACAGTGTAGCATCTGGGTATTGTTTTTAACTAAAATACAAGTAGTCCTCGACTTACGACCACAATAGAGCCAAAAATTTCTGTTGCTCAACGAAACAATTGTTAAGTGAGTTTTGCCCTATTTTATGACCTTTCTTGCCACCGATGTTAAGTGAAGCACTATAGTCCTTAAGTTAGTAACATGGTTGTTGAGTGGATCTGGCTTCCCACTGACTTTGCTTGTCAGAAGGTCACACAGAAAGGAGATCCCATGATCCTGGGACACTACAACTTCCAAGCGTCTGAATTTTGATTGCATGGCCATGGGGATGCTTCAGTGGTCATAAGAGTGAAACTTGTTCATACATCACTTTTTTCAGTGCTATTGTAACTTGAGATGTTCATTAAAAGAACCATTGTAATCTGATTGTGTCATCTAACAGATAACAGATAATCAGAGTTGGAAGGGAACTTGTAGGTCACCTAGTCCAACCCCCCACCCAAGCGGGAGACCCTACATCATTTCTGACAAATGGCAGTCTAGTCTCTTCTTGAAAGCTTCCATTGATGAAGCTCCCACAACTTCCAAAGGCAACTTCTGTTCCATGGGTTGATTGTTCTCACCGTCAGAAAGTTTCTCCTTATTTCCAGGTTGAATCTCTCCTGGATCAGTTTCCATCCATTATTTCTTGTCTGGCCTTCGGGTGCCTCTCTAACTGTCCCACCAGGGAGCAGCATTTAACTAGCTTTACCATGCTTGAGGTGGGTGGGGGAAACAATGCAGAGCAAAACTTCATTAGAACTTAAATGAGAAATCATGAGGAAATCTGATGAGACTGCATGCTTTTGAAGAAGGAAAAATGGATGGATGGATGATAGATAGATGATAGATAAAGAGAGAGAGAGAAAGAGAGAATGGATGGATGGATGGATGGATGGATGGATGGATGGACGGACGGATAGATGAACAGATGGACTGACAAACTTCAAGTCCCAGAATTCCTAACCTGCAATGCTATGCTGGCTGGGGAATTCTGGGACTTGAAGTCCAGACATCTTCATGCTGCCAAGATTGACAAACACTGGTCCAGACTGTGATCTAATATAATAGCTGAGATAGCACTATAGCCAGAATGGCATTCCTAGGAGAGATCAGCATTATCCTTCCTTAATCTAAGGACAGGGTCTGAAACTCTTAAAGGCCGTATTCCAATGGTCAGTTTGAGCAGCATTTAACTAAAATTAAATGCACAGTATCCCACCTGAATAACCTACTCTAGCATGTGACCTTCTGCTTACCACCTACACTTCAGGGTATAGCTAGAAGATCGTAGATCGTTTGTTATTATGAACTAATTTTATTTCTTAGGGTGTTAAGGAGGCAGGTATCGGCTCAATCAGTTTATCAGATGCTTCTGAAGGTAGATATGTGAGTGTATATTTACATGAAACAAGACTACAGAAGGAATATATATCGTAGGAAGGAATATATTTCTGTACTACAGAATTACAATAGCCTGATCTTCCAGCTTGTGCGAAAATTCCAGGCATGCAAAAATGTGTTGAAAAGGCGGGGTGTCAATGTACTTCATTGACACAACCCAGCAGTAAAATTACACACCTAACAACATTACACAGGTTCAAAAGTGTTGCAGTGCTGCGCAAGAATGGAATGAGAAACAAAAGCTGATTAGAAAAGTGTAGTAGGAGCTTGTTTTAATCCACAGATTGTATCTGGAGATCGAAAGCAAATCTCAAGTCTAGAAATGCAAAATTAAGCCCCGTGTGGCTTTTGCTAAACATGGATAATACAATACTGTCCTTTTTGTCTCCCCAGCAATCTGTCCATCCTAAATTCTAATAAGAAACTCGCCTCAGATACACCTAAGATGAATCCACGATGCACGCTCATAGGATATTGGAACACTGACATGATAGCAGTCTTTCAATATTTAAGGGGCTGCTTTGAATTGTAAGTTTATAAAGTGTGATCGCTTCTTTATCACTGCAAGTCAGCTCTGGTTTTATGATTTACCATCCTTTCAAACCACACGGACAAAGAATTTTTTCTTTATGTGGCTTGATTTACGCTTGTAACCATTGCTGTCTGCCTCTTCGGTGTTTTATTTTTCTGGAATAAGTGATAAGAGGCTCACACTGGCCATGAAGCAGCAAGTAAACTAACCCTCTTTATAATTCCTGTTTCTGCAAAAAAAATATCTGATGACAAGAGTGAAGGTGATGATGACTTAAATCCCTCCATTCTTTTAGGGCCACATGGCAGTGTGCATAGTGCTTCTCCCTTCTATTTCTCTTGTACAGAAAAAATATGTATGATATCTAATCTACAAAGTGACCTTTAAACTATCTGTGGGTGTAGTATATGTAGTCTGAATGCCTGTTTTCGTCAGAGTAGTGTGTTTGTATGGATATGTTAGCTCTAAAAAGACAGGAGCCGCTAGGTAAAAGGTTATTCCTCCTTATCATTCTCCCCTTCTCTGTTTTTTTGCTAAAGAACTTTGCAAATATTTACTTAATGCTTCAGGAACCAGCCTCGTAACAATTCCTGCCAACAGATTCCCTACTTAGTTCGATACATGTTCAGACTCTTAAAAGCCTATCCGCTTTATGAACCAGAATTATTGTTATTATTATTATGACTATGGTTCGTCGCAGTCAGCCAGATGTTCAGGCTGGATTTGGCATTTTTATCTACCTATCGAGTCTGTTCCAAGGACCTGGAATAGGCCAATTGATGATGTTACAGGTATCATTGCAGGATGTAAGCTGTTCCAAAAAAAAATCTGCCTTCTGCAATTGATTGGTGGTGAATCTGTCAATGCCGATGATGTTCAAATGGTTTTGGGATTGAACCCAAGGAGCCTATGGCTATTGGGACTACCTTTGCTTGCTTCTTCCACAGTCATTCTATTTCTATTTGCAGTTCTTTATAGTCATATTATCTTCCCCAGTTGCTGAACTACAAAATACCCAATGCTTAATGCAACTTAAAATGAAGATTTTTAAACAGATAGTCTGTTTGGACAAAGGCAACAGGAGAGCTAATTCATCTGAGGAGATCAAAGGGCCAAAATGTGAATCAAAAAAGTCCCTGGTTCAGTCTTTCTTCTACATCAATCAGTTGAAAAGGTGACTTGAGTAATCCTGCAAGAAGAGAGCAATAAAACTGACCTACATTACAAGGTTCTTGAAAGGAATCGTGTGAATGTTCTAGGGCCCGCAGAAGGGAAATTTTAAGGGGTGGGTGGGTGGGAGAATGCAGAAATCTTGTCCTGCCCATGTTTTCTTTCTTTTTCTCTGGATTGAAAACTCCTAATGGCCGATTGTCTTTTTCCTTTCTCTCACCACCCTCATGTTTCTCTCAGAGCAATCCATGATGCAAAGCTACCGATGTGGCAATGAATAAAGCAAGATTCAAAGCAGAAGTAGACTTTGATGAGTGGTGGGTTATTCGGTCTTACCTGGAAAAACAAAGATTTTGAGCAGGTCTCACAAGCGCCTCACAAGTACTGGGCAGGGGGTTGGACTAGAAGACCTCCAAGGTTCCTTCCATCCCTATGATTCTATCCCCATCTACAGATACATCTTTGACGTAGGACCACAATGGCGCTTGCACCAAGCAAACCAATGATTCTCTAGGGGCATGGTTTTGTTGGTTTCTGCAAAATGCAGTCATGTGACCGTGGAATGCCGCAAACAGACATAAAGGCAACTGTGTTGTCAAGTCATGTGACTGAAGAGGAGACTCGACCGTCAGAAGTTCAAATCTGGGTCATAAATCCCCTTTTTTTGAGTCGATTGTAAGCCAAGGGCGACCTGCATTTTCAAACAGCAAGAGGCCACCCAACAGTAGGCAGACAAGCAGAGAGGTCTCACTAGATTGGGGGTCCTGGCAGTCACCAATTTAACCACTCTAAGGTAGACAGAATAGCAATAGCACTTAAGACTTACATACAGCTTCATGGTGCTTTACACCCCTTTCTAAGCGGTTTACCTATCACCACCAACAATCTGGGTCCTCATTTGACCCACCTCGGAAGGATGGAAGGCTGAGTTAACCTTGAGCCTGGCGGGGATTCGAACTGCCAAATTGCAGGCAGCCAGCAGGTATAAGAAGTAGCCTGCAGTATTGCACTCCAACCACTGCACCAATGAGGCTCTGCGGCTGCCTCCTTTGGTCTGCGGGGAGCCCGGGTTCGATATGGGATCAAATCCCAGGACTTCACTCACCTGAGGCTTCCTGTAACCTTTGGTTTCGAGGAATTGTTCAAAGGCATACGTCCCGTGCAGTGACGATTCTAATTCTGCCTCAGCCTGCAAGAGATTTGGGTTCATTTCTCCTGTCAAGAGACTACTTAAATTTTGTTAAGGCAGTGGTCCTCAACCTTTTCTTCTCCACACCTCCACCCCCTTTAAATACCTCTTGTGACCACGGGTCATGGCCACGGACCCCCCCCCTCAAGACTTAACTCAAGATTTAAACCATAACATTTTTCCAAGCCTTCTCAAACTCTGTGATGACATCGCAAACCGCAGGCTGTGTTAGGGAATAAGATGTAGTGACAGCTATCTTCTCAGGATCCATAGGTCCTGATCTCAAGGTCTGGAGCCAAAAAGGGAACCCAGTAAAGTAGAGGTAGTCCTTGACTTACGACCACAATTGAGCCCAAAATCTCCAATGCCAAGCAAGACAGTTAAACAACTGAGTTTTGTACCATTTTAAGACCTTTCTTGCCAGGTGAATCTGGCTTCATTGCTTGTCAGAAGGTCGCAAAAAGTGATCCCATGACCCCGGGATAATGCAACCATCATAAACATGAGCCAGTTGCCAAATTTTGACCAAATTTTGGCCATGGGGATGCTTATTATCATTACCTTTGCTGTCAGAGTACAACATGTGTACAATGAGATGCTGCAAAGTGTCAACTCATAAAATATTTCTATGGTCTTTTTAAAAGAGTTGCCAACAGAAAGGGAGGGGGGGAAAGGGGTTTGAAAGAGTAGTGTGGCAGCTTGGAAATCGAAACTGCATTCCATAAATAGTTTTTCAAAGATAGTAACTAGGTGACTGAAGTTTCTGCCGCGCAAAATTCTAACTGGAGAACATGATTGATGACTCCCGGCTATGGATATATCTCATTGGAGAATATGAATTATGATACATCCAGGGGGGTGGGGTGACAATGAATGATGTGTCTCAGATTTGGCTACCCCCAGAGGGTGCCAGACATGTTAACTCCCAATAAATCCTTTTGAAGTTTTGGAAGTTTGGCTCAAGACTTAATTGGGGTAACTGCCAGAATCTTGACACAAAGGTCATAATTGAAAAATGGTCATAAGTCACTATTTTCAGTGCCATTGTAACTCTGAACGGTCACTAAACAAATGATTGTAAGTCGAGCACTATGGTACCTGTATCATTGAACATTATTCCCCAGAAATATTATAGGAAGCGTACATAAGATTAGAATATTATATATTTATACATATACCCTATAAGAACATCATAAGCCTGCAGTGATACCGTTCAGATAACTCTGTCTTAGATTTACCATGCACACTGTATTTTTTCACAGATGCAGTTTCATCTGAATAAGTAATGGAAAGAGGTTTGTCATGGCTATTCCTCACCAATAAAATAAACAACATTTCTGTGTATTATTTTGTGCGGTGATCAGGGATTTTCCTTCGTATTTGCAAACTTTGGTGTTTTGGAAGCTGTAACAGGGGTGCAATCCCATCTGTTGACCATGGTGAATTATTTTATGGGTGGTGATATGGCAGATGGAATGTATATTGGGGGAGGGGTGTTGCTGTTTTTTTGAGATATGCCCAGAAGTCACATCACACCACCTTCCTAACTAGCAAACGTGGGGAAATCGTATCTCAGTTGATCAGCAGTGTGGAATCAAATTTCAGCGAGGTTTGAGGACCACCAATCCAAAAAAACAGTTTGAGGTTACAGATTGTTTGTGGTGTCCCCTAGTTTTTATTTCAAATTCCCTGAAAAGTAAAAATGACAGTCTTTCCATCATCTCAAATTGGTCTATAATATCCCAGAAGGTACTTCATAAAACTGGGGAACAGGAAAAAAATATTACTACCCATAGAAACTGTGTTTTCCCCCCTCGGATAGTCCTAAAGAATTTGAAAGGCAAATCCAAGATGGAACTGAGGAAAAAAAAATTAAATAGGGGTCCTTGATGCTCTCTGAGCTTGGTGGCTTACTTGAAGACATTTCATTACCAAACTAGGTAACATCATCAGTCTACAAGGAGTGGGGTTTGCGAGGAGGAGGAGGAGGAGGAGGAGGAGGAGTTTGGTATTAATCAATAATTTTAAAAACCAATGAATTTAAAACAGGCCTAAAACACACACCAGAAATAGTGAGGAGAATCAACCCTGAGGGGAGCCAGCAAAGAATACAATACAGAATGCTGTGAAGTTACCTTTTGGACAATCTTCTTCCTGGCCTTCAGGAAGATTTGTAGACATTCTGGAATTTCTTCCTTCTCAGTTGCTCGTTTCTTTTTCCATGTCTTTGGAGGAAGGTACCAGGCTCCATATTTAATCTTTTCCCATTTGGGCTCAGAAGGGGTTAGCTAAAGACAAGAGATGTCAGGCTTGTTTTTCCAACGTCCTGGTCATTGGTGCATTTTCTGCACTCAAGCAATGGTCGAGGACGTCACCAGACCAATAGTCTTTTAGTTCTTCAACCCATTGGGTTGCACACAATAACAGAGTTGAAAGGGACCTGGGAAATCAACTTCGTAATTATTGCAAATAATAAACTGCTAGCTATTTTTATAATAATAACCCAGTTAATTGTCAAAGCCCAAAGTCAAGGTTTCATTTTTTTTCTCTCTTTCAAAAAGTCCAGAAGCTGTTTCCAAATAACCACAAAAAATTTTCCGTTCTTGTCCCAGAATAGAATAGAATTAGAGGTGGTATTCAGCAGGTTCTGATCAGTTCTGGAGAACCGGTAGCGGAAATTTTGAGTAGTTCAGAGAACCGGCAAATCCCACCTCTGACTGGCCCCACCAACTCCATCTCTTCTCTGCCTCCCATTGAGTCCCAGCTGATCAGCTGGATCTTCTTTAGTTGCCCTGCACAGGAGAACAGAGCTGGAAAGCAGGTTAGTCGGGTGGGGAGGGAATGGGGATTTTTTAGTATCCTTCCCCTGCCATGCCCACCAAGCCACGCCCACCAAGCCAAGCCACGCTCACAGAACCGGTAGTAAAAAATTTTTTGAATCCCACCACTGAATAGAATAGACACAGTTGGAAGGGGCCTTGGAGGTCTTCTAGTCCAACCTTCTGGGCAAGCTGGAGACCTTATACCATTTAAGACAAATGGCTGTCCAATCCCTTCTTAAAAACTTCCAGCGATGGAGTACTCACAACTTTTGGAGGCATGTCACTCCACTGATTTTGGGAGCTAGTTACTGCCAGTGGTGGGATTCAAAATGTTTTACTACTGGTTCTCTGGGCATGGCTTGGTGGGCGTGGCTTGGCGGGCATGGTAGGGGAAGGACACTGCAAAATCCCCCTTCCCTCCGCACCCCACTAACCTGCTTTCCAGCTCCGTTCTCCTGTGCAGGGCAATCAAAGAAGACCCAGCCGATCCGCTGGGACTCAATGGGAGGCGGAGAATAGATGGGGTTGGCGGGGCCAGTCAGAGTGGTATTTTCCGGTTCTCCAAACTACTCAAAATTTCCACTACTGGTTCCCCAGAACTGGTCAGAACCTGCTAAATGCCACCTCTGGTTACTGCTACATCTGGCCTTGCCAAAGCCTGACGAGGCTAAGCTGGCTAGGGAATTCTGGGACTTGAAGTCCACCCCTCTTAAAAATTGCCGAGGCTGACAAAACTTACCTACTTATTTCTTTTTACGTGACATGCACATTATCAAATCCCTCAATAATTACCTCAGTATCTGTTACCGTTCATTTTGGCCTCCTTACCTTTGTGGGAATCCTCTTCTGGACCGGATGCCCCCCCAGATATTGTCTCAGCTCTGCTGGTATTTGATAGAGCTCCACTATTTTAATGGGTGTAGCTGTCTTGATATCGCTTTCGTACCTCGTGTCAAAGAGTTTCATGATGGTGTCTTCATCAATGTTGTACTTGTCTCCTCCCTGGGGTAGTAGACCAAGAATACACACTCAGGTAACATTGCAAGCACTCAGTCGAGAGCAGTGTTCTCAACTTTGGCAGCTTGAAGATGCCTGGACTTCAACTCCCAGAATTCCCCAGCTAGCGTCTATAAAAAACAGCAACCGTGAAAGGGATCCTAGAGTGTTAGCAGACAACCAATTAAATATGAGCCAGGAGTGTGCAGCGGCAGCCAAAAAAGCCAATGCAATCCTAAATTGCATTAACAGAGAGATACAATCAAGATCAAGGGAGGTACTAATACCTCTCTATAAAGCCTTAGTAAGACCACACCTAGAGTACTGCATCCAGTTTTGGTCACCACACTATTAAAAAGATGTTGAGACTCTAGAAAAACTACAGAGAAGAGCAACCAGGGTGATGAGGGGACTGGAGGCTAAAACATATAGAGAATGGTTACAGGAACTGGGCAAGTCTAGTGTAGTGAAGAGAAGAACTAGGCAAGACATGATAGCAGTTTTCCAATATTTGAGGGGCTGCCACAGAGAGGAGTGGGGGGGGGGGGATGTCAAGTTATTATCCAAACCACCCGAAGGCAAGACAAGAAATAATGGATGGAAATGAACAAGGAGAGATTCAACCTGGATATAAGGAGAAACTTTCTGACGGTGAGAACAATCAGCCCATGGAACAGAAGTTGCCTTCAAAAGTTGTGGGAGCTTCATCACTGGAAACTTTCAAAAAGAAACTGGACTGCCATTTTGTCAGAAATGGTGTAGGGTCTCCCACTTGGGCGGGGGGTTGGACTAGATGACCTACAAGGTCTCTTCCAACTCGTTAATAAAAACAGCCATAAGCCACTTTTTTTCAGCGCCACTGTAATTTCAAATGGTCAATAAATGAATAGTTGGAAGTGAAGGACTAACAGTGAAGAATTCCAATATTGGCATTCAGCGAGTGAGCAGAAATTTGTCTTCATTGCTGCATGCAGCTTTTGTTGGATGTAAACACACAGAAGTGGTTTTGTTTTTGGCTGATCTGGGTTGAAGCCTTCAAGGTCAGAGTTTGAAAATCACCAAAGAGAGCCATCTTTGATCCAATAGGTATCAGGCAGATTGTGAGGTACAATTAGAACCAGTCATGAGGTCAATTGTTTTTAAAAATCTCGAGAGAAATGGTTAGTTTGTTGGTGGTTTGTTCACTTAACAATCGGGTTACTAACTTAACAGCTGCATTGATTCACTTAACAACTACAGCAAGAAACATTGTAAAATGAGGCAAAAATCACTTGAGAAATGTTTCCCTTAACAATAGAAATTTGGGGCTTGATTGTGGCCAGGGAACTACCGATATTGGAAAAGGTTATAAAGGACTGAAGGTTTTTCAGCTGAAGATATCGGAAAGCCATTTTGCTATGAGAATGCATACAAAAGTGGAGCAAGTGGCCAGTTTTAAGTTTCTGGGTGTTACCATAAAAGAGGACCTGACCTGAGGTGCTCACATTGCAGCCCTGGTCAAAAGGACCCAGCAGAGATTATACTACCTGAGACTTCTCAGGAAACAACAACTGAATGGAAACCTGTTGGTGACCTTCTACCACTGCACCAGAGAGAGTATCTTAACTTACTGCACCTGTGGTTGGTTTGTCAATTGCACAGTGGCAGATAGGACAGCGCTCCAGACGGTTAACGTCATTGCCCAGAAGATCATGGGTTGCCCTCTCCCCTCTTTGGAAGAGCTTTATAGCTCCCACTGCCTTAAGAAAGTTCAAAACATTCTCAACGATCCATCTCATCCTGGGAACCCTTTTCTTGAACTATTACCATCTGGCAGACAGTACAAAATAATAAAAACAAGGACAAATAGGCTGAAAAACAGCTTCTATCTCATGGCAGTAACTCTGTTGAATTCTACTGTATAGTACACCGAAGATGGTATTTAATTTTGTTGTACGATGTGCAATGACAATAAAGTAAGCTAAACTAAAAACTTAATGCAAGCAGCAGAAGAAGGGCTCAGGCAGGAAGCTTGACTCCCAGAAACCTTAATAATGTGAAAAATCCAAAACATCCTAAGAACTGAAAAGCAGAAATTGCTGGGGGCTGAGAGAAAATTTGCTTTAAAGCGCCCGTTCCTTTTTCAACTGATTTAAGTTGAAGATTGAATTTACAATGATTTGCCTGAGGGTGAAAGCTACTGGCAACAGTGGAGGATCTTTGTGGAATGATGGATCAGTCATATTTAAGTACATTTATGGCACCTTAACCTACTCTTTGAAAACTGTTTGAAACTGCAGATAGTCCTTGACATACGACCACAATTCATCCCAAAATTCCTGTTGCTAAGCGAGACAGTTGTCAAGTGAATTTTGTCTCATTTTATGACCTTCCTTGCCACTGTTGTTAAGTGAATCACTGCAGTTGTTAAACTAAGTAACAAGTTTGTCAAGTGAATCTGGCTCCCCCCATTGACTTCGCTTGCCAGGTAGTCATAAAAACATGATCATGTTACCCTGTCATAAATATGAACCGATTGCCAATCGTCTGAATTTCAATCACGCGGCCATGCAATGGTTGTAAGTGTGAAAAACAGTTATAAGTCACTTTTTTCAGTGTGGTAGTAACTTCAAACGGTCACTAAATGAACTGTTGTAAGTCGAGGGCTACCTGTATGACTATGATAATGATCTATTACTATTGTTGTATGTACACCAAGAGCTTTTGCACCAGAGACAAATTCCTTGTATGTCAGCCTCCAAGAATCCTTCTTCTCCTTGTCTTTCCGGCTGCCAAAGAAACAGGACTTCATGGGGAAAAAGTGTGCTGGAGATTTAAGTTGGTGAAATGTAAAACTTGGATGTTTTCTTGACTATGCTTACTGCACAGATGTAGCCTCTTATCTATTCAGGCCAAGGTCAAACGTCCTGGCATACCAAATGTGTGAAATGGCCACCTGAAAATGCACCCACAAGACATTATACACACCTCAGATTGGACAGCCAGTTTGAATTATTGGGGGTGGGAACATGGGAAAACTTTCTATATGTGATTTTTGTGCCTGTTGCCTCAGATCTTGTATTTCTTCTGATGCTACCACTTCAATTTTCAGTAAAAGTCCTTTTCTCTAGAACAATGGAGTCTAAGGTTTCCTTTCTTGGATTTTGAATGGAGGCTCACCCCAAGTGGCTAATCACCCCTGGCCAATAAATAATTCTAATTCTAATTCTATTGATATTAATACAGTTGAGAAAGTCCAGAAATATTTCACAAGAAGAGTTCTCCACTCCTCTACTCGTTGCAGAATACCTTAAGCCACCAGACTCGAAATTCTAGACCTAGAAAATCTAGAACTAACTAAATATAGTATATAAAATCATACATTGCAATGTCCTAGCTGTCAATGAATACTTCAGCTTCAACCATAACAATACAAGAGCAAACAATAGATACAAACTCAAGGTTAATAGCATCAAACTTGATTGCAGGAAATACGACTTCAGCAACAGAGTGATCAATGTCTGGAATCCTCTACCTGACTCTGTAGTTTCTTCCCCAAACCCCAAAAACTAACCTTAGACTGTCTACTATTGACTTTACCCCTTTCCTAAGGGGTCTATAGTGGGTGTGCATAAGCGCACAAACGTGCCTACCATCCCTGTCCTATTGTTTCTTTTTATTTTTCTTATATGTACCCATTTCATGTATTCATAACCATGCATATACTTATACCTATTATCTTGTAAGCAACTGACAAATCAAATAAATAAATAAATACATGCAGTATTTCCATTTTTTTTCCCTTTTAACCATGTCTAATGAGGGAATTGCTTTCATGCCTGTACTGGAGGCACAGCTTAAAGCAATATTGTGTGTTCTTCTTTAAGTCCTTTAAACAGTGTGCTCCACCATTTAAAAAAATAATAAGAAGGGAACTTGCTTTCATATATGAGTCTTTAATAAGCGCAGGGCACCCTTCTCTTTTTTTCCAACCACTGTGTCTTACACAAGAGTAAAGCATGATTCACGACCAGAATATCCTAATCAGACTTTCATCCAGGCTGAATCATCAAGCTTCTTTAGACAATCCTTTCCTATTTCCTCTTTTTTTATATATATATACCCCTTGCAAAAAGTTCAAAACAATGTCAACATTTTCGTTCGGTTTATATTTCTGCAGTCTGATTTCCGAATTGGTATCCAAGGCTGCTTCTGCTTAATCATGCGTAACTAAAAGAGAATCAAGATAAAATAGGACATGTGGCAGGTTTGCCGAGACAGTCAATGACCTTCTGGCCTGGGGAAGTGGTTCAAAAAAAGTCAAATATTTTCTCATATTTCATTGCAGTAAAGTCATATAGGAATAATAGCTCCAGGTAGTCCTCAACTTACAACAGTCCATTGACTGGGCGTAGAAAGTTACAACAACACTAAAAAAGTAACTTATGCGTGATGATCCGGGGCATGGCACAAAAGCAACAAAGTCACAAAAATGGGTAAAAGTCCCTTTAATTCAACTTGGTCCCCAATGTCCACTTATCATCGGCTGGAGAAAAAACTCTCCCAAGAACAATTTTTAAAGGGAAGAAATTTAGTCCCAACGAAAAATACATATAAATTATTAATAAAAACCACCACAAATCACGCTGCAGCAATTAAAGAGACAGGGCAGGATAAGGAATTGCAGAACTCAAAAGATAACGAAACACACACAGTTGGGAGGACACCAGAACCCAGATAGGACTTGATAAAGAAAGATAATGCATGCTTTGCTTCCAGCAAGGTGCTGTGCGCAAATCCCCTCTTTATACTGTTTCCCCAGCTGCAGCCAATGAAGGGAATCAGGGCCTCCTTCTCCCCCATAACCCATGTTGCTCCCTTCTCTGTTCCTCCCTGCGTGCCCTAGGAGGGGGGTGGGTCTGGGTATTCCTCTGAATGCCCAGCCGGACTGTGCCCAGTTTCCTCCACAGCCACCGGAGCCACACTCTCACTCCCTGTCAGCTGCTCAACCTCTCCCTCGGAATCAGATTCCAACAGGGGCATGACATTATGACTGTTTTTCTTGCGTACAACTGTTTCAGCATCCCCATGGTCATGTGAACAAAATTCGGACACTTGGCAACTTGGCAACTTATGACGGTTGCAGTATCCCAGGTCATTTTTTTTGCGACTTTCTGACAAGCAAAGTCCATGGGGAAGCCAGATTCACTTAACAGCTGAGTTACTAACTTAAAAACTGCAGTGATTCACTTAACAACTGCGGCAAAACAGGACGTAAAATGGGGCAAAACTCACTGAACAAATGTCTCGCTTAGCAACACAAATGTTGGGCTCCACTGTGGTCATAATTCAAGGACTACCTACATTCAGAAGGTACATCCAGGTGCCTCCTTGTGGCCTTTAGTAGAGACCTGATATTTTGCGTTTTGATTCAATTATTTGATCAATTGAATCAAATAGTCTTCTAACAGAAGAGTTGAATCAAAGAGAATTGAATATTCTTCTAACGGATTCTAGAATTAAATATTCTTCAATTCTAGAATGGAATAGCCTTCTAATAGAATAATTGATTCAATTCTTCTATAAGAAACATTTGCTTGTCATCAATCTGGATTGTTGTTGTTCAGTCGTTAAGTCATATCCAACTTTTCACGACCCCATGAACTAAAGCACACCAGCCCCTCTGCCCCCATCCTCCACTGTCCCCCAAAGTTTGCCCAAATCCATGTGATTAAATGAATAGTTGTAAGTCAAGGACGCGGTGGCTCAGTGGCTAAGACGCTGAGCTTGTTGATCAGAAAGTTTGGCGGTTCGAATCCTTAGCACCACGTAATGGAGTGAGTTCCCATTACTTTTCTCAGCTTCTGCCAACCTAGCAGTTCAAAAGCACGTTTTTAAAAAATGCAAGTAGAAAAATAGGGACCACTTTGGTGGGAAGGTAACAGCATTCAGTGAACCTTTGGCGTTTAGTCATGCCGGCCACATGACCACAGAGACGCCTTCGGACAGCACTGGCTCTTCGGCTTTGTAACGGAGATGAGCCCCCTAGAGCCAGAAAAGACTAGCACGTACGTGCAGGGGAACCTTTACCTTTTACCTTAAGTCAAAGACTACCTGTATAAAGCTATCAAACCAGGGATGTGGGTTTACTGGCTGCATTTACATTGCCTGCTCAGTTGTGGTTGTGGTTCTCATTCAACTGGCTTTTACAGTTATTTGTACTTACCATTTCATTAACCCATTCACAAAATTCCTTTGTCACCCTCTTGACGTTTTCATCCAGGGGTGGAACGTAATCTATTTTGGCTGCCTGTTGCCTCTGGGCCACTTCTTTCTTACTAAACCACGTGTAAGGGTTCTTCTTTTTTTGCACCCAGCTGCAGATACAAAAAGTGTAGAGTCTGTCATGAACGAGACCAAAATAGAACGACAACAAAAATGCTAAAGTACTGGCAGTCTTTGACTTTAGTGAATGTCTATGGAGATTCTCAGTCCTCCAGGTCATGATTGTCCCAAAGGTGCTTTTTTCAAAAGGCAACTGGACTTTCCTTGTTTTTGAAGACATTTCACTTCTCATCCAAGGAGCTTCTTCATCTCTGATTGGATGGAGAGGAATGGAAGAATTTATACTCCTTGCAGACAGCTGGTCATTTGCATCCTTTTAGAGGGTCGTTGAGGCCACTTCAGGGGTGGGATTCTACCGGTTCGCACCTATTCTCTAGAACCAGTTGCTAACATTCTAAGCAGTTTGGAGAAGTGGTTGTTAGAAGAAATCACTGGCCTAATCCTGTAAGGAAGGCAGGAAGGAAACATTCTGGTGTTGCTTACAGAAACTGCCTCTCCGTTAACCCTTATTACATTCTTGGCAGGACTAGACTTCCTGTCTCAGGAACTTCTCTGGAGTTATTTTTCCCCTCCTTTGCTGGTACTTTGCTTGTGTGGAGTGACCATTCAAAGTTACAATGGCACTGAAAAAGTGACTGATGACCCTTTTTCACACTTACGACTGTTGCAGCATCCCCACAGTCATGAAAGGCCAGGTGAGGAGATGCGTGCCTCAGTGTGAGTGATGTTGAGTTGGCCACGCCCAGCCAGTCACATGACCACCAAGGCACGCCCACTACATAAGCCATGCCCACAGAAGTGGTTGTTAAAACATTTGAATCCCACCCCTGGGCCACTTGGAGGTTTTTCTGTGTCCTCAGGATCACCTGAGTAGTGCAAATGGATGTGGAACCTTCTTGGAACTGTTGTAGACCAGAGATAGATAATGCCGTACTCATATCCTTCTCTTTCTGTTGAGAGAAGGCTGTTCAATTTTGACACAGAAGGCCTCTTTGACTCCTCTTTCAAACCAGACTGCAAAAAAAGAACGCAAATGAACCAGCTGTCTGCAAGGAATATAAATCCTTCCATTGCCTTCTATCCAGTCAGAGCTAAAAAGCTTCTTGGATGAGAAGTGAAACCTCTTCAAAGAAAAAAGACAAGAAAGTCCAGTAGCTTCTTGTAAAAAAAAGTACCTTTGGAACATTTGGTTTAGTGGCTATTCAAAGTTATAAGAGCATTGCAAAAAGTGGTTTAACACCGGTCCAACCCAGTCGTAAGATCAAAATTGGGACACTTGGCAACTGATATATATTTAAAATGCTTGCAAGCGCACTGGGGTCATGTGATCACTATTTGTGATCTCCCCAACCAGTTTCCAACAAACAAAGGGATTCGCTTAAAAAATGTGTAATCCGCTTAACAACGGCTGCCATTTGCTTAACTGTCGTCTCTTTTCCTGAGGGCCTAAAGACATGGAAGAGTATAAACCAGGGGCTCTTGCCACAAGAGTTCGCCTCCATGTTCCTTCTCACCCAAGCGCTGCCCATCATTTGGATCTCACCTAAAGGTTTTTTAAAATGTATTTCATTTTTATTTGTTAAATACTGCACTAAGGGAATCAGATATGAAGATCTGAGGCACACTTTAGAAGGATATAATCCAGAGACTCATGCCACAAGAGTTCACCTCCACGATCTTTTTCACTTCAGCCCATGGCAAGGCCAAGTGTACAGATCAAATACATACAGAATAACAGAGTTGGAAGGGTCCTTGTAGGTCATCTAGTCCAACCCCCTCCCACACATATGCACACTGTCTATCATTTGGCTACATCATGGCAATTGGGTCACCTAAATTGTTTTTTTTTAATTTCATTTTTATTTGTTAAATACTGCACTAATGGAATCAAATATGAAGATCTGAGGCACACTTTAGAAAGGTATAATCCAGAGATTCATGCCACAAGAGTTCACCTCCATGATCTTTTTCACTTCAGCCCATGGCAAGGCCCAAGCGTACAGATCAAATACATACAGAATAACAGAGTTGGAAGGGTCCTTGTAGGTCATCCAGTCCAACACCACCCCCACTGCCTATCATTTGACTACAGCATGGCAATTGGGTCACTTAATTTTTTTTAAATTTATTTCATTTTTATTTGTTAAATCCTGCACTAATGTAATCAAATATGAAGGCACACTTTGGAATGGAACGGTATAATCCAGATGTTCGTGCAACAAGAATTCAACTCTATATTCCTTCTCACCTCAGCCCATATCAAGAGCCATCATTTGGCTACAGCATGGGAACTGGGTCACCTAATTTTAAAAAAAAAACTATTTCATTTTTATTTGTTACATTTGCACTTTACTTATTTCACTACTCACGGAAGGGTGGCACTGTAGCTTCTGTTTGGGGGCACATCATATCTGATGTGATATTGAGTAGGCGAAGAGATGGTCAAATCGTCTTTACTATAATCCGGCGTTGTTCGAGTCAGCTCCATCCCAGGATCCAGGAGCTTCATCACATCATCAAAAAGCTGTGAGGGCACAGCAAGATAGAACAGGTCATGTGTTGCCTTGACTTATGACCGAAATTATGGGCGCTCAACTGTGGCCGTAAATCAAGGACTAACTGTACCATTGATTAATAATGAAGGAGATATTCATTTTATTACATTTTTAGATCATTCGGTCTAATGGTGAAGGCAGCCGGCTAGAAATCAGAAAATTGCGAGTTCTAATCCTGCCCTAGGCATAACAGCCATCTAGGTAACTTTTGCCCAATCACCAGGAGACTGTGAGTTCTAGTCCAACCTCAGGCATGAAAATTTCTGTGTGTCACACAATATATGTGGGTATATATGCATAATTTTGTATTTATTTATTTATTTAGGCAGGTTTATGTAGTGTATATTGGAGGTGGTGACCCTCTGAGAGCTGTATGCAATGAAATTTCATTTTAATGTATGCCAATTTAAAGTGACAATAGAATAGAATAACAGAGTTGGAAGGGACCTTGGAGGTCTTCTAGTCCAACCCTCTGCCTAGGCAGGGAACCCTGCACCACTTCAGACAAATGATTATCCAATATCTTTTTAAAAACTTCCAGTGTTGGAGCATTCACAACTTCTGGGGGCAAGCAGTTCCACTGATTAATTGTTCTGTCAGGGAATTTCTCCTTAATTCTAAGTTGCTTCTCTCCTTGACTGGTTTCCACCCATTGCTTCTTGTCCTGCCCTGTCAGTCTGTCTGTCTGTCTGTCTGTCTATCCGTCTGTCTATCATCTAATCTATTTATTTTTTCCAAATATCCTCCTCCTCCTCGTCTTCTACTTCTCCATCTGTGTAGTTTTTTCAAATATATTTCATATCAATCATGTCTATCTACCATATCGATCAATCTATCTATCATATCTATCATCTATGTATCTATTATCTAATCTATCTATATATCTACCCATTTTTCCAGATATCCTCCTTCTCCTTCGTCTTCTTCTTCTTCTCCCTCTAGTTTTTCAAATATATTTCATATCTATCTATCTATCTATCTATCTATCTATCTATCTATCTATCTATCTTTTATCTATCATCCATTTATCTATTTATCTATCTATCTATCTATCTATCTATCTATCTATCTATCTATCTATCTATCTATCTATCTATCATCATCTATCTATCTTCTATATATCATCTATCCATCCATCCATCCACCCACCCATCCATCTCTTTCTATTATCTATATCTATCTATTTATCTATATCTATCTACCCGTCTGTCTGTCTTTCTGTCTGTCTGTCTGTCTCTAAAACCAGTAGACTGAATTTGGGCCAGATACTCTCTCAGCCCATCCAACCTTACAGGGTTGGTGTTGTGAGGAAAATAGGAAGAGGAAGGTGTGTTGGATATGTTTGCCGCCTCGAGCAATTTATAAAAACAATAAAGACGGGATACAAAATAAATAAACGAATGCACCCATTTTACCTCTGGAGGCACACTCTCTTCCAGGTGTGGATACAGTGCCAGTGGGTGCTGCTCCTGGGTGAGCTTGGAGTCCATCTTGGATTTCAGAGGTGTAGGGAGTCTGGAGTGAACCGCTGTGCGTTTCCTCAGCAAACCTCTGGATTTGTAAGGGACAATCTGCGAAGGATCCAGTTTCTTATACTGTAGGATGATCGGAGCGGGCCCTTTTGTGCCTTGAATTATTAGGCTGCCCGAAGGTGGAGGACACCCACTTCTGAAATCATCCAGGCCACTTTTCAGGAATCTCCATCGCTGACCGTTGAGAGAATCCGAGAATCTCTCTTTATTACTGGCCTGCTTTTGAAAGCACTTGGAAGGTAATTTTTCCTTGTACCTGGATGGAAAGAAGGTACAGCCAGCATTGAAAGCAAATATCTCTTGGCTACTGTACTTCTACAATACATCTTTTCTATCCTGATCTACGGAGTGGAGAATTGGTCTCTGACAGAAAGCCACTTGAAGAGACCAGAAGCATTTGAAATGGGGATTTACAGGCAGCTGTTATGTATCAGCTGGGTTGACAAAATCGGAAATGAGGCCTCCTGGGAAAGCCAAGGGAAATCTGTCATGCCCCTGTTGGAGTCTGAATCCGAGGAGGAAGACATACAGCTGACAGAGAGTTGGATTGTGGCTCCATTGGCTGTGGAGGAAACTGGGGCAGGGCAAAGTCCGCCTGGGCAGAGCAGGAAAGAGGTAAAACAAGGGAGAAGAGTCCAGAGAAAGACCCAGGCCCACCCCCTCTTCATCCTAGGGTACACAGGGAGGAACGGAGAAGAGAGCAATGTGGGTTGGGTGGCTTACGGGATAGGAAAGGGCCCTGACTCCCTTCATTAGCCACAGCTGGGAAGAAAGTTTAAAAGGAATGCATGCTGATTGTGGCAGCTCCTGGGAGCAAACACGAGTTTATCTTGTATTGACTTTGATTATCTGTGTTCCTGGCGTTTTCCCAACCGTGTTGAGTTATTGCAATGCCTTCACGTGTGGAATTCTTGCTCCTACCCTGCCGAACTAATTGCCTCATTTTGCCTTGGTTGGACTTAAAGTTACAGTTTTTGTTGACCACGTTTTGGACTTGATTCTCTGCAGCCAAAGGCTGTTCCTGGAAGACTTTTTCTCCAGCCAGAAGGTAACCAGGCCATTGGGGGCAAAGTTGGAGCTAATAAAGGGGCTCTTACTGATTATCTGCTTGTGTTGCCTTTGTGCCACTCCCCTTTGGGTCATCACAGAAATCATCAAAACCATTAAAAAGCAAAAGTTTTTGGACATGGGATGCGACACCCAGAAAAATGTGGCCTACTTCATTTAATCCTCCAAGGAAAGATTTAAGGCAGATGAGGTCCAGGCAGAAGAAGAACATTCAGGGCTTCCAAATCTAAGGGACCGGTTTGGACAAAACTCAGCAGCATGTTTTCCTACAGCTGTTGATAAAAATAGGATCGCCAACATGATGGCCAATGCCCAAAGATGGATAGGGCACAAGAAGACAATACTTCTAAAAATGAACTGGGAGTCTACCAGCTTTCATAACAATATTCACTTCATCGACATTTTTGCTTGTGTTTTACTAAAGGACATACAGGTAGTCCTGGTTTGGCAACTGCCTCATTTAGTGACCATTCGCAGTTACAACGGTGTCAAAAAGAAACTTTGCAACCAATCCTTGCATTGATGGACTTTGCAGATCTATAAAGCAAAGGAAGGCTCAAGGAAAATCATAGCCACTGTTTACTTTAGAGATCGCTTCACTTAATGACTGATTTGTGATCATTAAATGAGGAGTAGATGTATTTAGTGTTCAAGATAATCCTGGCTGGACTTGCAAGGTATTCAGTTACAAACTATGATTGGATGATCCCCCTGCTGTTAAGTTTCCATGTTATTCCAGGGAAGCATCTGCCAATTGCTTTGCATCATAGGATAGCTTGTATGTATGTATGTACGTATGTATAGGTATGTGTACATAAATACATACATGCACAGACAAATAACGGAGGCAAGGAAGGTCGTAAAATGGAGCAAAACCCATTTAACAACTACCTCATCTACCAACAGAATTTTTGGGCTCCATTGTGGTTGTATAATTCGAGGACTGCCTGTAATAATTTAAAAAACACACCCTTTCTACTAGGTTTCACAGCCAGCAATTTTACAAGTCACCTTATTTAACATTAAAATGATATAACCTCTGCTGCAGGCATAGGTAACTTACAAGGCGAGGTTTGTAAGGAGTTTACATTCAACAAACCAGATTGTGCAGAGTATGGCTACCATCCAAGATGAAAACTAGCCAAGAATCAAATAAACAATACCCCAATCATGGAACTAGTAACACAGACAAATCAGCTAACCATAAACAAGGACCCACCAAGAACACTCCCACCAAAGCTACCAGGCAAGCCACTAATATATAAAAATGACAGCAAATCTTACTCCCTTCTAGCACTGATGACATTACCTAGTTTGGTAATGAAATGTCTGCAAGAAAAACAGCGAGCTCAGAGAACACCAAGGATCCCATAGTCCAACTCTGAGCTACAAATAACTCTCTGCTCTCAGGGCTACCATCTCTGGATTGGAAAGACTACACAACCCCTAGATGTCAGCAAAGAGCTGTGTTTTTCTTGAAAGAAGCTTTCTTGAAACCTGACAAGCTCCTTTAAGGCTTTTCAATAACCTATTGGAGCGTCCTTGACGGAATTTGTTAGCATTCCTGACCTTGGTGCTCTCTGAGTTTGGTTGTTTTCTTGCAGACATTTCACTACCCAACTAGGTAACATCATCAGTCCTAGAAGGGAGTGGGTTTGATCTCCACTCTCCACTAAATCACAAGCAATGGAAGACAATATGTAGGACAAACAGGCAGAAGTCTAATAATCACATCCATGAACACAACAACTAGTAGTCAAAAGACATGATGAAAATTCCTTATTTTCACAACACATGGACAGACTTAACCATAGTTTCAACTGGGAAACTGTGAGCATCCTAGACCAAGCCCAGTTTTTGATCTTGCCTTATGTCTAGATGTCAAAATAGGTTAGTCTGGTTACGGCAGAGGCTTTAGTACCAGCCAATTGTTGCTTATCCAAGTAAACTATGTTTAAGCCCTTTAATTTGGGTCATTGTTTTGAAGACAGCTTTAACTGGGGTTGAGTCAGCTTTCAAGGCCCTACGATTCCTAAAATAAATCCTAGACTGGCTGTCCACCCACGATGCTTGCTGCAAATGGACGTCCCTTCCTTGTTATCCGCACGCTTTAATCAGCCTACTCTTACTTGCTCACCAAGGGGCAGGACACATGTTGACTGGCATTAGGGCCAGCTCTAGCAACAGCTGGCCAAAGGGATCCAGCTGCCTCTGTTAAAAAAGGAAATGGTAGAACTAAGGATGCTTGTCTCCCAGCAACAGGATGCTTGGGTTAACCATTTGTTCCCGTTGCTAGGAGACAACAGCCAAGCCATGGCAACCATAGAGATGAATAACTGCCACACTTGTTTGGGCCTATTTGCTTTTGCTAGAGAAGTCTTCTCCGCACTGATGGTTCCTAGATGTGTTGGAATACATGTTTCTTGAAGTAACCCACCTTGGCTGCTGTGCTCAGTGGGAATTCTGGGATGTGTAGTTCCAGATCTTTCCAAAGGCCATGAGGCCACCTTACGGTCAAAGCCAAGGCCTCCTCACTTCAATCCTTTTGCAAACCTGGATGCTTTATTTATTTGCTGGGTTCAAGGGTGGCTCCAGTTGAAGAACTAGCAGCAAGCACGTGGATTAAAAATGATGCATAAGAATAAAATCCAGAAGGGCCCAAGGACCCTTAATAACAATTCACATATAAACATGTTCCTTCACAGAAAAGCAAAATAAAAGTAGTCCTCAACTTACGTTCACAATGGAGCCCCAAACTTGCATTGCTAAGCAAGACACTTGTTAAGTAAGTTTGGTCCCATTTCTGTTGGAAGAAAAATTGACATCCAGTTCCAAGTTGGGAATAAAACGGAGGTTCATTGGAAAGAAAGATTTATTGATAAAAAGAAGCACCAACAGCTTGTGGTTCTGGGGCAGCTGATGAAATGGAGTTGAAAGTGGGTGGGTTTTTATATACCTTCTTGATTCCTATGGGGTCATGTAGGGGTCATGGCTGGCTCTATAGGCAAGAGAAGAAATGCAAATCCTAGGTCTGAGCTAATCTTGTCAACCTTTGGCTTGTCTAATTGTGTTCACATCTGGAGTTTCTGTCTGACCCAGTCTTTCTGAATGGATTAACAAATCTGCATTTCTAAAAGCTGGCCTCCTCAGTTTCTGCTTGGGGCAGGGAAATTGGGTTGGTTTCTGCCTCCCTTAAGATTTTTCCCCATTTCTCCTTTAAGACAGGGGTCGCCAACCTTTTGGACCTCAGGGACCACCAAACTCGTAATTTTAAGTCCCGCAGGCCACTAATATGAATTTTGACCAACAGTGTTTTGCTGACGTTGGTGGGAAAGTCGGTCTCATACTCCAGAACTGCAGTAGTCACAGGATTGGCCCTTTGGTCCTCTGGAGCAGCTGCTCCTCCACCCAGGTGCACCGGCCTGCCATGGACTGGAGGAGCTGCTCCAGGATCACCAAAGGGCCAGTCTTGTCACTACTGCAGCTCTGGCAGAATTTTTTCCCCTTATTTTCTTCCCCAAAAACTAAGCCAATCATATGGTCTCGTAGGGAAGCATGAATATCAAGCTAGTTTTTATATATAACTCAATGAGGTAAATATTCATAATACTATGCTTTCTTCCTCCTAATTTTCCAGAACAACAACCTTGTGAGGTGGTTAGTCTGAGAGAGAGTGACTGACCCAAAATCACCCAGCTGGCTTTTATGCCTAAGGCGAGACTAGAACTCATGCTTTCCTGGTTTTTAGCTTGGTGCCTTAACTTTTAGACCAAACCTCACCTCCTTCCTTCCCTCTCACTTTCGCTCTTTCTCCTTCTATCGTGCTTGTTGCATTCAGTATATTTTTTAAAAATGAAAAAAATGGTTTGTAATATCAGTTACTGAACTCTCCTTTTGGTATGAGTACAATTGAACTTTTATCAAAAAATCTTTCAACTTCAATGTTTGGAATAAGAAAAAAAGGATGACTGTACCGTATTAAATCTCATTTTTGAATTTTCACATCATTCCTTACTTTAGCTTAAAGCTTATGCAACCACAATAGTAATAATAAGTAATAAATAAATAGTAATAGTAATAATAAAGAAATGTAATTAATTACACAGATGAGTTACAGGTTATACTGCTATATGTATATACTGTATAATTACATATATATGTTCTATTCCTTTCCCTTTTTTCTCACTTTTACTTTTCCTGTCACTTTTACTTAGTAAAGAATAAAATTATATATAATAATAAATTGAAATAAATATACTAGTATTGGGGGGACGTTAAAAAAAAACTTTTAGCCATATAAACAGGCTAATGTTAGAATTGTAACAACTGATCCTTCAAAGTAAGGTTATGATATTTGTCCTCCAACAAGGTGGTTTTATTTGGGAAATGTAATTATAAAATTACATTTCATAAAATTAAATTACTCATGAAATTTTAAGTTCTCCGTCCTAAGCACATTTGATGGAAGTGTACATTATTCATACACATTTAGTATGTAGCCTTATATGCCTGCAGGTAGTCCTTGATTTACATTTGCTCAGTCACCAAAGCTACAAGACCATTCAAAGTACTGAAAAAAAGTGACATGGCTATTTTTCACACTTACGACAGAGGTGGTATTTAGCAGGTTCTGACTGGTTCTGGAGAACCGGTAGCAGAAATTTTGAGTAGTTTGGAGAACTGGCAAATCCCACCTCTGACTGGCCCTGCCAACCCCATCTATTCTCTGCCTCCCATTGAGTCCCAGTCTTCTTTGGTTGCCCTGCACAGGAGAACAGAGCTGGAAAGCAGGTTAGTGGGGTGGGAAGGGAATGGAGATTTTGCAGTATCCTTCCCCTGCCATACCCATCAAGCCATGCCCACCAAGCCAAGCCACACCCGCCACGGCAAGCCACATCCGCCAAGCCAAACCCAACAAGCCATGCGCCTAAAACCGACAGTAAAAATGTTTGAATCCCACCACTGTCTTACAACCATTGCAGCAAGCTCACAGTCATGTGATCAAAATTCAGACAGTTGGAAACTGGCATGTGTTCATGACAGTTGCAGTGTCCCAGGGTCACATGATCACCTTCTGCAAACTTTTGACCAACAAAGTCAATGAGGAAGCCAGATTCATGTAATAACTGTGTTACTGGCTTAACAACTGCTGTGATCCACTTAACAACGGTGCCCAGAAAGGTCACAAAAAGAGTCCAAACTTACTGAGCAACGGTGTCACTAACAATGGAAATTTTGGACTCAACTGTAGTCATAAGTCGAGGCCTACCTGTACTTACAAACACATATACACAAATATATATACATATACAGTACATACACACACAGAGAGAGACAGTGACAGAGAGAAAGAGAAAGAGAGAGAGAGAGAGAGAGAAGGGAAGTAGAGAGATAATGGAGAGATAATGTTAATACTACCATCAAGCTAAACAATTAAAAAAAACTTCTGCACCTAAAATACTGCATCCAGTTTTGGTCACCACTCTATAAAAAAAGATGCTGACGCTCTAGAAAAAGTGCAGAGAAGAGCAACCAGGATGATTAAGGGACTGGAGACTAATGGCAATTCTAAAAACAAGCATAGAAACGTTTTATGAGTTGACTAATACATATGAAGAACGGTTACAGGAACTGGGCTTGGCTAGTCTTGGGAAGGACTAGGGGAGACATGATAGCAGTTTTCCAATATTTGAGGGGCTGCCACAGAGAAGAAGGGGGCAAGCTATTTTCTAAAGCGCCTATAGGCCAGACAAGGAATAATGGATGGAAGCTGATCCAGGAGAGATTTAACCTGAAAATAAGGAGAAACTTTCTGATAGTGAGAACAATAACCAATGGATTAGAAATTGCCTTCAGAAGCTGTGGGAGCGTCATCATTTGAAACTTTCAAGAAAAGATTGGACTGCCATTGGTTAAAAATGGTGTAGGGTCTCCTACTTAGGTGGGGGGTTGGACTAGATGACCTACAAGGTCCCTTCCAACTCTGATTATCTGTATCTGCAAGGCCGACTTTGTGTGGTTCAGAAATATAGCTATGCTGCTGGTATTATAAATCCCAGAACAGGTTTTTTTTTTAAAATGGAACACACTGTTCAGTTCACACTAAAATTTGAGATCAGCTTGTAACATGTGGGGAAAATCTGTTTCTTGATCTGTAAGAATCAGAATCTACCAATATGCTGCTTTCTTTTAACAAATGTGTGTGCCGAAAAGGACCTTCATTATGCAGCGCACTAAAACCTTCTTGCCTAATTTATTCTTTTTCAGTCATGAGGAAGGACGAAACGCTCTCAGTCATGAGCTGCACAAAACGCTGAGGAACTGGAAACTCGATTCAACCGCAGGTTTCTGAAATATTAGCAGCATCACCCACATATTTCCTTACGTAATCTTGCAATGTGTTCTAATAGGAGGGCAGAGATGCGCAAAGACCGCAGTACCATGTCTGCGGACTTACAGCATTCAGAATTGGAGTGTTCTCATTTTTTGTACCCATGATGAGATGATTTTTTATCTATTAACAGGTTTTTCCAGCTGTCTATATTTTTATCCTTCCTGGTTGGATAAACTGGAAGAGCCAGTTTGGCAAGGGGTGCCAACAGCGAAATACAGCAAACTGAAAATGAAAGAAAAGAAACTTTATTTTTTGGGGAAGAAAAGGGTGACAATCGAAAGAATTTTTCCATTCAACAAAGTGGTGGTTGGAAGGGTCAGGGAATCTGTTACCCGCCTATGCAGAATACAGGTAGTATTTGACAGGTCGTCAAACTTAATAAAACACAAATTGTTTTTAAAAGTAAAACCTATTCTAATGTGACACTGGGAATTATTTGCGTTCCCAGCCAAAACTAATTATAGGCAGTTCCTCCAGATAAGAGCACACTTCTCAATGCTGTAGAATGCTTGCCAACAAACAGATGTCCTACTAAGGCTTAACATAAACCAGCCCCAAAATCCAGAAAAAACTGACCAGAGTACAGAGCTCCAAGACGGACTCGGAAATTACTGAACTGCTTTGCTTCCTGCAAAGCTCTTCGTCATTGAGGTCTGACTTTTATCCGCACACTGGGAACAGGCTCCCCTGGGTCCTTTGCTTTGCTGCTGCCAGACTCCGAAGGCTCTGGAGTCAGCACCCCATTCCCACATGGTCCTGGCCCCATCCCTGTGTCGGATGCAGGACCCTTGTCCGAGTCCTCCCCAGACCCCCTGATTGGTTTCCTTTCGTCCTCACTGTCCAATGCCTCTGCCGTCTGCACCAGCTGCCAGTGAACCATAACAGGTAGTCCTCAACTTATGACCCCAATTGAGCCCGACGTTTCTGTTCCTAAGTGGGACATTTGTTAAGTGAGCTTTTTGCCCCACTTTTCTTCCCATGGTTGTTAAGTGAATCACTGCAGTTGTTAAGTTAGCAAACATGGTTGTTAAGTAAATTTGGTTTCCCCATTTGACGCTGCTTGTCAGAAAAATCACAAAAGATGATCCCACGATCCTGGGATATCACAACCGTCATGAATACCTCCCCATTGTCAAGCAACCAAATTTTGACCATGGGAACGCTGCGATGGTTGTTAAATGTGAAAGACAAGTCACTTTTTTCAGTGCTGTTGTGACCTCAAATGGTCAGCAAGTGAATGATTGTATGTCAAGGACTATCTATGTTGATTTCGGCTCTATTAACAAAATTTTTAAAAAGTTGACGGAGTTACCACTGTCCTCCGACTTATTCCCAAAGGGGACCAAGATGGACCCATCTTGACTTTCTTCCTAAGCCTTTCCTATCTTTCTGGGCTGGCCCTTTTATAACACCTTCTTCCTATCTTCTTCAAAACTATCTCTTGTATTCCTCCATGCTGTAAGGATATGACTCATGGATGCTCTCGCCCGTTAGCGAAGAGGGCGACCTATCACTCGGTTTATCACGTGCGCATCACATGCTTAATCAGATCAGCCCAATTTGGCAATCACTCAGAAAACACGCAGGAGAAAGCAAGGCAGGGATCAACCGTGGGGAAAGGGAATCTCACGCTGGTTCAAAGTTCTGCCAACTCAAAAACTAGGAGATACACTTGAAAACATCACTGAGGAAAGTGGTACACTCACAAGACTTGTTTTTCCCGCCATGTACATGTCTAGATCCGTACTAGACTGCGTTGTTTCTCCATGTCACACAATGTATATGGATATATACCAGTGGTGGTATTCAATTTTTTTTTTACTACTGGTTCTGCGGGTATGACTTGTGGGCGTGGTGTGGCTTGGTGGGCATGGAAGGGGAAGGCAACTGCAAAATCTCCATTTCCACCCCATTCCAGGGGAAGGATACTGTAAAATCCCCTTCCTTCCCCACCCCCACTAACCTGCTTTCCAGCTCCATTCTCCTGTGCAGGGCCACCAAAGAAGACCCAGCCGATCAGCTGGGACTCAATGGGAGGCAGAGAAGAGATGGGGTTGGCGGGGCCAACCAGTGATGGTATTTGCTGGTTCTCCAAACTACTCAAGATTTCCGGTTCTCCAGACCCTGTCAGAACCTGCTGAATACCACCTCTGGTATATACATAATTCTGTTATTTATTTATTTATTTTGTTAATGTAGTCTATATTATCGGGTTACCTGAGGGAATGTCTCATCCCAGTCACATCTACCTGACCCATTAGAGCGAGGAGTCAGGGAATGTTGCGGGTCCCACCCCTGAGGGAGATACACCTGGTGTGACTCAGAAGAAGGGCCTTCTCCATGGTGGCTCCCTCTCTCTGGAATATCATTCCCTCAGAGATTAGAATGGCCCCCACTCTAGCTCTCTTCTGGAAGGCACTGAAGACCTGGTCCTGCCAGCGGGCCTGGGGAACCCAGAGAAGGATGGAGCCCATCAAATGGCTAGTGCGATCTGCTGCCGTCAGGGTGGGGGGGTGGGTTGGTTCCCCCACCCCCCATTTTTTTTTTGTTCTACTGTACTTTACTAATTTATTTGACTCTTTTTGTTAGTTTTTATTGGTTTTTTTATTTTTTTATTTTTTTGTTTTAAATATGGTTTTACATTCCGTAAGCCGCCTCAAGTCGCCATGGGTGAATAGGCGGCAATATAAATTAAATAAGTAAATAAGTAAATATTGGAGGTGGAGACCCTTTGAGAGCTGTATGCAATGAAATACCGTATCATTTTAATGTATGCCGATCAGGGTGCAGTCAAAGTGGCAATAAAGTTATTCTAAGTTGTTCAAAAAGGTCTCCTTTGGCCACAGAAGTTTTGGAAGACACAGAATGTTCTGAAAGATGGACTTCATTTTTACCAGTGGTTGGAAAAAAGAGGTGGAGATTAAGAACGTAATCTGTATTGTTAAACAAATTGAATAGCCCTGACAACACAATGTTTATTAAGCACTAACAAAATGTAAACAATAGAAAACCAATAGAAATCTTTTTTCTTTTTCTTTTTTTTAAAAGAGGTTTCAGGCTCAATTGTCGTAAGTTGAGGACTACCTGTATTCTGTTTGGGCCAAATAAAGATGCAGGGGAACTGCCCATCACCTTTTTGATGGGCTTTTCTGTACTTCAGTACATGTAGTCCTCGACTTATGACCACAATTGAGCCCAACGTTTCCGCTGCTAAGTGAGACATTTGTTAAGTGAACATGGTCTGATTTTACCACCTTTCTTGCCACAGTTACTAAGTGAATCGTTGCAATTATTAAATTAGTAACACAATTGTTAAGTGAATCTGGCTTCCCCCATTGACTTTGCTCGCCAGGAGGTCGCAAAAGGGGATTACGTGACCCCAAGACACTGCAACCATCATAAGTATGAGTCAGTTGCAAAGAATTTAATTTTGATTATGTGACCAGAATTTTGATCATGTGATCGATGCTGCAACGATCATAAGGATGAAAAATGGTCCTCAGTTTCTTTTTTCAGTGCCGTTGTAACTTTGAACGGTCACTAAATGGACTGTTGTAAGTCAAGGATGACTTGTAGCCCTCAATTTATAATCATAACTGGGCCCACACCTTTTTCTGGTAAGTGCCCTATTTTATGACATCTTTTGCCACAGCTGTTAAGAGAATCACTGCAGTTGTTGAGTGAACCAGGTGGTCGTTAAATGAATCTGCCTTCCCCCACAGAGTCCGATTGTCAGGAGGTGACTGAGAAGGCTGCAAATGGTGAACACAGAACCCCAAAGCAGTGCAACCCTCATGAATGCAGGCCAGTTGCCAACTGCCCGAATTTTGATTGCCGCAAAAGGATCTTAAATGTGAGCGCTTTGGTCATAAGTCAGTTTCTTCAGTGCCGTTGTAACTTTGAACGGTCACTAAGCTGGATTGTCCTCCTTTTCTTACTTCTCTTATGTCACAAGGTGCTGCTCTATTTTTCTAGCGTGCTGTTCATTGGAGAGCAAGCCAGAGGTGGTATTCGGCCGGTTCTGACCGGTTCTCCAGAACCCATAGCGGAAATTTTAAGTAGTTTGGAGAATCGGCAAATACCTGCTTTGGCTGGCCCCACCCCCATCTATTCTCTGCCTCCCAAGTCCCAGCTGATTGGCTGGGCCTTCTTTGGTTCTCCTGCACAGGAGAACGGAGCTGGAAAGCAGGTTAGTGGGGTGGGGATTTTGCAGTATCCTTCCCCTGCCATGCCCACCAAGCCACGCCCACAGAACTGGTAGTAAAAATTTTTGAATCCCACCACTTCAGACAAGCGGACTGGTTTCCAAGCCTTAGGAACCTGACAAGGTGTTTTTTAAGGTGGTTTGTCTGCCTTTCCTCCCACCCCACAGGTAGGTCTTTCCCAAGACATCAGGTAAAAAAAAAAAAAACCCAGAGAGAAAAGGGAGGCTACAGAGACCCAAAAATGAGACGGTATGGAGAAACTACGCAGAGGTGTTTACCAAAGGACATGTACACAAAATATGCTTGGAGGAGCCCAGGAAACCAAGAAAACATTAGGAAGAAACTCCAATCCGGTTCCACCCTTATTTTCTGAATTATAAAAGTGGGAAGGATGAGAGAATCAATTAGGCTTTCAAGAGTCTGTTGTTTTAACCTATTGTCAATAAAAGATAGTTCCAGTGAAACTGCTGGAGACAGTGTCCTGGTTTGGCCTACCTTGAAGAGCTGAGAGACTTGTGCAACTCGCTAGGTACTTGGATTGTGTAGTGTGTAAGGACCATACAAAAGTTGCAATGGCAGCGTATCAGGCTTCTCCATTGACTTTGCTTGCCAGAAGGTCGCAAAAGGGGATCGATCACATGACCTTAGGGCACTGCAACCATCCTAAATAGGAACCAGTTGGTCAAGCGTCTGAACTTTGATCATGCCACCGTGGGAATGCTGCAACGGTCGTTAAGTGTGGAAAATGATCCTAAGTCACTTTGTGACTTGGAAAGGTCACTAAATGATCCCCGTTTTTAATATCGTGCCATAAAACACAATTGGACTATAATGTGCAGATCGATGGCTTTTAAAAGTGTGGCTCTCAGACAGAGAAGGGTGAGCCAAACCCTTCACTCTGTGCTGTGGATTAATATTATTCCCCTCTTGTTTTATTTTCTTCTTCTTCTTCGTGTGCCCTATCCATTATCGGGCATTGGCGATCATGCTGGCGACCCTATTTTTATCAATAGCAGCGGGAAAAATTGCTGCAGAATTTTGTTCAAACCGGTCCCTTAGATTTGGAAGCCCTGATGTCCTTCTTCTGCCTGGACCTCCTTTGCCTTCAATCTTTCCTTGGAGAATTAAGCGAAGGATGCCGTATTTTTCTGGGTGTCGCATTCCATGTCTGAAATATTCTAACTTGGATGGTTTTGATGATTTCCCTTGGCTTTCCCAGGCGGCTGATTTTCTGACCAAGGCTTCCCGAGACCGTAATTAAGCACATGCTTCGTTAAAACAACTTTTGTTTGATTTCGGTGCTGGGAATTATATTCATTCCCAGCCTGTAATGAGTCCCAAACAGTCCCTCAAGATAAGCACCCACCTTTCTCTCCTTTGAATTGCTGCCAACAACAAAAGTGCCAAATGAACTATAAAAAGAAAAAACAACCGAAATACAAAGTCCGCACAGAGCTTCAAGGATTAATCCGAACAGTAGATAAATAGGTACCACTTTGGTGGGAAGGTAACAGCATTTTGTGCCCCTCGGTGTTTAGGTCATGCTGGCCATATGACCATGGAAGCATCTTTGGACAATGCTCAGCCAAGAAATGGAGATGCTGGCTTGACAGACACAGATAGAAAGATATTGCAGAAGGTGGTGAGCAGAGCACAAAACATTGTGGGCTGTTCCCTGGTACCACTAGTTCAGGGGTCTCCAACCTTGGCCACTTTAAGCTTGGAGGACTTCAACTCCCAGAATCCTGGGAGTTGAAGTCCACCAGGCTTAAAGTGGCCAAGGTTGGAGACCCCTGTACTAGATGACCCCGCTAGGGCTCACTGCCTTAGAAGAGTGAGGAAAATCCTCAGGGACGACTCACACCCCGGTCAGCACTTCTTCACTCTCCTACCATCGGGTAGGAGATATAGAAGCATAGCCAGCCACACCAACAGGCCGAAGAACAGTTTCTACGTGTGGGCTGTCAGACTTCTGAACGGAAAATAACTTCATGTCAACATAGTATGACAGACTTGCGGGCGCATTGTGCAATAAGTTCACATGGTGCAATAAGAGTGGGACTGGGTTAGGGACTGCTGTCCTCACTGTGTTGGGGTGTGGGGGGGAGTGCTGAGCCAATCTCATTGTAGACATGTACTCTGACAGTAAAGGTAATAATAATGGGCACTATATCCTAGAATCAGACGTGACTGGACACAGAAACTTTTTTTTAACTTGTGAATGGAAGTGACTCCTCTGATAAGGTTGGGCTTTGAAAAAAGATTTATCCATCTGCTCACAAGCTTCCTGAACCAGATTCTCCTGACTTTTTTTTCTCTGATGCCCAGAAAAATCCATTACGAGAGTATTTGACAAGGGAATCCATTTTTGCACCTCTGTTTCTGCAGGGATGTGGCTGGAAGAATCTCTGCAGAGAATGAAACTTTTGCTGGTCATTCCCAGATGGGTTTCTGAGGTTTACCAAGGATGCTTGCAGACATTAACATGATTCTCTGTGGTTCCAGACTATTACAGGTTTACTCTCAGAGTAAAATCAAAGACATCGTGCCTTCATTAAATTTAGGAAAGCCTTCTGAAGCTGAATTTCAAGAATGAGCAAGAAGAGGGAGGTGCTAAAAATAGCACTTGGTAGTCCTCAATTTATAGGTATACAGGTAATCCTCGGTTTACAACAGTTCATTTAGCAACCATTGAAAGTTATAATGGCACATGCGGTGGTGGACATGCATAGAAGCTAAAAGATATTGGACAAAAATACATACGTGGTTGGAAAAGATGATACAGCAACGTATTGATTAAAAACCTGAAATATTTCTATTGGGGATTATACCTGAAACTTACAATAAAGAGAATGTATATTTAATCATTCATGTATTAACAGTAGCTAGAATTGCATTTGCACAAAACTGGAAAAGTGAGGAGATTCCAACTGAAGAGAATGTGATTAGGAAAATATTAGAATGTGCAGAAATGAACAAGCTAACGCTGGCAATTAAAGAGAAGGAACAAACTGAACATTATATGATATGGGAATTATTTTATCAATGGCTGGAGAATAAATAAGGAAGTTAGAAATGAAAGACTAGCGAGAAATAATAAACATGTGAAAAGAATTTAAAATGTTAAGATTCCTTCTCTTTAATTGCCAGTGTTAGCCTGCTCATTTCTGCACAGGCTAATGTTTTCCTAATTACATTCTCTTCAGTCGGTATCCCTTCACTTATCCAATTTTGTACAAATTAGATATATTATGTATATTAGTATTAAGTAAGAATAGAGTATTAATACCAAACAATGAATTTGTATAAATTGTACTTCTTATTGCACAAGATATTTGTACCCAGATGACACACTGTTTAAATAGAAAATGTGTGTGTGTGTGTGTGTGTGTGTGTGTAGAGAGAGAGAGAGAGAGAGAGAGAGAGAGAGAGAAAGAGAAATAATGGCACTGAAAAAAGTGACATGACCATTTTCACACCTACATCTCCATAATCATGTGATCAAAATTCAAATGCTTGACAACTGACTCACATTTATGATGGCTACAGTGTCCCGAGGTCACGTGATCCCTTTTGAGACCTTCTGACAAGCTAAGTCAATCCAGATTCACTTAACAACCGTGTTCCTAACTGCAGTGATTTACCTCACAAGTGTGGCAACAAAGGTCGTAAAATGGGGCAAAACTCACTTAACAAATCACTTATCAACACAAATTCTGGGCTCAATTGTGGTCATAAGTTGAGGACTACCTGCATTGCAGACCTAGCTGTGAAGATGATGAACATTAAGTGAATTCTCATTAGCATCAACAATTCACTTACGTTGCTGGTTTCTGATCTGTGTTCTCCAAGTTTGGATCCATTCCAATGGAAATAAATTAATTTACAATACATGAGACACATCATGTATTTTAAATAAAGACTCAATCAAGGCAAATATGCAAGAAGAAAATTAATTACAAATAAGGCCCTTAATATATTTCAAATAAATTACTTTAGTTTAGCTGCATGGAGTAAAATATTGTGCTCAGCATTACCTCAACCTTCCTGTACACTAAATTCTAAGTATTGTATTGTATTCTATTCTATTCTAAAAACTCACCAACGAACTCTAAACATTTTTTTAAAAAATCTAATAAATTAAGAAACAAAACTGAAAAAGTTGCTATTTGATTGTTATCTGCCACACGGTTGCAACTTGGGAATAAGCAGCTATGTAAATTAAATAAATAAAAATAGAAATATTGCAAACATATCACTTATACATCAAATGCTTAGAAATATATAAAGATTTCAGAGTCAACATAGGTTTATCTTGTTGTAAAATAGTACTTTTCAAACTTGGCAATTTTAGGATGGGTAATTTCAACTCCCAGAATTCCCTAGTCAGTCTACTGGCTGGGGAATTTTGGGAGTTGAAGTTCACCCATCTTAAAGTTACCAAGTTTGAAAAACTATTGTAAAGAATCATGACATCTGTGCCAAATGAAAACATATTGTATCATTGTTTGATTAATATATTGACTTACTTGAAATATGCAAACCACCCTTTGATACCTGGTGCAATATTTCTGATTCCTCACACTAATTCTTCTAGGCAGTTCCCACACCCAGCCAATGTTCAAAAGCCATGCCATCTCTGGATTTGTTCTGTTTACTTCAAAGGAGCGGAGGATTCCAATAAAGAATTCTTCCTGGCTTTATTTTGTGAATATTCTACACAAGAGAAATACATTATCAGAGAACGGAGATGTTTCATTCTGTGTGCAAAGAAAAAGAGGAAGCAATTATGCCAGCCAAATTTCCTTTTTAAAAACTATTTGCAGAATTCTTTGCTTCAAAACTTTATATTCTATTCTGTTCTTCCCCTGACATGAGAAAACAGGCGGGCGAGAGAAAAGATAAGGAAATAAACGTATTAAGCAATCTCACACCTGTGCCTGTTCTCCTAAGGGAATTTCAGCCTCCTGCATGGCTGGTTTTTGGCAATTTGTAAAAACCAGAGATATAACTCCATAATATGTTCTGTTTCATGTATCTGGGTTAGTCCCACATCAGCAGGGAGGTTTATTTGAGCCATGGTGGCGCAGTGGTTAGAATGCAGTATTGCAGACTGATTCTGCCCACAGTCCAGAGTTGGATTCTGATCTAAGTGTGTATTGCTGCTGCTATTTTTTAGATTTATATCCTGCCTTTTTCTCTAACTCAAAAGAGAACTTATGTGGAGATTGCTGTTCATTTTATCTACGGAGATTCTCAGTCATCCAGGTCATGGTTGTCCCAAAGGTGCTTTTTAAAGAGGCAACTGGACTTTCTGGTTTTTCTCTGAAGACATTTCACTTCTCATTCAACATTCAGCTGTAACTGGATAGTGGGGAATGGAAGGATTTATACTCCTTGCAGACAGCTGGTCATTTGCATTCTTTTAGAGAGTCCTTGAGGCCACTTGAAGGATACAGATACACTTGCAACTGGCCTTAATGTCTGTCTGGAAGGATGCAAGACATTTTATCCTCACAAGAACCGGATTAGGAGGAGTTCAAAGTCATCCATCCACTGGGCTTTGAGTTCCTAAAACTGAGATTTTCCCCATTCCTACCTCAATACCATAACCTCTACACCACATTGTTAGACAAATTCCTTGTGTGTCCAATCACACTTGGCCAATAAAGTATTCTATTCTATTCTATTCTATTCTATTCTATTCTATTCTATTCTATTCTATTCTATTCTATGGATTTCTAAAGCAGGTGCTACTCCATTCACTCCGGTAATATTTAGTTAGTTAGTTGATTAGTTAATACAAGTAATCCTCAATTTATAACCATTCAAAGTTACAACAGCATTGAAAAAAGTGACATATGACTGTTTTTCATACAACCATTGCCCCATCCCGAGGGTCACATGATCAAAATTCAGACAATTGGCAACTGGCATGTATTTATGACGGTTGCAATGTCCTGTGGTCATGTGACTACCTTTTACAACCTTCTGCCAAGCAACGTCAACGGAGAAGCCTGTTTCGATGAACAACCATGTTATTAAGTTAACAACTGCAGTAATTCGCTTAACTGTGGCAGGAAAGATCGCAAAATGGGGCAAAACTCACTCAACCACTGTCTTGCTTAGCAATGGAAATTCTGGATTCAGTTGTGGTCGTAAGTCAAGGACTACCTACTTCCTAATGCAATCAGGATGATTCATAAACTGGCTGTAATTAGGTGTGGAAATGGGGGAGATAAAGGGAAGAAGTATGGCTGAGGGAATGATCAGATAAGAGTATAGGGAGCCCCAAAGCTGCATAATGGGTAGAAAAAAAGACTTCACAAAGGAACCTCCCTACACTCCCAGATTGTAAAAGAGATGGTGGGAGATTTGTACTTTCAAACTTGCAAGGTTCTGTGAAAGTAGCATCACGATAAAGTAGAGTTAGCTCATTCTAGTGGTGTTTCCTGTTTGGTTTATTGAATAAGGCTGACTGTGGCTACCCTTAAAAAGATTGTCTGGATGTTTCAGCTGGCACATAACGCAGCTCCATGGGCAGTTATGTGTGGCCAGTGGTGGGCTGCAAATTTTTAAACCACCGGTTCTCTGGCTGGGCAGGCATGGCCGGTGGCTCATGTGACTAGGTGGGTGATGTCACTCATGACACCCAGCCCCGCCTCCTGGCCACTCACCTCAAAAGCAGAGGTAAGGTTCAGCCAGTTGGGGCTAATCCCACCACTGGCTGGCCCCACCCTGGCCTGGTTTTCGGCCATTTTGGGGCCCTTTGGGGGTCCTTTTCAGGCCATTTTGGGGTGTTTTTCAGGCTGTTTTTTGGCCCCCAAATGGTCTAAAACGGCCTGAAAAACAGCCTGAAAAATGGGTGGGGGCAGGGATAGCCAGTGATGGGATTTGCCAGTTCACCAAACTGTACCTAATCTTAACTACCAGTTTGCCAGAACTGGTGCAAACCAGCAGAAGCCCACCTCTGAGTGTGGCTGTAGAACAGGGATGGGACTATGACCCTTTTATGAGGTTTGGACTTCAATTCCCAGAATTCTCATGGCTGGCTCAGGAATTCTGGGAGTGGAAGTCTACAAGTCATAAAGGGGCCATAGTTCCCCACTTCTGTCCTAGAACAGCAGTGTCAAACTCAACATCCAGGGACTAGATCTGGCCAAGGTGTGCTTAGGCCTGGCCCATGGGCCTGCCCTGGAAACAGTGAAAGACTGGCCTGCGGTGCTTCTGCCAGTGAAAAGGGAGCTCAGGAGGGCCTCCTGAGGCCCTCCAGGGCTCCATTTTGGGCCGTGACAGCCTCCTGCAACCCTCTGCAAGCGAAAACGGAGCTCAGGGAGGCCGTGAGTGGCCCTCACAAGCTCTATTTTCACTGGCAGTGAGATGCAGGAGACTGTCGTGGCCCAAAACGGAGCCTCAATGAGTGACATCGAGCTGGCCATGCTCACCCTGGCCATGCCCCCACCCCCAGCCCTCCCAAGGTCAAACACAACCCTGATGTGGCCCTCAATGAAATTGAGTTTGACACCCCTGGACTAGAAGAACATACATTACACATTGGTTCAATGTGCTGCTTTGGTTACCGTTTTTTTTTCCTCCGGTTACTGGTTTTGATCCTTAAAAGTTCTACATGGTATAGCACCAGGTTATTGGAGGGCCCGCCTCTTCCCAACTACAGGTAGTCCTACCATTCATGTAACAACCATTTAACGTTGCACTTGAAAAAGTGACCTACGATCATTTTTCACACTTATGACCATTGCAGCATTCCCCATGGTCACAAGATCAGAATTTAGATGCTTGGCAACTGGCAGGTATTTATGACGGTTGTAATGTCCCAGGGTCATGGGATCATCTTTTGTGACTTTCTGATAAAGCAATGTCAAATGGGTAAACCAAATTCACTTAACAACCGTGGGAAGGTGTTATTAACTCAACAACTGCATTGATCAAGTCATTCTTGTACATAAAAAGAAGCAGCATGCTTATTTTCCTAAATCTAAAAACAATTTAAAGTTAATTTCATTTTTTTTTAATTCTAAAAAGCTTTAAAAATCAGGGCAAAGGTAATCTCCAAGAATAGCTTAAGTTTTGTTAATGTGAAACCTTTCCAATCTCTTTCTTTAATCTGTTTATTTTGCTTGAAGATGAAGCCACTTTGGGAATTGAGCTGGTTTGGTATTTTCAATGGGAGATTAAGTATTGTTTGCTCATTTAGAAATAGATTAACAGAGTTGGAAGGTACCTTGTAGGCCATCTAGTCCAACCCCTGGCCTAAGCTAAATATGAGCCAGTAGTGTGCAGCAGCAGCCCAAAAAGCCGATGCAATCCTAAGTTGCATTAACGGATAAAATCAAGATCAAGGGAAGTAGTAATATCACTCTATAAAGCCGTTCAGGTAACATTGCAAGCACTGCATCCAGTTTTGATCACCACATTATGAAAAAAAATGTTGAGACTCTAGAAAAAGCGCAGAGAAGAGCAACCAGGATGATCAGGGGACTAGAAGCTAAAACATACCATGAACAGTTGCAGGAACTGGGCATGGCTAGTCTAGGGAAGAGGACTGGCTTTTTTGACTGCTGCTGCACACTGCTGGCTCATATTTAGCTGGTTTTCCACTCCAAGATCCCTCTCCCGGCTACTGCTATTAAGCCTGGTTTCGCCCAGTCTATATGGCTACTATTGGTTTTTCTTGCCTAAGTGTAATTTCTCCACTCGAAAACCTGTTAAAAGACTCCAGATACCATCACTGCATCTCCTGAAGCTCACATGGCACCACACATACATCTGAGAGCAAAGGCAGTTATGAGCCAGGCCCTCAATTTCTTTACTATTTTATCATTTTGCCAAATTCTTGAGAATTCAGAAGTCTGGGTCCTGCTTTAACAGCCTTGAGATTGTTCTGGGGAGGTGTGGCTTTCATAGCATTAGGTCACATTTTAATGTTTTTTAGTCAGCTTCTCCTTTCTCTAGTATTGTTTTGTCTTTTCTCTTTCAACATTTTGAAACCAGCTGATTTTTAATAACAGAATCATACTGTGGAAAACCTAGCTTTTTTGCCCCCCAGCAATGAAGATAAGATTGGAGAATTGCACATGGGAAGTTTGTCATGGTGCTAGCCTCTACTGTTTTTAATATTCTAATGTGTTAATTTTATAGTTTTAATATGGGTTTTTGTATGTTTACACTTGGGATTGGGAGCTGCTCAGAGTTGGTGGTATACATGAGAACGAGAAAGAAGGAAGGAAGGGAAAGAAAGAAAGAAAGAAAGAAAGAAAGAAAGAAAGAAAGAAAGAA
>NW_020769399.1:2305674-2326776 GCF_900518735.1 Pseudonaja textilis | reverse complement strand
AATAGAATAGAACAGAACAGAATATATGGGATGGAGTGGAATGGAATGGAACGGAACAGAATAGAATTTGTTCATTTTAAATGGATACTAATCAGCATACATTAAAATGAAATATCATAGCATTCAGCTCCCAAAAGATAACCATTATGCATATACCCACATACACACACACATATATGACACAGTGAAACATCACAGTCTAATTCAAATGTATACATATACATGACGGAAAAAAGAATCCTGTAAGTTTATGGATGACATAAGGAACAAAGCTGTTGTGTACAGAATCTGGTAGCCCTGCTGGAAATACTTTGAAATCTCTTCCCAGAGGGGAGCAACAGAAACAGACCATAAAGTGGGTGTGTGGGGTCTCTAACGATGCTTTATAAGCACATAGAGCTTATAAGCAATATCCTGAACAACAGGAAGTGAGCTTCCTATAATCTTCTCCGCTGTCCTTACCACTCTCTATATGGACTTTCTATTTGAGTCGCTGTAGCCACCACACCAAACGGTGATACAGTTAAGTTAAAACGCTCTCAGTCATGCCTCTGTAAAAAGTGGCCAGGACGAAAGGAGAAAGATGTACTCTCCTCATCTGATGCAAGAAATGCCAAACACTGATTTACACACTTTACTATTTCACACTAACATAGGAAGAGACCAAGTCAGATTGTTAATTAAATTTTCTGACAGTGAGACCAGTTCATCAATGGAATGGCTTGCCTCCCACAGTTGTGGTATGGTCCAAGATCTCCTGCCTCGAGCAGGGGATTCAGAGTCAGAAATTCTTTGTAGACCTATCTTTCTAGGGTCTAATAATTCTGGACTAGATTCTAGAAGCATGGAGGCACAGTGGTTAGAATGCAGCATTGCAGGCTAACTCCCTGCTCACTGCCAGCAGTTCGATCCTGACCAGCTCAAGGTTGACTCAGCCTTCCATCCATCTGAGGTGGGTAAAATAAGGGCTGAGATTGTTGGGGCCGATAGGCTGACCCTGTAAACCGCTTAGTAAAGCCCTGTGAAGTGGTATATAAGTCTTAAGCGCTACCGCTAGTCTTAGCCATGGGAGAGAGGCCCACACACCATGTTTCCAGAGCTGGTTGTGATTTCAGTGGGAGTCAGAGAGGAACCAATAACAGCCACTGTCGGTTGTAAAAATAAATGTGCAGAATGTCCCTGGGTTCCTTTAATTAAACTGATTCAACCCTCTTCCCATTCTGCGTTGCCAAGCAGACATTCCCATGCTTGATTGCTTAGAATATTCTGACCACGAATATATAATCTTTGCAATCTTTCCCTTGCATATATAGCAGTTTCCTCAGGCCTGGGAATCACGGCCTGTATGCTTTGCAATATGTTGCAATATGCATTGTGAATTAATCTGGCGGTTCCTTATGAATAACAGTCGTAACTTCTAGATGCAAATCAAGGGCGTGTGCATATATATGTGTAACGTGTTGCTTGCGCTGCTCCGGTTTGAGTTTGTGGATTCTGCAGCTGGTTTGTCTGTAGCTTAGCTTGCTTTTTCATCGAGATTCATAAGCCATGGTTTATAGCTTAGCAAAAGAGAGGATGCGCTTTTAGCACCCTTCTACCCCCCTCATATAGGTAGTCCTCGACTTACAACAGTTTATTTAGTGGCTGTTCAAAGTTACAACTGAAAAAAGCAACTTATGACCAATTTTCATACTTCATGGCCATTGCCATCTCCTCATGGTCACATGATCCAAAATCAAATGCCTGGCAACTGATCCACATTTATGACGGTTGCGGTAGCCCGGGGGTGTGTGTCATGTGATCCACTTTCACGACCTGACAAGCAAAGTCAGTGGGGAATCCAGATTCACTTAACAACCGTGTTACTCCCTTAACAAATGCAATGATTCACTTAACCACTCTGGCAAGAAAAGTTGTAAAATGGGGCCAGCTCAGTTAACAAACGTTTCCCTTAGCAACACAAATGTTGGGCTCAATTGTGGTCGCAACTCGAGGACTACCTGCACAGGCAGACCAAGCTTCCTGAAATCACGCTGCCGAAATTTAGCTGCAAAATGGTGAAATACAGGTAGGCCTCGACTTAACGACCACAATTTTTTCTGTTGCTCAGCAAGACATCGCTCACTAAGTGAGTTTCTTCCCATTTTAGGACCTTTCTTCCCACCGTTGTTAAGTGAATCCCCACAGTTGTTAAGATAGTGACATCGTTGTTAAATGAATCTGGCTCCCCCATGGGCTTTGCTTGTCGAAAGGTCGCAAAAGGGGATCACAAGACCCTTGGGATGCCACAACAGTCATAAGTATGAGTCAAGCATCTGAATGATCATGGGGATTCTGAAATGGTTGTAAGTGTGAAGAATGGTCCTCAATTACTTTTTTTAGTGCTGTTGTGACTTCAAATGGTCACTAACCGAACTGTTGTAAGTTGAGGACTGCCTGCAGAATACTTTTTGTTCATGGTAGGGCTTTGCTTTTAGTATGGCTACAGCTGCTACTCATCTCTGGCAACCTCCTGGAGGGAAAAAAGCAAATAATTCTATTAAAGACTTTACTAAATCCCTCAGCATTTCTCGTTCTCAGGATCAGTGGTCTAAATTTAAGCCAGCTTTGCCTGCTGGACATCTGTGCAAATTTTCTTCAGGTACAGGGCGCTGTGCCACCTAAAAGGACAGATGACCAGTTGCAATTGGAAAAAGGCTTTTTAAGCACTGGCAAAAATCTTCTTTTGTAGACTTTTCCTCTACCTTGTTCGGTTTCCTGGTTTGCTCAGACTTGCCAAGACAGACTGAGCCTGAATTTCAATAAGAAATGCAGGGAACTGAAGTTCCCTTTGTATTTGCACGCTTAAATAGTCCTTTTATATAGCTTTTTTCTTTTTTTTTTGGCTTGGGTTACTTTGCTGGGCAGAAAACTGAAATGACTGCGGTCTTTGTTAAGTAAAATTGCTTTTGTTAGCTATGCAAAATAGACAAAATAGGGACATTATGCTATTCGTTTTCTTTTTAACCTTTTCTTTTGCCTCTAGCAAAAGTTATGGATGGGGAGAATAAACCCATCTGGGACCTCACTAACTGTGATAATTTGCTCCACAAATATCCACAAACTTTTAACCCAGCATTGCCGTTCCTCCTTTTGGAAGACCTCCAGGCTTGGAAAGCTACATTCTTTTAAAATGACGCTGTGTTTACAGGAAGCACCTGGGCTTGTTAACTGTTGTATTTTATTTGCAAAGTTGAGCAGAGATATATTTTTTTAATACAGGTGACCTCCTTTGAAAAAAACGGCAACTTCAAGGCTCCCTTTTAATTCTTATAGATTTGTTAGGTTTTTTCATGCTACCTTTATTACTTTTACAAGTAATTTAAGGCAGCACTCATACATAATACTCCTTCTATTTTCCCCACAACAACCCTGGGAGGTAGATTGGGCTAAGAGAGAGGGACTGGCCCAAAGTCCCCATCTGCCTTTCATGCTTAAGGCTGGACTAGAACTCACAGAATCCTGGTAATTGGTCCAAAGTCCCCATCTGCCTGTCATGCCTAAAGCAGAACTCACAGTCCCCGGGTGATTGGCCCGAAGTCACTAATCTGCCTTTCATGCCTAAGATGGGACTAGAACTCACAGTCTCCTGGTGATTGGCCCAAAGTCACCAATTGGCTTTCATTCTGAAGGCAGGACTAGAACTCACAGTCTCCTGGTAACTGGCCCCCAATCACCATCTGCCTATCATGCATAAAGCAGAACTCATAGTCCCCGGGTGATTGGCTCAAAGTCACCAACTGCCTTTCATCTTTAGGCGGGACTAGAAGTCACAATCTCCTAGTAATTGGCCCAAAGCTACCATCTGCCTGTCATACTTAAGGCAGGACTAGAACTCATAGACTCCTGGTAATTGGCCCAAAATCACCATCTGCCTGTCATGCCTAAAGCAGGACTAGAACTCACAGTCTCCTGGTGATTGGCCCAAATCAAGTGGCCAAGTTTGAAGTATGCTGATTTAAAACGTGCATAGAGATAGAATGGGCAGAGAAGGCCTTAACCTCGACTTTCCTTAAGAGTTGCATTTTACATGATCTTGGTTTGTGGCAGAAAACTGCATATATATATATATATTTGGTTCTCTTGCTCTTTTTTGTCAGGGAGTGGAAATCCCGACGGGACGTACACATTCTGGAGAACGGCTCAAAGGTGTCCTCTTTTCAGCCAAGCACTTACTATTTTGAGCGAGAGCTCTCCGTGGGTGATCCAGAAGTGGATCGGATCCGGACAGTAAACTTGCCCGCGGTGGTAAGTCTTGAAATTTACTGGATACTCAACGACAACAACTTTGTGTGATCTATTACAGGGATCTCCAACCCTGGCAACGTTAAAACTTGTGGATTTCAACTCCCAAAGCAAAGCTGGTTGAGGAACTCTGGGAGTTGAAGTCCACAAGTCTTAACCGTTGCCAAGGTTGGAGACCCCTGATCTATTGGGTTTGATTCTGGGCTAAATGAGGACCCTTGTTCTGTAGGATCCCGCAGTATTTCATTAACATTGGGATCTGTCTGAAGAGCTGAGCGTATTGATTCAAAACTCTGCTCCGGTGTGTTTAAAATTGAAATAAAAATGGTTTGTAATTTGTGTCCCTCAGAGCTGTAGAGGGCCTTTTTGTAAGTAGAAAAAGAGAGGAAAAGGGGTGGACGTATTCTTCAAAGCACCAGGGGACAAGAAGTAACGTGTGGAAGCTCATTCCAGGCACAAGTCCTACCTGGGGCTGAGGAGAAATTTCCTAACTGTGAGAATAGTTCATCAGTGGGACGGCTTGCCACCAGAAGTTGTGGGTGCCTTATCGCTGGAGGTTTTTAAGAAGAGATTGGACAGCCATTTATCTGATATAGTATAGGGTTTCCTGCTTGAACAAGGGGTTGGACTGGATGACCTCCCAGGTCCCTTCCAACTCTTAAGTAGCAAGATGCCCTTGCCTCCTGAAATCACACACACACACACACACACACACCGTTTCCAGCTTTAGAAATTCAGCATCTTTGTTAGTGGGTTTCCAGAGGCGGCGTTGAGATGTTATACAGATAGTCCTGGTCAGAATTCGGGTGCTTGGCAACCGACTCATATTTATGATGGTTGCAGTGTCCCCGGGGGGCTATGTGATCGGCTTTCGCGAACCTCTGACAAGCCACGTCAGTGGGGAAGCCAGATTCACTTTACAACCGTGTTACTCGCTCAACAGCAGCAGTGATTCGCTTAACAGCCATGGCAAGGAAGCTCGTAAAAATGAGGCAAAATTCAATTGTTTACATCTAGCTCAGCAATGGAAATTGTGGGCTCAATTGTAGTGGTAAAGAATAGAGTAGAAATAGAATAGTTGGAAGGGACCTTGGAGGTCTTCTAGTCTAACCCCCTGCCTAGGCAGGAAACCCTATATCATTTCAGATAAGTGGTTATCCCATCTCTTCTTAAAAACTGCCAGTGTTGGAGCATTTACAACTTCTGGAGGCAAGTAGTTCCACTGGTTAATTGTTCTAACTGTCAGGACATTTCTCCTTAGTTCTAGGTTGCTTCTCTCCTTGACTATCTGTAGATGTTCTGCCAATTGCCACAAGCTGCATCCTTGGACTGACCTTGAATGATTAGGTGATAAGGATTGGCCGGAAGGAGAATCTTGTAGTTGAAGGCTCCTATGGGGAAAAAAAACCGAACCAATTCTGTGATTGGTTGGCATCATTTGAAAATGAATCAAAATGAAAGAATGCAATTACATTTGAAGCCACTCAATGAGGTCAACATCTTTGCTCCAATTCTAAAGTTAGAGTGATGACCCAGGGGGTGACACAAAAGCAACAAAGTCACAAAAATAGGTAAAGTCCCTTTAATACCTCCAACTTGGCCCCCAATGTCCAGTTATCATTGGCTGGAGAAAAAACTCTCCCACAATCAGTTTTCAAAGGGAAGAAATTCCGTCTGAACTCAAAGTAGATATAAATAAAAACCAACACAAACCACAGTGCAGCAATTAATGAGACCAGGCAGGATATGGGATTGAAGACATCAAAAGATAACGAACCATACACACTTGGGCGGACGGCAGAACTCAGGGCCCTTTCCTCCCCCATAAACCACGCAACTCGTCAACAGATAACGAACCACACACACTTGGGAGGGCGCCAGAACTCAGATAAGACTTGACAAACCAGAATAATTTCATGCTTTGCTTCCAGCAACTTTTAAAAGTACAGTTTGCCCTTTTAAACAGTCTTCCCAGCTGCAGCCAATGAAGGGGATCAGGGTCCTTTCCTCCCCCGTAAACCATGCAACTCACGTTGCTCCCTTCTCCGTTCCTCCCTGCGTGCCCTAGGATGAAGAGGGGTCGACCCTAAGTCTTCCTCTGAATCCCCAGCCGGTCTGTGCCCTTCCCCAGTTTCCTCCATAGCCACCAGAGCCACACTCCCACTCCCTGTCAGCTGTTCGAACTCCCCCTCAGAATCAGATTCCAACAGGGACATGACAGCTTGCTTCTCTTGATGTAAACTATAACTTTTAAAACTGTGGCTAATGGGTACTTTTTTTAACCCTTATAACTTCCGTTCTGTCCATCAAGTACATTTTTTGTGTTTTTATTGAATACCTGATAAATACAGGTAGACATTCACTTTTGACCGCCATTAAGCCCAAAAGTTCTGTTCTGAAGCAGGACAGTTGTGAAGTGAGTTTTACGACCTTCCTTGCCAAAGTCGTTAAGTGAAGCACTGCAGTGGTTAAGTTAATAAAATGGTGGTTAAGTGAATCTGGCTTCCCTATTGACTCTGCTTGGCAGAAGGTCACAAAATGGGATTCCCATGATCCCAGGTACACTGCAACTGTCATAAATATGAACCAGTTCCCAAGCATCCAGAATTTGACCAGGTGAACGTGGAAATTTTGACCGCGTGAACATGTGGAAAATGTCCATAAGTCGCTTTTTTTTTCCGGCGCCTTTTGCAACTTCAAACAGTCACTAAATGAACAATTGTAAGTTGAGGTCTACCAGTAACCAATAAATACTTCTTGTTGCAGATCACAATTTCATGATAATATATGTCTTAACGTCTCTTTTTTTTTCTTCCTTACTATCAGACGGCAATGAATATGGCTCGGAATTCGCCTTTCCGTTTTCCTGCAGAGCTGCTGTTGCTGGCTTACCAAGAAGACATGTTTACCACTCATACAGTTGAAGAGATTTTATGGGGGTACACGGATAAGTTTCTGCAGGCGGTACACAATTTTTTCCCCGACGTCGATCCGGTTTTTGGCTATTTTAAACAGGTAACATTTTTGTCGCCAAGGGTAGATGGGCTACTCTTCGCTTTTAGTTGATGCACGTTTTCCTGCACCTGCGGTCTGCTTGCTCGCCGCTTGTGCAGCGCGTTTTTCCTCCTGTTATGGCCCGCCAGCGGCCAGCAGAACTGGCAGCAGATTCGGACAGTGAGGAGGTTGGGGAGTCTGACAAGTGCTCTGCGTCGGAGGCAGAGATAGGGCCACGGGTCCTCTGACAGTTATCAGCTGCCTTCAGAGTTGGACATCAGTGAGGCAGAAGAACAGCTGGAGCCTGTTCCTAGTGTGTGTGTATGCACAGAGCTGCCCGAAGAAGGGAACAATTAAAGAACAAGGGTCGACTTGGGAGTAAAAGCACAAGTGGACAGTGAATGGCCCCTCCCATAGGGAATCAACAGCGAAAGGGTAGTGGGATTCTGCAGGAAACAATTAGTTCATTTGGGTGAACATCTGTTCCTGCATTCTTGCCAAGTATGGCCTGCTACAGTGTGGTGTCTGAAAGATATTGGCTTGGCAACTCTCCAAGCCTGATAAAGATCTATAATTGTGAAATATCTTGAAAGGCTGTTGGCTGGGACTTTGCTGGAGTGGAATTCATTGTAAAGTAAATAAAAGAGGTTTATTGGGGCAAGGAGTCAGCTTTGTGCTTTTGGGGAAGTTTAGGTCAGAGAGTATGGAAATGCTTATTTAGGCAGTCTTGTGTGGTCCTGGTGAAATATTGGGTGAGGATTGTTACCCCTGCTGTTTTTTAAACAGGGCAGCGATTAAAATATGCTGTGCTTGTCTAGTATCCTATAGACTCCAATATCTCCTGGGTGTTCTGCTTATTAGCATCTCATTATGGCTCCCTGACTCTTTTAAATGAGATTTACAGCGGCCCTTTCGGACGGCTGATTGCCATTGTCTTTTTTTCTTGATAGATTTTTTTTTTTTGCCCTTAAGAGGCAGAAAAAGAGGGCAGAAAAAAGGTAACCGACAGATTGCCAGTTTCTTTTCAGCACAGGGTATATTGTGGGGAAGCAAAATAAAGAGATGCATTAGACTTCAAGGAAGTTTATGACAGTTTTAAGGGTTTTTTTTTTTTAAAAAAAGAGGAAAAATAGTCTTGAGGCCCAGTTCTGTGACAAGTCAGACCAGCCACTTGATAGCAATAGGAATAGCACTTAGACTTACATGCTACTTTATTGTGCTTTCCAGCCCTCTCTTATAGAGTCAGCCTATTGCCCCCCAACAATCTGGGTCCTCATTTTACCCACCTCGGAAGGAGGGAAGGCTGAGTCAACCTTGAGCCTGGTGAGATTCGAACTGCCAAATTGCAGGCAGCAGGCATAGCCTGCAGTACTGCACTCTAACCACTGTGCCACCGTGTCTCTTGGGCTCCATATCACTCTGGAGTCCCCAGACTCATTGGCAGAACCATGACCTCAGGGCCTAGTGAAAGAAAGTCAAAGTGAGGGCCAATCTTATCTCCTCGGGATGTTGTTTCAAAGAGAGGGAGCCACTACAGAGAAGGCCCTTCTTCTTGGTCCCGCTAGATGGGCCTCCATAAGAGACGGGACTCATAACATTCCCTGCCTCCTCGCTCTGATGGGTCAGGTAGATATAACCAGGAAGAGGCAGTCCTTCATATAACTTGGTTCCAAGCCATGTAGAACTTCGGAGGTGACAGCCAACAACCCAAATTGGCCCAAGAAGCAAAATATATGGGGGAGGGGGTGTCCCTGCCACTCCCTCCAGCATCACATGGCGGTCTTCGTTTCCTTCTTCACCCAGGCAAAGGTGCTTACCAATAAACCATTTGCTTGGAGTTCCCCAGCTTTAGATGAGCTAGAATTGCCTGGAACCATTGTGTGAGAATACAGATTGCGCTCCAGGTGATTGTTTATTTGACAGGCTGCGAGTTTTCCCTTTTTTAAAAAACAAAAGTTAATTAAAAAAAAAATAGCGCAAGAAGAAGGGTTCTATATTGGCGCCCGTCTGTGGAGGACTCCGAATGTTAATATATTTGCTCCTCCTTATAATAGGAAGAGGCATCAAATAAAGGCTTGGGATGTAGAAGAAGAGCTGGCAGAACTAGAGGGTGGAGTAAAACGTGTCATCAGTTTAGAGCCCTTTCCAAAACCAGCCGTCCTTGAATTTCATTGGCCCTTATCCAGCGCCAATTTGGTGCTGAGCATTTAGTTGGCCAGATTCTTGTATATAGGCTTGAGTAGTGTGGTGGCCTAAAGCTGGAGCTCTCGCCTCACGATCAGGAGGCAGGGAGATTGATCCTAGGTAGAGGCAGATATTTCTCTCTCTGGGGGGGAAAAAACCTCCGCATTGGCGATAGGAAGAGCATCCAGCCATTAAAACACTCAGCTCCATTCAGTTGCCCCGTCTCCACCCCGCAAGGAATTATGGGGTCATTAAAAGAGGATGATGATGATGATTCTTGTATATAGGCTTCAATAAATCATTGATGCTGCCACCTACAGGAATTATCCTGATTGTTTGTGTCTGATATGTGTATACTTTATTCCCGTTTGGAAAAGCTGCCTGAAAGTAAAAATCCTTTTTTGCTGTTTTTTTTTTCCCCTATATAGATGAATGCAACAGATGATGGTGAATATGTCATGTTATCTGGAGACAAGAACTACCTGGACTTCACAAGAGTAATTGAATGGAATGGCAAAGAGTAATGTTTGTTCCTTCTTTTTTTTCTTCTCCACTGGTGCTCTTTTATCTCTGTGGCAGTGCACATTGTAATGTTCACCTTATATTTTAACTCATTCATTTGATTTTTATCCCGCCTTCATTATTGTTTTTAAATAACTCAAGGGGGAGAACATCCCTAATATTCCTTCCTTCTCCTAATTTTCTCAACAACAACCATCCTGTGAGGTGGGTTGGGCTGAGGAGAGTGACTGGCCCAAAGTTAGCTCACCATTTTTCATGCCTAAGGCAGGACTGGAACTCAACATCTCCTGGGTGATTGGCCCAAAGTCACCCAGCCAGCTTACTTGCCTGAGGCAAAAGTAGAACTCACGGTCTCCTGGTGATTGGCCCAAAGTCACCCGGTCAGCTTTCATGACTAAGGTAGAACTAGAATTCAAAGTCTCTTCTAGTGACTGGCCCAAAGTCACCCATTTGGTTTTCATGCCTAAAGAAGGACTAGAACTTACCGTCTCTTGGTGATTGGCCCAAAGTCACCCAGCTGGTTTTCGTGCCTAAAGTGGTACTAGAATTCACAGTCTCCTGGAGCCAGTCAAAAACCACCCAGCTGTTTTTCATGTCTAAGGAAGGACTAGAACTCACAATCTCTCCCCAAAGTCACCCAGCCAGCTTTCTTCCCTGAGGCAAAACTAAAAATTAACCATCTCCTGGTGATTTCCCAAAGTCACCTGGCTGGATTTCATGCCCAAGGCAGAACTAGAATTCAAAGTCTCTTGGAGACTGGCCCAAAGTCACCCAGTTGGTTTTCATGCCTAAGGAAGGACTAGAACTCACCGTCTCTTGGTGATTGTCCCAAAATCACCCAGCTGGCTTTCGTGCTTAAAGTGGAACTAAAAACTCACTGTCCCCCGGGTTTCTAGGCCCAGCCCTATAACCCATAGATCAAACCCCCTATTGTAAAAATGATCCATTAGATCCAGTGGATTTCCCTGTCCTTCCCAAAAAATTCTTAATAGTTTGGATTACAAAAAAGGTTTTGGATACTGCTGTTCAGTCTCCATGGGAAAAACTTCCCTTCTTCAGACTCAATCTTGATAAAAAATTAAGAATTATTTCTTCCTCGGTGTCTCTGATTAAGTACAGAAAAAGTAGGAGGATGCTTCAAGGAACATCGCCTCTTATCTTTTGGCCAGTTGAGTTTCAGGAAAACCCATAATCACGATTAAGAAAGAAGGCGGCTTGGGAAAAAAATTATTCTGGGTGGGTTTGTGTTAGGGATTGCCTGTGTTTATTTTCCTTATCTTGAAAAACTCAAGTCCGTAATTAGACTTTGCTTTCACAAGATGTTGCCTGGGGTTTAAATACCAGATCCTGGGTGAAAGAGGCCTTTTGATCTTCGACCCAGCAGGATTTCTCTTTTATGTGTAAAACTAATCCTTGATTCCTTCTGATCTCTTCTCCTGATAGCAAGCTAGACTGGTGGACAACACCCAGCAGTAACATGATCAACGGAACCGATGGAGGGACGTTCCACTCACTGATCAGCAAAGATGAAATGATCTATATCTTCTCTACAGATTTCTGCAGGTAAGAACAATGGGAAGCATTGGCTGGAATTCAAGACTGAATCATAGCTTTGGCCTGTTGACTCATCTTGGATTGTTTGTGGTCTGCTTGAACTCTCAGTGTCATATTTCCCATTACAATAAAAGGTTTTTTCCATCTCGGTCTGGGATAGTCCTCAACTTACAATAGTTTGTTTAGTGACCGTTCACGGCGCAGAAGAAGGTGACTTAACGATCATTTTTCACGCTTATGACTGTTGCAGCATTCCCATGGTCCAGGGATCAAAATTCAGATGTTGAGTGACCCAACTCATGTTTATGACATTTTGCAGTGTCCTGGGGGTCATGGGATCCTTTTTTGTGACCTTCTGACAAGGACAGTCAGTGTGGAAGCCAGATTCACTTAACAACGGTGTTACTAATACTGAACCGCAGCGATTCACTTAATAAAGGTGGCAAGAAAGGTTGTAAAATGGGGCAAAACTCACTTAACAAGTGTTTCACTTAGCAACAGCAATTTTGGGTTCAATTGTGGTCATAAGTTGAGGACTACCTGTATTGTGTCTAGTGAACACAGCCATTGTGGTATCAATAGAAGAGAATATTTGTTACTTAGGGTTGATGCTCTCTAAGCTTGGTGGTTTTCTTGCTGATGTTCCATTATGAATAGGCAGAAAACTAGAAGTGTGCATCCATGAACCCCAACTAACAGTCAAAGACATGATAAAGACTTCTTAATTTCACAAAATATGGACAGACTTAACCATAGTTTCAGCTGGGAAACTTTGAGCATCCTAAACAAAGCCAAATGCAAAAACACCAGAGAATTCCTGGAAGCCCAGCATTCAGAGAAATCGGCCATCAACAGACACACACAGATAAACCACATTTACATACCACTCAAAAGAGACAATCAAATAATCCTAAATGAAACAAACAACCCCAAACGCCTCCTTACTGGCAGCCAACACCCACATGAGCAGAAATTCAAACCAAGATTAACACTAGACTAACAATAAAAAAACACCCCAGTGAAGAAACTACCAATGCAGAGAAACAAGCTCACAGCAAACCATCAAGAACATTCCCAGGGCAAGCCACTAGCGTATAAAAATAAGAGCAAATCCACCCCCTTTGAGCACTGATGATGATACCTAGTTTCTTAGTGCAACATCTGCAAGAAAGCCACCAAGCTCAGAAAACACCAAGGACCCCTCGGTGCTTGTGGCTTGTAAAACATGACATAAACACTTAGGGGGCTCTGGAGCCGCATGCAGCTCTTTGGGCCCTCTGCTGTGGTTCCCTGTTGGGTGATCCCACCACTGGCTGCCCCTGCCCCTTGCCCTCCCATTCACTCCTCACCTGTCCTGAGAAGGTAAAACACAAAAAACAGATATAAGAGGGAGGGAGGGAGAGAGAGACCCATCTCCCACAGAAAACACCCAGAGCCACAAAAACCAGGTAGGTGTGGCTGTGGCAGGTCATGTGACTGGGTGGGAGTGACGTTGAGTTGACCACGCCGATCCAAGTTTTGTGGCTCTCTGTGTTTTCTTTTCTGTGGGAAACAGGTCCAAATGGTTCTTTGAGTGTTTAAGGTTGCCCTGATTTAGGGCGTGGCATGCACTCAAGCGAAAACAACCTGCATGCAGTGTCAACCTGGGTTATCTCTGGAAATGTACGTGCCTTAACCAAAGCAGACTCTTTATATTATTTTGTTCTTTTCCAGATCCATATATCTAACCTTCGAGGAAGAGTTAACCGTTTTGGGAATTCCAACGTACCGGTTTACACCTCCTTTGAAAATCTTTGCCAATGTCTCGGTTAATCCAGACAATGCTGGGTTCTGTGTCCCTGCCGGACACTGTATGGGGTCTGGAATCCTAAATGTCACAGGTTGCAAACAAGGTGAGTCAGTCACAAACCAGAAGGAGTCGAGTACCCGTCTCTGTGAGTCCTTTTAACAGGTACTGCTCACTTACGAGAGGGACACGGTGGCTCAGTGGCTAAGATGCTGAGCTTGTCGATCAGAAAGGTCGGCAGTTCGAACCCCTAGCACCACGTAATGGAGTGAGCTCCCCTTATTTGTCCCAGCTTCTGCCAATCTAGCAGTTTGAAAATGCAAGTAGAAAAATAGGGACCCCTTTGGTGGGAAGGTAACAGCGTTCCGTGCGCCTTTGGTGTTTAGTCATGCCGGCCACATGACCATGGAGACGTCTTCGGACAGCACTGGCTCTTACTTGGCTTTGTAACGGAGATGAGCACAGTGTCCCCTAGAGACGGAAATGACTAGCACATATGTACGAAGGGAACCTCTATCTTTACCTTACCTCAATTTATAACCACAACGGAACCCAGAAGTTTCCTCATATGTCATGAGGGTTGTAAGTCAGGGCAACCACATGACTGACCCAATGTTGTGACAATTTTTGCAGCTCTCATTAAATAAACACCGTGGTCATGAAGTGGACACAATGGACTTTTTGGGGGGGGGGCTGGAAATCACAAGCAAATGCTGGTTTCTGACCAAAAAACCCCGCCCCCGTAGTCACATGACTGAGGGATGCTGCAAATGGCCGTAAAAGCAGACCAGTTGCTGAACACGCCAAACGCACTCCTGTGACCACGGCTGGGGGAAAGCATCAGAATTTTGAATCCAGATCATAAGTATATATTGTTATATACTTATGACAATATTGTTTTATTACAGTTACACTGCATATTGTTTTATTTAACTATAGTTATATTGTTCAGTTTTGACATAGGTAGCCTCTTTGACCCGCTCTTTCAAACCAGTGGTCTTCTCTGTCCAAACTGTGGACAGAGAACGTCAAAATTGAACAGCCCGCCACACCCATTTGTATCACTCAAGTGACCCTGAGGACATAGATAAATCTCCAAGTGGCCTCAATGACTCTAAAAAAGGATGCAAATTGATACTCCTAGCTGTCTGCAAGGAGTATCAATCCTTCCATTCCACACCATCCTAGCAGAGCTGAAGAAGCTTCTTGGATGAGAAGCGAAATGTCTTCAAAGAAAAAAACAGACAGTCCAATTGCCTCTTCAAAAAAAGCACCTTTGAGACAACCTGACCTCCATAGACAGTGCTCTATAATTGCCAGTATTACAGAATTTTTGATAGCAATCGGTTTCTGAGTTTTAACAGATGGATGAATGAGCAGGATAACACGAATTGACAACATGTGGCATTTGAAAAAAGATTCTGAAATCTGGTCGTGTGTTGTGATGACCTGAGGCGTGACACAAAAATAACAAAGTCACAAATAGAATAAATTCCCTTTAATGCCTCCAACTTGGCCCCCAACGTGCAATTATCCTCGGCTGGAGATCAAACCCTTCAAAAAACAGTCTATGAAGGGCAGAAATGCAGTCCAACCCAAAGTAAAGATAATTCAAAATAAAAAAAACTTAACACAAACCACACTGAAGTAATTAACACAGCAGGGCAGGATGATAAATTGCAGACTTCCAAAGGATAACGCAGCAACCACAGTTGGGAGGACACCAAAACCCAGATAAGCCTTGACAAAGATAATGCATGCTTTGCTTCCAGCAAGGTGCTGTGTGCAAATGCCCTTCTTATATCCTGTTCCTTCAGCTGCAACTAATGAAAGGGTTCAGGGCCCTTTCCTCTCCCGTAAGCCATGTTGCTCCCTTCTCCATTCCTCCCTGTGTGTCCTAGTATGAAGAGGGGATGGCCCTGGGTCTTCCTCTAAATGGCCAGCCAGATTGTACCCTTCCCCCGTTTCTTCCACAGCCACCGGAGCCACACTCCCTGTCAGCTGCGCAATCTCCCCCTCAGAATCAGACTCCAACAAGGGCATGACATGTGTACAGGAGGTATTTTAAAATACACGGATACATGATAATTCCTTATTTGTTCATTTTTAACCGTTTTGTTATTGTTGTTGTTGTTGTTACAGGGGCCCCGATATTCTTATCGCTCCCCCATTTCTTTCATGCTGAGGAGAAGTACGTCAAGTCAGTGGAAGGCATGCACCCAAATAAACAGAACCACGACACGTTTCTTGATATTAATCCAGTAAGTCTCTTTGTTTCGGTGAACCTCAAAATCATCTACAGGTAGTCCTCTACCTACGGCCGCAATTGAGCCCAACATTTCTGTTGCTGAGCAAGATGGTCGTTAAGTGAGCTTTGCCCTGTTTTATGACCTTTCTCACCAAGGTTGTTAATCACTGCAGTTGTTATGTTAATAATATGGTTCTTTCCATGAATCTGGCTTTCTCGTTGACTTTGCTGGTCAAAAGGTCGCAAAGGGGGATCGCAGGACCCTGGCAGCCATCATAAATCGGAGTCAGTTGCAAAGCATCTAAATTTTGATCACGTGACCACGGGGATGTCACAACAGTCATAAGTGTGAAAAATGGTCCTCAAATACCTTTTTTCAGCACCGTTGTAACTTTGAATGGTCACTAAACAAATTGTTGTAAGTCAAGGACTACCTGTATTTCATTGGCTGCATGCTCATAGAGTACTAAGTCAAGCTTTTTTTAAAAAAAGTATGAGCAACATCCTGGTTTCTATGTAATGCAAATTTTGACAGTGGTGGGATTCAAAATTTTTTACTACTGGTTCTGTGGGCGTAGCTTGGTGGATGTGGTATGGCTTGGTGGGCATGGCAGGGGAAGGTTATCCCCATTCCCTCCTCACTTCTGGGGGAAGGTTACTGCAAAATCTCCATTCCCTCCCCACCCCACTAACCTGCTTTCCAGCTCCGTTCTCCTATGCAGGGCAACCAAAGAAGATCCAGCCAATCAGCTGGGACTCAGGAGGCAGAGAATAGATGGGGTTGGCGGGGCCAATCAGAAGTGGGATTTGCCGGTTGACTGAACGACTCAAAATTTCATCTACTGGTTCTCCAGAACTGGTCAGAACCTGCTGGATTCCACCTGTGATGCAAAAACTCTGCGTAGTGGGTCACAGAATCTGGTTTCGGCGTTTTATTTTGTGATGGTTCTTTTGTGAGTTCATGGCTTCGATGGTCCTTCCCAGCTCTGTTCATTCTCTGCATTTGGTCATGGTGGCTTTGGAAATGCCTGACTCATCTGATCAGTGTATGATTGTTAATGGAATTTGGAAAGGACTAATGAAGTTGGAAAGTCAGGCCAGCCTCCTATTAGTGAATTAGGAATTCAAATTAAAGTCTCCCAGGCACATGAATAAATAAATGAAGGAGAAAGAGAATCCAGCATTTCCCCTGAGTCATTCGCTCCAAGCTTAAACTGTATTGACTGCTAGGAAGTTGTTCCGAAGCTCAGTTGGAATTTGCCTGGCCTGTAACTTAAATCCACATTTCTGTGTCTTGTACTCTGGAACGAGAAGAGAACACATATTGGCTGCCTTCTTTGCGGTATCCTTTTAGGTATTTAAAGAATGCATCCATTCCTTCTCAGTTGTCTTTTTATTTTTTCACAACTAAACACATCCATCTTTTGTCACTTTTCACATCTAGTTTTTATTTTCTGACCCCCCCTCTTAAAGGGTCGTGCTCACAAGTTGATAAAAAATATGAAGATGGGACTTGTACAATAACAAAATCCTGGAAGCCAAATCAACCATCAACAGACACATAGATACACAACGTCTGCATACCATTCAAAAGAGACCATCAAAAAGCTAAAAAGGAAACCAAAGAAACTCACCTCGTTAGCAATTAACACCCAGATCAGCAAAGATTTAACACAAAGGTTAATACTAGACCAACAACCCGGCTGTAAACAATAAGTTAGTCACCTGGTTGATAAGTAAACCTGGCCTCCCAATGGACATTGCTTGTTGGAAACTCGCAAAAGGTAGATCACATGACCTTGGGACACAGCGACGGTCGTAAGTAGGAAGCAGCTGCCAAGTGTCAGAATTTGGATCAGGTGATCATGGGGATGCTGCAAAGGTGTTAATTTTGAAAAAACAGACATAAGTCTTTCATTGTTCAGTGTTGTTGTAACACTTTGAACTGTCACTAAACGAATGGTGGTAAGTTGACGACTACCTGCGCTAGATTTGCACTGGATTGGTAGAGTGAATGTGGCTGAAACAATACGTTTGATTTTGAAGTGAAAGCACACTTGTTTTTCCCTTTCAGCTGACGGGAGTTTTGGTGCGAGCGAACAAACGAATGCAAATCAATGTTTATGTTGAAATGATACCTGGATTTATGTAAGTATTCTATGGAGAACCTGGCTGGTGGAGTGTGTATATGTGTGTATATATATGTGTGTGTGTGTGTGTATTTCATTCATTCATTTATTCAATCCATTAAACAGGAGAATAATGCATGTACAAATGGAACGATAACATATGTATAAATCAAAGGAATCGTATACATGCAAATCATGCATTAGTATATTTAAGCAGCGAGAAAGATATTCAGCAGAAAAACCAGCTTATGAAATAGACAGGCAATTTAGGTTTCAGCATCTCTCCTTACGGTCTGAGCTCAGCAAAACGGGCAGCCAAAATCAAAAAAGTATGTATGAAAAAATAATTTCAATAAAGGGCCGGCCTGGAAATAGCAAAGGACCGGCCTGCGGTGCCTCTGGCAGCCAAAATGGACCGGGGGGGGGGCGTGCACGGCCCCCTCCACCCCGTATGGACCAGGATGGCCTCCTGCAACATTCTACCACCCCAAACAGCAAAGTGCTGTAGGAGGCTGTCTAGGCCGAAAACAGGCCGCAGAGGGGCTGTGTGTGCCCCCCCCCCGCTCTCCCATTTTGGCCAGCAAAGTGCTACAGGAGGTGCCCTCCCCACCCACCCCCAGCCTGAGGAGAACTATGGTGCTGATCCGGCCCTCAAAGAAATCCAGTTTGACACCCGTGAATCAGATGGTCAAATTGGATTTGAGGCTGCCGGGGGGAGGGATTTGTCCACCAAATAAGTCAGTAGTCCGCAGCCTCGGCCACTTTTAAGATGGTCCACTAGATTAAACTCCACCTCTGAGGAAAAATACATTTAAAATGGAGGCTGGAGATCTCAACCTCACCCTCTCTGGAAATATTCTAGCATTATGTTTCATGGGGGGCAGAGGGGACAACGGGATGGGGTAGGATAGCCTTGCTATAAAGAGACAGGCCCGAGATTTGCCTCCGGTCTGCACTCCAAACAGGTTCATGCCTGCGTGACTACAAGTAGGCCTCATTTAATGACTGTCTTGTTTAACAGCTGTCCACAGTTAATGATGGCGATGGAAAAGAAATTTGGCCACCAATCCTCACTTTGCCAAGCTTGCTAGGGGTCTGGAGGCTAAAACATCGGATGAACAGTTGCAGAGACAGGATATGTCTAGTCTAATGAAGAGAAGGACAAGGGGGTGACATGATGGCAGTCTTCCAGTAATTTAAGGGGCTGTCCCAGAGAAGAGGCAGTCAGTGTATTCTCCTAAGCACAAGAAGTAACAGATGGAAGTTTAACAAAGAGACGTCCAACCTAGAATTGAGGAGAAATTCCCTGATAGGGAGAATAATTAAATCAGTGGAACTAATTGTCTTCAGAAGTTATGGGTGCTCCATCGATGGAGGCTTTTAAGAAGAGCTTGGACAACTAATTGTCCTTGAGCAGGAGGTTGGACTAGATTTCCAAAATCTCTTCCAATTCTGTTATTCTGTTATAATGCAAAGGAAAGCTGAAGTACAGTTACCAACACAATTGCAGTTTCCTTAGCAACCACTTCACTTAACAACTGGATTGCCTATTTCAATTGGGGTCTCTTGACAAGGACAACCTGGATCCCATTTCCCTGAGCTTATTTCAAGTTACACATACACAATACTTTAACAGTGTGGCATCAATATAGCATACATTTAGTATAGGCCAACTTAATACCAGTCATATCTCTTAATACACATATTCACATTAAATCATAATCCTTCATTGCTTATTTTCAACATTTCAGTACTCTCTCCTAATGCCAACCACCATATCAAGTAAACATACCTAGTAATTTCATTATTCAATTTCCTCCCCAATTTTTTTAAATGAGAAATTTTCATTTGGCAAGCAATATATGGTTCCAGGTTTCACATCTCAATACAAACATGACCATAGTTACCTATTCATTTTATGTATTCAGTTTCATATCACATTATCCTTATTAGTATTAAATATTAAACTTATCCAATTCCGATTCATGTTATAACTTATTTCATTTTCCATCATGTAACTGTTGAAGAAGGATCATCCTCTTGAAAATCACTAGAAAACTCTCCGGTTTTCTCTATATTTTTGTCTCATTTCAGCCAAACAGGGAATATCAAGACAATGCCCTATCCAGTGATGTTTGTAAATGAGGTAGGTACTGATGAAACATACTCACCTTCACAATTCTGTGAATCTGGGAAGGGAAGCGGAGACTTGATGCATGTCAGATGAGGAACAGACTAGACATTTCTGTCAGCTGCCACCTTACACTTGCAGTGACGGTGACAATCTGTCATGAACTCTGGGGAGGGTGGATGGGAGGAAGAATGCTGGGGGGAAAGCGAAAGTAATGGCTGTATCTCCCGGAGATGCTGCCTCAAGGTCATCCGGCTGGGAGAAGAAGGCAGCTGCATATCAACACTTCTGAAAACATCTTGCTTGCGCCTGATTGGTCACAGTGGGTCAGCGATGGGAAGCAGTTAAGGGAGGGAAAAGTTGAACTTGGGGATTTGGGCTCGTCATTTTCAGTTCTGGCTGTGCATGACTGCAATACGAGCCGTGGTGTCGCAGTGGTTAGAGTGCAGTACTGCAGGCTACGTCTGCTGACTGCCAACTGACTGCAATTTGGCGGTTCAAATCCCACCGGGCTCAAGGTTGACTCGGCCTTCCATCCTTCCGAGGTGGGTAAAATGAGGAACCCAGATTGTTGGGGGCAAGAAGCTGACTCTGTAAACCGCTTAGAGAGGGCTGTAAAGCGGTATATAAGTCTAAATGCTACTGCTAACGGAACTATACCTCTCTCAACACATGGAGCCAAGGTTGGTTTCTATTTAGAGGGTTAAGTGCTGGCAGATCTGACAATTTCAGTCTTACCTCTGAGAAGAGGCATCAGTCTGGTCAGTCTGATCAGAAAGTCCAAAAAAAAGGAGGAAACAACATCTCACAGAGTTCACCCCCTCCCATATTCTCAGTCATAAATAAAGGTTAAGAGTATGCTTGCTTAGTTTTTCCCAAACCTCCTGACCTTAAATGCAAATTTTGAGGCTCGGCCTTCTCCTTCTAAAACAATACTTGGCCACCGTGGTATGGGCAGATAAACCCAAGTTGTGTCTCCTTCTCCACCTCCTTGTTCATTCTTTCCCTTCTTAGAGTTTTGTGCTTGACGATGCAAATGCAGGAATACTCAGGGCGGCTCTGCTTGAATCCAGTCTGGTCCAGGCTGTCCCATTCATCATGTTGGCACTGGGAATTATTTGTGGAGCAGTGTTTCTGGCAGTCACCTATTGGCCCAAAGGGAAAAAAGAGGAGGTAAGGTTGTTTGAAGGTCTCCTTATTTCCCTGTTATTTTATTTTAAAAGCTTCCTTCCTTCCTTCCTTCCTTCCTTCCTTCCTTCCTTCCTTCCTT
>NW_020769399.1:2292305-2305251 GCF_900518735.1 Pseudonaja textilis | reverse complement strand
CCTTCCTTCCTTCCTTCCTTCCTTCCTTCCTTCCTTCCTTCCTTCCTCACCTGCCTACTTGTTCATTTTAGGGGAAAGGTTTAATAGACCCACAGTAAAATGCGTCTCAGCAACATTCTGATGCTGACACATGGTAAGACCACGCAAAATTTGTCTCTTCCTGGGGTCTCCAAACTGCCAACAAGGAGCTTGAATAAGGAATTCTGAAATCTTAAAGCTTAGTTTTACACATGTACCAGCCACTTATTGGCATTATGGGTGCGGAAATTCCTATTGGTTAATTAAAATCGTATTGCATAAATGAATATTATTCCCTTACGATGGGCTCAAGAGACTATATGGAACTTTGAGCATCATGAAGTATAAATATACATGTGTGAACCAGTTTTGAGATTTAATTGTTCTGCTTTAGTAACCTAGGCCTCGGGTTACCCACTCTCAACTCTTGGTAGATTGCAACAGCTTTGGGATGGCTTGGCTCAGAGGTCTCCAAACTTGCCAACTTGTGGACTTTAACTCCCAGAATTCCTCAGCCAGCTGGCTGAGGAATTCTGGGAGTTGAAGTCCACAAATCTTAAAGTTGGCAAGTTTGGGGACCCTTAGCTTAGCTGGAGCCATTTAAAAACAAAACAAAAGATACTAAAGTGATATCCTAGATTAATCAAGCAGTTTATTGCTTTTTAATGCTGGTGCTTGCATAAAAATTGTAGTTCATGTATAGTTTGCCATGAAAGCCATTCTCTTGTGTGTGCCAAAGAGATAAGGCCACCCAGAACAGTGTTTGCTAACCTTGGCCAATTTGAAGAGGTGTGGACTTCAACTCCGAGAATTCCCCAGCCAGCAAGCTTCCTCAGTGGGGCATATGGCAGTCACCCTCCCCCAAAGGCCAAACACCAGGAAGCCTTTGTTGTTTCAAGTGGCTGCTGAAGGAACGGTCGTAATTCGAGGACTGCTTGTAAGGGAGAGCAGGAGTAATTTTGAGGTACCAAAGAAAGAGCTGTTAGCAAGATGGCGGTCAGATAAAAGAAACCTGAGTCTGGGCTAGAGGTGTAATTTGAGGAAGCATCTTAAACAGGACTCTCTCTGTGTGTCTACGGAGACTCAGTCATCCAAGTTGTCCCAAAGGTGCCTTTTTTTTCAAGAGGCAGCTGAACGTTCTGATTTTTCCTTTGAAGACGTTCCGCTTCTCATCCAAGAAGCTTCTCCATTTCTCCTCAGAAATGGTCTAGGTAGGGTCTCCTGCTTGGGCAGAGGGGTTGGACTAAATGACCTACAAGGTCCCTCCCAACTCTGTTAATCTGATTAATGAGCTCTGAGCTGCTTGGATGAGAAGCGAAGCGTCTTCCAAAAAAATAATAATAATCAGAAAGTCCAGTTTTCTCTTGGGAAAAAAAGGACCTTTGGGACTCTGTAATTCTCACAAAGAAAAAGAGATGAAGAGAAAAAGAGCATTCAGACTTGCAAAGTTCTCTTATGTGAACTTTATCATAAATGTCATGTTTGCATTCATAACTCTTGGCTTTCCAGTCAGCTTCACCCTGAAGAGTCAACATATACCTTGGAAGTTATCCCCTTTCCCCTCACTACATAACTACCCTGTTTCCCCCAAAATATGACTTACCCTGAAAGTAAGTCCTAGCTTTATTTTTTACATGTGAACCCAATATAAGCCCTACCCCAAAATAAGCCCTAATTAAGATCCTGCCCACTCCAGAGTGCGCAGGTAAATATTAAGCTACGGTGGGGATGGGGGAGGGGTAGAACTGTTTTACTACTTATCTTTGGACAGTTGTAGCCAGGCCTCACACACCCCGACACCTGCCTTGCCGGCCCATTTCTTCTGCAGCTGGCAAGGCTTTCCTGAAGGCCTCTGTAGCTGATAACAAAGCTCCATTTTTGGCTGCAGAGGCCTTCAGGAAAGCCTTGCCAGCCGCAGAAGTAGTAGTTCCTGAAAGCCTCTGACAGGGAAAAGAAGGCCGGGGTGATGCGCATGAGTGAGGGTAGTTAGTGGACGACATCCCCCGAAAATAAGACCTGGTGCCTTTTTTGGTGGCAAAAAAAATATATAAGACAGGGTCTTATTTTGGGGGAAGTGCGGTATTATGTGGGCCCCTGCACAGACTGGGGAGAAGCTGGATCCCCCAGTCTTCAATCAATCAATCATTTTATTACAGTCTCAAACCAGAGACCGGAACAAATAAAAGCACTCAGTAAATATACATTTAAAAATTCTACTATAAAATAATAAATTGCAACTAAATAAAATCCTGTCTGTCAATTATACGCGGTGCAACTCTATTAAAATGACAATCCATTAACTCTGTGGCCCGTTTGTAGGTTCAATGCTAAAAGGGGAAAGACTAAGCGGTGCAAAGGGTTTGCCAGTCTTAAATCAAGCCCCCACAGTATGGTAGTCCTCGACTTACAACAATTCGTTTAGTGACCGTTCAAAGTGATAACGGCACTGAAAAAAATGGGACTTACGGTCGTTTTTCACACTTAACTACCGTTGCAGCATCCCCGGGGTCAGGTGATCAAAATTCAGGCAAGTGCTTGGCAAACTGGCTCCTACTTACAACAGTGTGCAATGTTTGGGGGTCACGTGACCCCTTTTTGCGATCTTCGGGCAAACAAAGTCAATGCAGAAGCTAGTTTCGCTTAACCACCATGTTGCTAATTTCACAACTGCGTCGAATCCCTTCAAAATGGGGCTCGAGAAAGGTCGTGAAATGGGCAGAGCTCACTTAACAAGTGTCTCGCTTAGCAACAGAAATGTTGGGCTCAGTCAGTGAGGGTCGTAAGTCCAGGGCTACCTCTTCGCACAGTGCCGGCGAAGAGGAACATTTGAGGAAAGGACTTCCTGCTTTGGCTTCTGGGTGCTTCATCTTCTAAACAGGGACCCTAAACTCTGAGAATGACCCCACATTTCTGTGTTGGGGATCCCTCTTGGGTTCTGATCTATGGGTCTGTAGGGCTTTCATTGGTCTGCAATGTGGAGAGAAGGGATGTTATTACCGTATTTTTCAGAGTATAAGATGCACTTTTTCCACCCCCAAAAGTGGGTGGAAATGTCTGTATGTCATATAGACCGAATGTTGCCAAAGCCCCGCCCACCCACCGGCCCCCACCCTTTGGCCTCTGCCTCCCAGCAATTTGCCTCCTTACAGCAAACAGCCTGTTTCAGCTTCAACACAGCCTGATTAGCACAAATGGCTGATTGCCAGTTGGATCCACCTCCCGACGATCAGCTGTTTCAGGCTGCAGGGATTGCCATTGCCTGTTGCTGCCTGAGTGCGCCCCATTTTCGGCCTCTGTGTGCCCCATTTTGATCCCCATTGCCCAGAACGAGCCGAAAATGGGACGTGCGGAGGCAGCAATAGGCGATGGCAATCCCTGCAGCCTGAAACAGCCGATCGTCAGGAGGCCGAGCCAACCGACAATCAGCTGCTTGTGTTAATCAGGCTGAACCTGAAACAGGTGTTCAGTGTGCTGAACCTGAAACAGGCTGTTTGCTGTTTGCTGCAAGGAGGCAAATTCTTGGGAGGAAGAGGCAGATTTTTTTTTCCTCCCCGAAAGCTAGGTGCGGCTTATACTTCGGAGTGTCTTATATTCTGAAAAATACAATAAACTCGAATTGCTTGGCTCCCTTTTCTGATCTTAGAGGGAATATATAAATACTGCTCTTCAGGGATGGTATGGATTTGGTGAGATTTGGTCCTGGTGAAGGTACTTCATGGGCTGGATTTATTTATATTTTTAAGCACCTGGTTGTTTTTACATAGTCTTGTGAAACCAACAAGGTACATTTTTACAGAGATGTTCTCCTCAGCATTGGCACCCAAAGGTAGGTTGTTCTATTCCAATGTTTTTAGAGCTTAAAAATTAAAAGGCTCACTAAACCTTGCAGCTCAGGTGAATTCAGCTATCTAATATTGCTGCTTCTTGCAAATGTGATCTTCTATTCAGATTCATTGCTTGAGTAGAAACCATGGAAATTGGAGAGAAAAAACCAACCCAACACATTTCTTTGACCCTAGGAATAAAACAGCTTAGGAAATAAAACATCTCCCTGCTAGACCCATTTCTCACCAGCAAGGAGAAATTGAATTAAAAACACATTTGAACATAGGATCCTTCCCATGCATTCTGAAATAGGACTGTCTTAGGAATTCAATGCCACTAGATGGATCTGCTCAAATAGTTCAGAGGGTACTTGTGGGGTCTTTGGTGTTCTCTGAGCTCAGTTGTTTTCTTGCAGATGTTTCATTACCCAACTACGAAATTCCATCAGTGTTAGAAAGGAGTGGGGTTGCTCTCTGTTTATATAAAAGTGGCTTCCCCTGTCAATATTGATGGAGTGTTCTGGATGGTTCCTCGATTAGATTATTGTTTGTGGTTGGATTGTTTGTCGGAATTAGTAGTTCCTTGACTGGGGAATTGTTTATTGCTTGATGATCTTGTATTAATCTTGGCGTTAATCTCTGATTATCTGGGTGTCGATTGCTGGGGAGGAGGTATGGTGGCCTTTTAAGACATAAGACATAAGAATTTATTTGTCATTACACTCACGAGCGGGTGCAACGAAATGAGGTGCTCTTCCACAAGTAAAACTGGACAACACCATTGAAAGAAGCTTTTAGCTTTTTGATTGTCTCTTTTGAACGATATGTAGATGTTGTTTACCTCTATGTGCCTGTTGATGGCTGATTTGTCGAAGTGCCAGGTATTCTATATCAGATGGAAGGGGCAGAGGCTAATATTCGACTTCAAGCTCTTTATTCCGTAACAACAACAGCAAGAACAATCTGTCTGACAGCTCACCCTTTTATAGGGAGCTGTCAGATGGCTCAGCTAATCAGGTTACACTATTTTTTCCCACTGTTATGGCAGATCTGAGTGAAGCCTTCATTTCTTGGCTTCACTCCTTTATTTCAATATTCCACATCAGGCTTCCAGGAATTCTCTAGCGGTTTTGGATTTAGTTTGGTCTCACAGTTTCCCAGTTGAAATTATGGTAAAAGCAGCCTATGTTTTTATTGCCCTGCCAGTGTTGGTGGGACACTTCCTTCTAACACCGATACATAGTTGGGTAACGAAGCATCTGCCAGGAAACAACCAAGGACCTCACTCTGAGCTGCTAAATATTCTATTCTATCAGATCAGCCCTTGGTTAGAGTCCACTCATCAACAATTTATCTGTGAACAGGACTTGAGAAAAATCTACTTGGATTCTTTGTCATCTCCAGCAAAGTTGCAGGAGTCAAATGATGAAACGAGTCGTGTAAACACAATCTTCTAAATTAACTCTTTGCTTTTTTTTTTCTTTTTTGCCTCCCCCTAATAACAGGGTAACGTTGATGAGCGAGCTCCACTTATCCGGACTTAACTCCATCTCCCTCGACCATGCCAGGTTTACAAAAAAAAAGAGAGCTTCACAATGATGACTGAAAAGGGCAAGCGTTTTTGAACTGCCACCACAACCTACCACTTCAATGGCAACCTTGAAGTCGTCCTCTTGCTAGCATTTAGTAACCCTCTGCTTCCAAGGAAGGTTGGGCATTTGTAAACTGAACCTAAACGGAGGGGGGCAGCATTACAGGCTTTTTAAAGGGGTCGGTTGGACGCCATTTGCCACCGCTTTCCCAGAGTGTGAAAATAGCAGTAGTATTTCACTACACTTCTATCATTTTGTTGGACTTGTGGAGTTGCAACTGCACCTGGTTTCCCTTGCTGTTTATTGGAGGTGTCATGAAAGATGACGTCAGCCTTTGATGACATCCTTATTACTTTAGGAGATTTGCTAGTCCAGCCCTTGTCCTGTCATAATTTGATTTCTTGGTGAATCTTACGGGTCAGATCTACTTGGAGTTTCACTTTTCCCATAGCGTAAATCTTTGCACCGGAAAGAAAAAAGAAGAATTTTACATACATCCAGGAAAATGCCTATTTTTGTTCAGGCCATCAAATGCCCCTTTCGGTGTTGGTTTGTTTTTTAATTTCCTTTTGAGTAAAAGGCTCAGATCAGCTTTTATTAACTTGGCACCCTGTGGCAGTGCCAACTCTTTGAGAGAATACCAGATTGAGGAAGGCTGCCTCAGGTGTTTGCTAGTGAATTCTCTCCTATTTGTGTATCTATGGAAATAGAGTTGGCAATAGAGTAGAAATAGAGTTTAAAAGATCCAGCCCCTGGACCCAAAAGATTTACTGGGATTTTAACTATTTTATTTTATTTTTTTTAAAAAGTACACACACAAAGTATGTTTGAAAGCGCCATCTCTACAAACTGGACACATCACACATATTTTCCAAGAATACACAACTTCATGTGTGAAGGTTTTTTCACTCATCCTTCTTAAAGGATCTCCTTTAAAAGTGATTTGGGGATAACAGATTTCTTCTTTAAATCCAACACACATTTTTTTGTCAAGATCTAAAGGCCTCTTCCCTCAGAGACATCCATCCAGATGTGGCCGTCATTTCCTCCTTCAACTTGGGAGGAAAAAAGAAGGGATCAGAGTCTTCACAATTAACAGCCAACATAGAATTTAAACCCTGTAGGCCGAAGCCTGCGGTTTGTCAAGATAATGTGATTGTTTTGAGGGGAGAAAAAAAAGGGAAGTTTTACAGGATCATTTATTTGCACTGGAGGGAATGAGAAGGGATTAGGGTCTCCTGCTTGCACAGGGGGTTGGACTAGAAGACCTCCAAGGTCCCTTCCAACTATTCTGATTGATTGGATGTGTCGTCTTTGTCGAGTGATTTGATGAAGGGAAGCTGGAATCCTTTTTGAGATGGTCCTGAAATTAAGATGGTAGCCAGTAATCTTGTTGGTAGCCAGTAATCTGGCTAACCCTGCTTGGGGGTCATATGTTGTGCTTGATAATTTGGATAGGAGATGAAAAGGAAAAGCCCAAGGCATCTGACATTATGGAAATTGAAAAAAAAAAATTCTGGAAGAAAGTTATACTTGCCAAGAAAACAACATGGATGTCCATGAAGGCACCAGGAGTCAAGCTCAAATTGAACACTATTTTTTCCCTCCTAACTAAGCAGTGAAAAAGAGATGCCGTGTTCCTGATACCTTTCCTCCGCTTCTTTTCTGTAGTGTATCTATTACTTTATTGCCTGAAGTCTCACCACGATACTCAGTTCCCCAAATGTCCTATTGTTAGAAATGAAGTGGTTCCTTCAGTTTGCAATCTTAAAATTACCCTGTTGGGTTAGGAAGGATTCCCATGGCTTTTGCTGTGCCTGCTGTATTACTTTAACTTCATCTTAAAAATGGCTTTGCTGGATCCCACCGAATGTCCCTTAGCCTGGGCATTTCATCCCCAGTTGTGCCAGGCAGAGTTCTGGGAAGTTAACCAAGGTTGAAGGTGCCCTCTATTGTAGAATTAATCTAAGAGATTAGAGGCACACGGTTTGCAAACCTGTGACAGGTGATGACAGTGGTTTCCTCAGAGGTTGGGCAAATTCTGCCAATTAGATTAAAATCTGAATATCAACCTTTTTCGGCTCAGAAATGAAAATGTCAGATTAAGGTGCATCAAGTGATTGCAAAAAAAGAGAGAGGCAGTTTTGAATATTTGCAGAGACAAAAAAGCAAAAAGAAAAGAATATATCGAAGTCTTAGGAGCCCAGGAGTTGTACTACACAATACTGTAGATCAAGATGGTGGAGTTCTGGCCTATTCTGCATGGATAGCTTTTAGCCTAGGACTGATATAACTTGCAGATTATAGGCAAAGTGAAATCACTCTTGCTTTCAAAGGAGAGTTCTCTTGTCACAATTACAAAAATAAATTGGTCGGTCTTCTGAAAAGTTGGCCTGTTAGTCTCTTTGGGGTCCTTAGTGCTCCCTTGAACTTGGCTGTTTTCTTGGAGACGTTTCATTGCCCAACTAGGTAACCTCATCAGTGCTAAAGGGAGTGGGTTTTACTCTCTGTTTATATACAACTGGCTGGTTGGGTAGTGAAACATCTGCAAGAAAACCCTCCAAGCTCAGAGAACACCAAAGACCCCCACAGTTCAACCTTAAGCTATAAATATTCTTTTCTATTGCTGGTCTCTTGTTTGACATGTTGAAAAGTAGATGTGGCCAGATGTAGGACTAGCAATTGACTCTCCGGGTAGCAGCTTTAAATATGCAAAGGTTTTGCAATAGCTAGTAATAAATCAAAGGGCTAGTTTCTCCTCTACTCAAAAATTACTCAATTTAAGACAATTTGAAAGGGAGAACCACAACTGGATTTCAGTACAGAACTATGAGCTGCTTATGAAGTCGGAACTGCAATCAATTCTCAAGACACTAAACATGCTTGCAATGTTGCTTGTTTAATTTTAAGCATCTTTTATAGCTGGCTATAATTGATGGATGATTTGGGGTTTCTTGTTAAGAAAAAAAACAAAACCTAAGGATAAAGGCTTCTTACTCTTGAAACCAATATTACTGGCAAATTTGTCCGTGGCTGAAGATGATGGATAAATTCAGGATCCAGTCCCCAAACAAGCCTTTTCCTGAACATATTTTTCTAATTTAACTGGACAAAGCCAATCGCTGCTGATACTTAAAGCCCAGTGGCTTCTCTTGCACAAATCTAGAAATGATGGGCACATTTTGTAAGCGACGTTGAGGCTCTCGCACCAAGTCCCCAGGAATCTGCAGGTTCCTTGTAAGCTAACTGGACATCCCAATATTTTCCCTGCAGCTGCAGAAGTGGGGATGTGTGCATTGACCCACTATCTTGGGCTGAAACCAAGATAGAACTGCTCTCTTTTAGAAAGATTCGAGCCCTCGTTCAGTTGTAAGGGACAGGGTTGGGTTTAAGTCACATTTATCTAATGCTTCTCTTAACTCAAAAAAAAAAAAGCTTCTGATCCCTCTGTATTCTACAAGTTGCACAAGATACACTAATATTAACCCTTTTAGAAGATGGGAAGCTAAGATTGTGCCATAGCTGCTTTTCCAAGGTTGTGTTACTGAGTTAATGACAAGTGCTGGCCTTAAAAACAGTTTTGTGTCACCCTGAAGTCTAACACACTTTTATGGCATGATGGAACTATACCAAGCAGTGAGTAAAATATGTTTTTGTTCTTTAGTTTCTTTGTTTTCTTGTGTCTTAAAGGGGAAGACCAAAACAAGGAAATGCATTTCATGCGCAGGTGGGCTGGGGGGAAGGAAGGAAGGAAAGAAAGGGAGGAGAAGGAAGGAGAGAGGGAGGAAGAAAAAGGAAGGAGGGAGGGAGAAAGGAAGGAAATAACGGAAGAAGAGAGAGGAAGGAAGGAAATAGAGGAAAGAAGAGGAAGGAAAAAATTTATGGAAGGGGAGGGAGGAAATAATGGAAGAAAATGAGGGAGGGAGGAGGGAAGTAACGGAAGAGAAGGAGGAATGGAAATAATGGAAGGGAGGGAGAGAAATAATGGGAGGGAGGGAGGGAGGGAAACGGGATGAAGGAAGGAAATAATAGGAAGAAGAGGAAGGAAATAATGGAAGAAGAGAAGGGAGGAAGGAAATAACGGAAGGAAGAAAATAATGGAGGGTGGAAGGAGGTGTGGTTTGCCGGCAGCCTGTGCAGACAGCAGCAGAATCGGACAGTGGGGAAGAACGGGAACTAGTCAGGGAGTCTGGAGAGGACTCGGTCGAGGGTCCTGTGTCCGATGCAGAGATGGGGCCAGGACCATCTGGGAGTTATGTGCTGACTCCGTAGCCTTCAGAATATGGCAGCAGTGAGGCCGAGGAACAAGGGGAGCCTGTTCCCAGTGTGCATGTGCACAGAGCTGCTAGAAGGCAAGAGCAGCTAAGACAAAAGGGGTGACTCGGGAGTAAGGCTTGGAAATGATTGCCCCTCCCATAAGGTATAAAGAAAGTGCAAAGGCAGAGAAACCTTTGCAGGAAGCAACGTCGTTCGCTCTGATCAGTTTGGACTCTGAAAGCTCTGTTCAATTTGTTCTCCATTTTGGTTTTGAAAGACAAATTGGGACTTTCGTTGTTGGCAGCACATCAAGTCAGGTAAGGTGCATTCTTATCAGAATTCTTCTGAAGAACTTTGGCAGACATTCCTGGGACTATAACCAGTTGAAACTCCTTCCGGGCTGTGAATGAAGAGAATTCACAGTCATTGAACTAAAATTAAAGAGTTTGGAATTTTATATGTTTGTTGGTGTCTCAAGAAGCCTTGGTCAGAACAGGAGGGAAATAATGGAAGAGAGGGAGGAAGGAAGGAAATAAGGAAGAAGAGAGAGAGGAAGGAAATAAGGAATGAAATGAGGGGAGGGAGGAAGACTCATATGTTGACACTGAATCATAACTAACCCAAATATAAGTGCACTTCTAGAAGCATGATGCACATCGTAAATATTATTTCACATACATGAAAAAAAAATTGACTTCTGCACTTCACCATTAGTTTTGGAAGGTAGATAACCAGCGTGATTTATGAACAGGCTCTGAATGGTGCAGAATGCGAAGTTTTCTACAACTGCTTCTGTTAGAAGATTCTATTCGGCGTGTGTGCCAAGCAGATCCCAGTAAATTAAGATTAAGTTAAGATTTCAAGAAAGATCATTGATGGTTAATATTCTTAAAATGACTCAGAAGTAACCATCTAGTTAAAAAATAAACGTGCATGCATACAAACGGAGCAATACAATACAGGTAGTCCTTGACTTACAACAGTTCATTTAATGACTAAAGGGACATCACTGAAAAAAAGTGATTGTTTTTCACACAACCATTGCAGCATTCCCCAGGGTCACGTGATCAATATTCAGGCGCTTGGCAACTGATGCATATTTATGATGGTTGCAGTGTCTCGGGGTCACATGATCACCTTTTACGACCTTCTCAGAAGAATGGGGGTGGAAAATTGATTTATCAGAAGTGGCCATGTTGGCGTTTAACTGGGTGTAGCCTATACTAAATTACATCATACATTTCCCCCTTGACCCTGGTCACCTTCAGGAAGTGAGGGGAGCTGAATGTCAACTAAAAAGGAAAACAAGGCATTCCTTAAATGCCTAGATAATCATCTTGGCAGCCCAAAGTTGTCAGAGCGTAAGAAGGTTGTTGGAGAGCATGATGGATGACTCTTGGAGGTGGATGTGCCCCATTGGAGAAGTCACATCCAGGGGGTGGGGGAAAGACCAGGGTCAAGGGGGAAATGTATGATGTAATTTAGTATCGGCTGGACCCAGCCACGCGCCAACATGGCCACTTCTAATAAATCAATTTTCTTTTCTCTGAGATGCGGCTAGAGACTTTTGATTTGAATGGGGGTGGATTTGCTGGAGCCGTGACACAAAGTCAATGGGGAAGCCAGATTCTCTTAACAACCGCGTCCCTAACTTAACAGCTGCAGCAATTCACGTGCCAAATGTGGCAACGAAGGTCCTAAAATGTGGGAAAGCTCACTTAAGAAATGTTTCACAACAGAAACTCTGCTCAATTGCGGTCGTAAGTTGAGGACCGCCTGCAAATTGAAAGCGTAAGAGGACGAGATCCGCGATCCTCTTCCAATCCTGAAGGGGGCGCAGCGCTCCCCTTTTGAGGAAGCCGGGTTATGAGCAGCTCTGCAATTTCGGATCTCGGATAATGCCTGTCTGATGACGTCACTCACGAACACCCGCGCGGATGAGGCCAATCGCTCCGCCCAGTTGCTGGAGCAACCATCAAAACTGTGCAACCAGTTTTGATGCCCTGGTGAACGACCGTTGTCGTTCATAGAGCTAGAAAATGAGAGTCCCACCTCTGGAATGATTTTTGCATGTAGTGTATATACCTCAACACGTTCCTCTTTCCGAAATTCAATCGACCATGAATCGAGCCTGTCACCTCTGACGACGCCGAAGGATTTCTATGACATAGCTCTTTTATATATAAAGAGTTTAGAATCAGAAAGTGTAAACCGAGCTCTATTCTAAAATATCGTAGATCTATAGTCCACCTTCGGGCCTTCTCTGGAGTCACGGTTTCCGCCCGGACGGTAAAAGTGACCGGACCTTTTGGAGGCTGTTGGTGGGGGCTGGTATTGGTGTTGCTCGTGTCTCGCCTCTGCCTCATGGCTTTCAACTTCGGGGCGGCTGCTGGCGCCGCGGCCGCCCCAAACCCGGCGGGTGAGTGTGGAGGCGAGGAGGGAGGCCAGAAGGCCTTGCCGGGACGAGTTTCCGGGCCGTGAGGGGGGAGGGAGGGAAGGAGGGAAAGCTCCACCCGTTGAATGCCTGCCTGGCTCTTGGAAACCATGGCGGGGAGCGGAGGAAGGAGTGAGGGAACCCGCCGGGGTCTACGTGAGGTGATATTGTCGGTTTATTAAACCGCCGGATAGTTTACCTGAAGGATTCTGGGCGGTTTTAGCGATTTGGGCTCGCTTGGAAACCACAAAGAGGGAGAACAACGAGGGAGGAAAATAAAATTACCTCACGGAAAATGGGGGGGGGGGGGTGTTTCAAGAAAAATGGAGGAGGGGGTCAAGAGCCAATTCTTTGAGGCGGCTTCCAGCAGGCAGGGACCCCCCAGCCAGCTGCCTGCCAGCCCCGGCGAAGGAGCGGAAGAAAACTTGTAGAAAAATGTGGTTTATTTATTTATACAGGCGGTCCTCGACTTACAACAATTCACTTAATTACCGTTCAAAGTTACACCGGCCCTGAAAAAAAAAAGAAGACTTTATGGCCGTTTTTCACAGTTAGGACCTTTGCAGCATCCCCATGGTCACGTGATTAGAATTCCGGGTTTTTAAGAATAGAAACAGTACCTTAATCTGAAATGGTGTTGAGCAGGGGGCTGGACTAGAAGACCTCGAAGGTCTCTATTCTATTTCATATTTTCTATTCTATTTTCTACTCCATATTTTTTCTATTCTCCATATTTTCTATTCTACTTCATATTTTCTATATTATTCTCCTATTCTATTCTACTCCATATTTTCTATTCTACTCTCGATATTTTCTATTCT
>NW_020769399.1:2265812-2292295 GCF_900518735.1 Pseudonaja textilis | reverse complement strand
CTATTCTACTCTCAATATTTTCTATTCTACTTCATTCTATTCTATTCTTATTCTATTCTACTCCATATTTTCCATTCTACTCCATATTTTCTATTCTACTCCTATTCTATTCTACTCCATATTTTCTATTCTACTCCATTCCATTCTATTCTATTTTTATACAGGTAATCCTCAACTTACAACAGTTCACTGAGTGACTGTTCAAAGTTATGACGGCTCTGAAAAGAGTGATTTATGACTGTTTTTCACACTTATGACCATTGCAGCATCCATATGGTCATGTGATCAAAATTCAGATGCTTGGCAACAGGTTCATACATATGAGTGTTGCAGTGTCCTGGAGTCATGTGATCCCCTTTTGTGACCTGAATGAGGAAAGTCAATGGGGAAGCCAGATTCACTTAACAACCATGTTACTAATTTAACAACTGCAGTGATTCACTTAACGTCTGTGGCAAGAAAGGTCACTTAACTGATGTCTCGCTTAGCAACAGAAATTTTGGGCTAAATTGTGTTTGTAAGTCAAGGACTACCTGTATTTGGCATTTCTGGACTGCCTCTCTTCCTCAGATGAGGACTCTGGGCGGTGTGCAGTACAGTATCAAAATATAAAATGGCATATGAGCATTCAAAAGTTTAATTTTTAAAAGATTGTAAAATTATTAGAAATCAACATTCTAACACCAAGCTTTGAGGAGCCTTGCAGTGACTTTCCATAGTTCTGTTGATTGGAGCTGTTAGGAACACGTGTTCTTACATCCCTGAAAAATTTCTTATGTTCCCCTTTGGTCACCATGATTAAAAAAAGATGTTGAGACTCCAGAAAGAGTGCAGAGAAGAGCAACAAAGATGATTGGGGACTGGAGGCTAGAGCATATGAAGAACCATTGCAGACATTGAATATGTCTAGTCTAATGAAAAGAAGGACTGAGGCTGACATGATAGCAGTGTTCCAATATTGGAGGAGTTGCCACGGAGAGGAGAGGGTTGGCCTGCTTGGTGCCTAATGTTGGTTATTAAAATTAAGTTGTCCTAAAGAATTAGGAACAGAAAAACTCTTGTGTTTTATAATTCCTGCTATTGATATTATTGTATTTCTTCTAGTACTAAAGAAATGGATTTATTGCTTCGATGTTTGATTTCTTACTGACTCTACCTTGCTTTCTTTATGCTTCCCACTCATCAGGATTTGGTGGGCTTGAAGCAGCAAATTCCACTGCCACTGGGTTTAATTTTGGGGGTTTTGGATTAACTGCTAATCCTGCAGTGAACTTTAATATTGGGAATTTTGGTGTCTCTACTACTTCGGCGCCACCATTTAATTTTGGTAACAGTCTGGCCAGCGCAGGTAGAGAATATTAATGTGATGCTCATAATTATTTTGTTTTTGGAGGGATCCAAGAATTCAGTTTATACTTGTCAGTTTTTTAAAGTTCATCCATGAACGAGTTGCATTAAAATCTGTAAAAAGTCCTTCAAGCCAAGATTTGACAAAACATTTCTCTGCTTTTATTATTCATTTTAAAAATAATTTACATATGATTTTCTACCTGAAATGCTTTATTTATAAAAGAAAACCCAGAGTTTATGAAATGGACAGCCTATACATTTAATCAATAAAATGTATAACTACCCCAATCTGTTATGACTCTGGGTGGCTTACAAAATATATTGGAAAAATAGTCTGCCTTACAGTGAAATGGGAAGCAAGATTAATAAATAATAATAAAGTACAATTACCAATAGACCAGAATAATAACAGTCAAAAGCAGAACATTGTTCAGGGGTCATCATCCAAGCATAAGATCTGAAGTTATAGCCAGGTCTTAAGGATGCGCTAAATAGTTCCAGAAATTTGCCAGATTTCTTCATTGTTTTATCAGTGATAATAACTAAAAATTCAGCTGTGCTTAGAGATGTAGGAATTATCATGAATAAGTGTTCTCATTTCTAACGGTAGCTGCATAAAAAATAGCAGAAATCAGGTTAACTCAGTGGCCAAGAAATTAAGCATGATGAACTGAGAGCAAATGTAAAATTTGCACAGAGCTGTAAGTTGATTTTTAATGCATTTCCACTCAGATAATAAATGCATAGCAAGAAGGTACACAGTCTTGCTGATGGAAGGGACACACATATATACACAAACACTTGTGCAAATATGTGTATACATGTAAGGTATATAGTGTTCTGGCAAATATTCTCAGTTATACTTCTAGTGTATGTCTTTGAGTCTGTGTATATGAGCATGTTTTCAAATCATATGGATCAAGATTGGGATATGATTTTTTTGCCCAAACAAGATGAACCCAATTACCTTATAATACTTGCAGGGATACAGGGTTGTAATTCTATGGCATAAGGGCCAAAACTATTTCATAATTTAAAGGTATTTGTTTCTGTTTCTTGAATTCTTGGACTCTGCTACATTTATATATATTTTCCATTTCCTGTGTCTCTTCATTGGATTTCAATCATGAATCCACCATGCTTTTCTCAAGGTTCTGTGGAAAAACAAATTGTATACGATCAGCACCCCAAAAAAAAAAAATTCCCGGCTGGCTCTGATTCAAAACATTCAACAACCAAGACTTTTTGTTTAAAAAAAATCTATTTTTGCTGACTTTAATAGTAATTATCTCTGTATTTACCTCTATTTTTTGTATATTTCTTTTGTATTAATTGTTATAGCTGCTCGTATATGAAATTATCTTCATTTCATAGTTCCCTTCATTTCTGTGCTATGTATGCAGACATTTCAACATTCAATGCATTGTAAATTCACATTCACTGTTAAAACAATCATCATCTTAAGTAGTAATCCTAATAACTCTGTTTTGTGATTCATTGGAATTGTTTTCTCAGTATGCATTTTCTGTGGAACTGGTTTGCAAGGAAAAATGAAGAAGGATACAGAAATGTGATTTGATCAGTTCAATTCATGTAGAAACTGCTGCTTGTTTAGATAGACTCATAGAACTTGCAAAGATGGTTCAGCAGTTATTGCTATCCAAGTAACAATAACAAACCACTTCTGATCCTTCCCATATATATTAAATTGTTTCCCTGTGCTTGAGAGAGTCCCAGAATTATTAATCCATCCCACTTGCTTATATATGGTGGGACTTCATTAACATGTTCTCTCTCCTAGCATACTTTAGCTAATCTGGAAAAGAAGTTTAACAGGATTTGATCTGGTTAGTATTTAGATGCAGGTTAACCTGGAAAACTGTAGGCTACTCTGAAAGTTTGAAAACAAAAGTCCTGCAAGAAAGTTATAATTAATCCTTATCATGTTCTTATCAAGATAACTACATGAGGGCGTTCATAAAGTTTCTAGGAATTGAGCTTAAGTTCACTTCCTTCCTTCCTTCCTTCCCTTTTTTCTTTCTTTTTCATTACCACTCTCAGTGACTCTGGGCGGCCTACAAAAATTTATTTATTTATTTAGTGTATGGCAAATACATGGATTTATCAGACATTGGGCCGGAGTAAGCCCTTGATGGACATTGGGACACAATGTATTTTGTTCAGGAGCACCACAGTTACACTGGATGGTATTGTATGCTGCCGTAAAGTCGATGAACACATGTGGCTTTTAAGTCTTGCTGGAAACCAGCCTCGATATGTCCTGTTAGGCCCAATCTGTCTTGTATCAGTTGCCATGTATTTAGAGAGCCAGGAGTTCTGCAAAGATGTCTGGTTGCCAGCTGTCATTAACTGCCAATTCTTCAGTGTAGTCTGGCTGCCAGTTGTTGCTAGTCGTTTGGTTCACACTACCATGCAATCCAGGGTGCACCATGAGGCGAACTAGCATCACACCCCTCCAATATACAACATAAGAATAATAACACCCCCAGCCTGATAGCAACAGAAAAACTGCTTGATGGGCTTCATCCTGCTGTGGGTTCCTTTAGGTCTATTGGCAAAACCAGGTCTTTGGGGTCTTGCAATAGAGGATCAAAGTAGGGGACTGTCTAATCTCTGCAAGGATAATATTCCAAAGCGGGGAGGAGCCACCACAGAGAAGGCTCTTCTGGGTCCCACTGGGTGTACCTCTTTAGAAGAGGGAACCCACAACATCCCTTGCCTCCCTGCTCTAGTGGGTCTGGTATACGGGACTGGGAAAAGATGATCCTTCAAATAATTACAATGATTATTTTAAAAAAATGTTTTCATTGTACGGTTGGCTGGGGAATACTAGGAGTTGAAGTCCACACATTTTCAAGCAGACAAGGCTGAGAAATACCAGCCTTCAGTAAATATGTCTCCTCCTCATCCGAATTGTGAGCAAATATATATTTTTACTAGATTTTCTCCTTCCGCCTAAAAAAGGGTCGCAAGTGTATGTACATTTTCTCTAACGATGAACTAATGCTGGCTATTTTCTGCTGTCACTGGATCTTGTGTGAGTATCAGATCACATCAGCCTCATTCATTTGTCACCATCTCTCTTCTCCAATCAGCATGCTGTCATTGAACAATTGACTGCCTTGCAAGAAGTGATCCTCCTTTTAATTTACATAATTTGGTTTCCTAGGAGCTTTTGGGGGCTTCGGGACCAACACCACCACCCCGGGATCCACCTTCAGTTTCTCAACTCCTACAAATACAGGTAAGTGGCCGAAAGTCACCTATTGTTCTCGCCCAGCCTTGGCAAGTAGTGGTAAGATGTTTCCTTGCGAGTAAAACAAACATTTTGATAACAGGGCGGGAACAGTCTTTTATTCACAGGGATAAACAAAAAATCAAAACGTAAGTAGTCCCAATAAACCTCGGTTTATCCAAGAATTCTGAATTGTTTGCTGTATGTTAAAAACAAATGGTCTGTGACAACTGGCCATGCCCAAAGCCCTCCTATTTATTTTCCAGCCAGGGAGGGGCTGGCTAATATTTGCGTCTGCCTCTCCCTGAGAGCCGGTTTATTGTCTTCCATTACTCCTCTCCCCTCCCCTTCACATGTATCTGGGCCCCATCTGTTCCTCCCCCTCACCCAGCTCAGGCCCCAAAGGCATCTGCGCCTCCACCTGGGGAGGATGGACCCCCCCCCCCCCCGCTGCCTCTGATGCTGTCTCTTTATCAGAGCCTTCCAAAGGCTTCAAAACTGGCCCAGGCTCTCCCTCCACCTGCTCCTCATTGACTGCAGCTATCTCTGCTGGCAGGCGAGTCAGAACACCTGTATAGATATGGCTTTCTGATTAAAATACATGCGCATTAAGGGAAATTAGCTTGCTTCTTGGCTGACGTTCTCTCTCCTTCCTCCAGGGTTGTTTGGAGCTACCCAGAACAAAAGCTTTGGGTTTGGTACCACCTTTGGAACAGCACCAACTACAGGAACTGGGCTTGGCACCGGCTTGGGAACCGGTTTGGGATTTGGTGGTTTCAACACTCAGCAGCAACCAAGTAAGTAGCGGTAATACTTGACTTAACGACCACAATTAAGCCCAAATATTTCTGTTGCTAAGCGAGACAATTGTTATGTAAGATTTGTATCATTTTGCAACCTAAGGGAATCACTGTAGTTGTTATGTTAGTGACACGGTTGCTCAATGAATCTGTCTTCCCCATTGAGTTTGCTTATCAGAAGGTGGTAAGAGGTGATCACGTGACCCACGGGACTTTGCAACCATGATCAATATGAACCAGTTGCCAAGTGTCCGAATTTTGATCACATGACCCCGGGGATGCTGCTACGGCCATCAGTGTGAAAAACGGTCATAAGTCACTTTTTTCAGTGCTGTTGTGACTTTGAATGGTCACTAAATGAACTGTTGTTAAGTCGACAACTACCTATAGTTAGAGGTTAACTATTTTCAAAGAGTTTATGTAAACTCTCTGTGTTAAGCTGGAGAAATCTCCCTCTTCAACAGGATAGTTTTCTCGTCTTCTTTTGACCGACCTGCAGCTAGCCGGGGCGAAGCCACTGTTCTCCCACCCCTTTGTGAACTAATGAGTGCTCTGTGGGCGAAGAGACAATATCCTCAATCAATATTCCAATCAGCTGTTTCCAGAAGTCATCACAGCTATTTCTGAACAGGACTTTGAAATAATAATTAAAAAAAAGACGCTGAAAGTGTTTTTGATGAAAATGTAGGATCACATAGAGCTTGTCATCATCACTGATCAGACAATACAAACCTGACCTACTGCAGGAGCATTCTGGGAAATGCCCCAATTCATTTGGGGCTGTCCCAGGTGAGACAAAGCTGAATTACGTTGTCGGAGGCATCCCAATGCTCATTCCTAGCTGCTCTTAAATTTGGTTTGGTTTTTTTTTTGAATCTGGGACTTAAAACAGTCATGGGACTTTTTAAAGCAACTTTGCATGCTCCCTGGAGTTTTCAGAGAAAAAGGAAAAGTCCATAAGGCATTTCAGTCTTAACAACTGGTAATGCCTGAAACAAAAGTTTCCAGTATAGGTAGTCCTTGAGTTACAACCATTCATTTAGCGAGCATCCAAAGTTACAGTGGCGCTGAAAAAAGGTGACTGGTTCTTGCACTTACAGCCCTTGCCGCATCCCCAGGGGCACGGGAGCAAAATCCAGGTGTTTGGCAACTGGAACACATTTATGATGTCTGCAGCATCCCAGGCACATGTGATCCCTTCTACAACCTTCTGGCAAGCAAAGTCAATAGGGGAGGCTAGATTTGCTTAATGACTGGGATTCACTTAACAACGCTAGTTATTTGCTTAAACCACTGTGGCAAAGAAGGTCATAAAAATCAGGTTGAACTGACCTAATGACCACCTTGATTAGCAATGGGAATTCTGGTCCTAATTATGGCCTGTGGTATTTAATCATCTAAAGTCACCTGGCTGTATTTCATGCCTGAGGCAGACCTAGAACTCTTCATCTTCTGGTTTCTAGTGGTGCCTTTAACCACTAGACCAAACTGGCTCTCTAATTCTGTAGATCAGTGTTTCTCAACCTTGGCCACTTGAAGACAGGTGAACTTCAACTCCCAGAATTCCCCAGCCACTAAAGAATTGAAGTTGTTGAGGTAATTCCCCGTTAGGAGAATGAGCGTATACAGGGAGACGTAATGAGAATAATGTTGAATAATATACACACAACACACAGATACACTGTACAGTAAATGTAGTTTTTTTACTTCCAATAAACGTTTAAGCAAAGTTCAAACACAGTCCAAGTCATTCACAGTTAAATCAGTCAGTTTTCAATCCAGGGATAATCCAATAACAAAGTCCAGTATCAAAAAAAGTTCAGTAACAGACTTACATCAAATCCAAGAATAACAGTCAATTAGGAGGAACGGCAATACTCTCCAACAGAAGGGAACAGAAACTGACTGAGACTGAGACTCTCTTCTGAGACTAAACAACCCAGGTTTCTGGCTCCATCTTATGGCCGTTTTGTAGACTTGACCTGCCTTTTAATAGTGGATCTTCTAATCCAACTTTAGCACTTGGAGGTCTCTTCAGCCAGCCTGCTCAAGCCCCCACACAGTCCAACCAGCTGATCAACACAGCCAGTGCGCTTTCTGCCCCCACCCTCTTGGGAGATGAGCGAGATGCCATTCTGGCCAAGTGGAATCAGCTGCAGGCATTTTGGGGCACAGGCAAAGGGTATTTCAACAACAACATTGCCCCAGTGGAATTTACGCAGGAGAACCCATTCTGCAGATTTAAGGTAGGAGGTCTTTCTCTCATCCTTGTGTCTGAACTATTGAACTATTACCATCTGGCAGACGGTACAGAATAATAAAAACAAGGACAAATAGGCTGAAAAACAGCTTCTATCCCAGGGCAGTAGCTCTTGAATTCTGTTGTATAGTGCAGTGTTGGTGTGGTGTCGGGGGTTTCTGGTTCAATGGGTGAAGGGTGTGTGTTTGTGTTTATTTTCATGGTCATGGTCATGATGTACACTGAAGATGGTGTTTGATTTCATTGTATGAGGTGCAGTGACAATAAAGTAAACTAAATCACTAAAACTGGATTGAAACATTTGGTTGGCTGGCTGTGGGTGAGCTGTTCCGTCTGATGGGAATTTAAAGATAATCAGCTTTAATCTGTGTCAGCTCAGTGTTCACTTTTAATGTCTCCTTAGCACTTCTGTTGATACAGAAAAAGAATGAGCATCTGCAACTGAAAAGACCGTTGTCTCTTTTACAGGCCGTGGGCTACAGCTGCATGCCCAACAACAAGGACGAAGATGGCTTGGTGGCACTAGTCTTCAACAAAAAAGAAACAGAGATTCGTGGTCAGCAGCAGCAACTTGTGGAATCGTTGCACAAAATCTTGGGTTCAAACCAGACGCTTATGGTCAATGTAGAAGGTGTAAAGACAATGCCAGATGACCAGTAAGACAATTGGGTACTCTATATAAACCCTGAAAGAGCTGTGGGGGCGCAGTATTTCAGACTAACAAGAAAGATTTTTTGTAGCTCAGGATTGGAATGAGGGTCCTTGGTGCTCTCTGAGCTTGGTGGTTTTCTTACAGATGTTTCATTACCCAACTAGGTAACATCATCAGTGTTGATAATGTTACCTGATTTGAGTAAGAAAACATCTGCAAGAAAACAAGCAAGCTTAAGAGTACCAAGGACCCTTCATTTCAGGCCACTTCTGCCCACAGCCTGGAGTTCGATTCTGACCAGCTCAAGGTTGATTCAACCTTCCATTTTACCATGGGTAAAATGAGGTCTGAGATTGTTGGGGGCAAATATGCTGTCTGTAAACCGCTTAGAAAGGGCTGTAAAGGACTCTGAAGCGGTATATAAGTCTAAGTGCTATTGCTATATTTGATCCTATCAATAAACAGCCTGAAGTTTCCCAAACCAAGGCTAAACTTAAGATTTATTGTGTTTAGATGGCCTCCGATAAAACTCTCATTCATTTGTCCTCTGCTCATCTGCTCAGTAGTCTGGTTCACACCACACACTTTAAGAGAGAGGGTTTTTTTTTTCCCCTGAATGCATCGGGTGAACTCCATCATTATTTTTAAACAATGGCTTAGATTTGGGTTGTATGAAGAGAATTGTAGTTTATTCAGTAAATGCTGGCTAAACTAAACTGCAGATGTGTGGAGTGCTACTTCTGACCTATTGGTCTCCCTGGTAGCAAAAAAAGTGAAATTCATCCAGAGGTTTTTCATCCTGGGGAAATTCACCTGTACCTTTTCCCTCCGTACTATAATCCAATAAGACCCAACAGAAAATGGATTCTTTTTCCTGCACTCTGATTTTCAGTGCTATGAGATTTTCCTTTGAAAACAACAGGAACGGGGACATCTTACTTCCTTAAAACATTCAGTGGTTGAAGTTTGCGGCGTGCCACTTGACACCAAATAACTACATAATTCAAAAATCTTTCATAGGTTAATCCTCGACTTGCAAACATAATTGAGCCCATAATTTTGGTCATAAGTCATGGTCATTAAGCAGGCTGCCATGTGACCCCATCAGATTTTTACAACCCAAAATGCAGCCATGAGGCAGAGAGAGGCAGTCATCAGAACTTCAGATCTTTTTCTGAGGCCTATCGTAACTTTGAACAGTTGCTAAGTGACCAGTCGTAAGTCAGGGCCTGCCTGCCTGCCTGTCAAATCTGAATCTTTTCCCTGATCTTTTAGGACAGAAATAGTGATCTATGTGGTTGAACGGTCACCCAACGGGACTTCCAGGCGGGTTCCAGCCACCACCCTGTATGCGCACTTTGAACAAGCCAACATCAAAACCCAGTTGCAGCAGCTTGGCGTGACCCTCAGCATGGCCAGGACGGAGCTCTCTCCAGCACAGGTTAAGCAGTTGCTGCAGCATCCTCCTGCAGGTAAACCAGGCTTGGGGTGGATAATCAAGTATTCCTCTCGTACAAGTGAGCGAATGAATGGGTGTTTTTAAGGAAGTGAGTGTTTGAGCAGTTCTTGGAGCAAATGCCTTATAAAGGAAGAGCTAGCTTTGTAAACAAGGATGAGGACTCGGTACTTTTGACTGCAAATGGTCTTCTCACTAAATTCCTGTGAGGTTGTTTGGACAGTAATTACAGTTTCAAAAGATACTGCATTAGGACAGGAAGGAAAGAATATTTGTTGAGTCTGTCAGCACTGAACATGAAACCAGTGAGAGGCCACTACCTAAGAAAAAACAATTTCCTGTGTTTGTGTTACATTTAAGCAAGGGAAACTCTATCATTCAGTTGTCTTTGACCCATTAAGGAGAAACTGCCTTCCCTCCCTCCCTCCCTCTCCCTCCCTTCTTTCCTTCTCTTTCCCTTCTTTCCTTTTCTTCTTTCCTTCTCACACAACCTCCCTCCCTCCCTCCTTCCTTTCTCACACAACTTCCCTTCTTCCCTTCTCTTCTTTTTCACACAGTCTTTCTTCTTTTCCTTCCTTCCTTCCTTCCTTCCTTCCCTTCAGCTTCCTTCCCTTCTTTCTCTTTGTTCTCACACAACCTTCCTCCCTCCCTCTCTTCTCACACAACTTCTCTTCTTTTTCACACAATCTTCCTTCCTTCCTTCCTTGCATCCATGTTTTATATGGCTTCTCATATCACATAGTGCCGCTAAGCAGCCTACAAAGACTAAAACTACAAACACGCGCGCACACACTCATACTAATGTAACCCCTGATATTAAAGGATTTGGGGTTTGTTACATGAATGAGTCTCAGAAATATGATTATGTTATTTATTTACTTATTAATCAAATTTATATAGCTGCCCATCTCACCTGAGACATTTATATACACTACATTTGCTTATATACACACCATTCCTTTGTATTAGAAAAGGGAATCTTTACATGACCCTGAGGATCTGGTTTAAATTGGTTTACCTGCTAACTTAAAAGGAAAAGCTCTTAGATCTTAATTGGCATGGTATGTTTATTATTTCAACTAGAATTTCCAGTATTTTACCTAAACTTTAAAGATTAAACCATAAGGGGTATTTCCTGTTCAAAAGAAAGGCAAACCTTTTTTTTTAATCCTTTGTTATACTAATAAAAGATGGAGAAGAAATCAGCTCTATTCTTCTCCCTTTTACAGGTGTTGATCCAATCATTTGGGAACAGGCCAAAGTGGACAACCCAGATCCTGAAAAGTAAGCGGGCTTGCAAGATGACTCATAAGAAGCTTACCTTTGGAGTAATTTGCGGAAAGAATAACAACATTTTCCAGAGGAGGGATGGAGAAATTGAAATAATTGGTTCAGAAAATAAAACAAAACAAGATTCTTGCTGCAAAGCGGCTGCTTTGATGTTTGGAAGAAGCTTTTTTCTCTCCCATATTAAATTATCTCTTTCCTTCTCATCTCCGCAGTTTTGTTCTCCATTCCTTTTTCCTTCTCTTCTTTCTTAGTCGGTCTTCATTTTTCTTCTTTTTTGTTAATGAAAAACATCTAATTTTATAAAGTAAATCAAAGGCTCCTAATTATTTCTGTAGGAAATGTTGTATTTTTTTTCCACTCCTTTATGATGTACAAAAACATTATTACTCCGCAGATTCATAGCACTCCTATTTCTCCCCTGGCACCAACAGTATTTCATGTAAATGAGTGTTTCTCAAACCTCAGTGACTTTTTAAGACGTGGATTCCAACTCCCAGAATTCCCCATGGTTGGTTTGAGAAACACTGGCTAAAATTATTGTTCAATCTACGATCTGCAAGGTAATAATTGCCCCGCCTTTTAAAGTGTGTATTTTAATTTTTTGCATTTATGTTCATCTTACTTTAGGATAAATAGCTTTATTAATTGGTTTTTTAATTGCTCTCTGTGTATCACACCGGGGCTCCTTTGGCAAGAAGGGATTGATGGCAACGGTTGCCATTCCTCTATTTTTTGCTGATTCCATGCTCTTAACGTCCGCAGGCTGATTCCAGTCCCAATGGTTGGCTTCAAGGAACTCTTAAGGAGGTTGAAAGTTCAAGACCAAATGACAAAGCAGCACCAGAGCCGGCTGGATGTAAGTGTCTGCTCTTTGACCCCATCCCTCTCTTCTGAAGTACTCAAGGCTTGACCACGGATGGTGGAGATGGCAGTAGCACTTAGACTTGTATACCGCTTCATAGTGCCTTACAGCCCTCTCTCCACCTCCTCCCCCCTGGCTCTCTGCTCCCCACTTGTCCATCTTCTTTACGAGTCCTATGGGTGTATTTTCTTCTTCTTTGTTTATTATTTTTTTCTATTATTTTATTTTCGCTTTGTTTAAACTTCCTTTTTTATTATTGTAAGCCGCCTAAAGTAATCCCATGGAGAAATAGGTAGCAAATAAATGTAATAATTATGGCAATATTCAAGTGTGGGGTTTGTCACAGATGAGTTTTAGTGCATGTGTGTGTGCATGCATGTGTAGCTAGACAGAGAGAGAAAAAGAATTGAGAGCGATCATTTATTTCTAAAATGACAGTGACTCCAAATGGAGTTGCTTCCAGTTCCAGAAGTACCCAAGAGAAAATGGAAAAGGTGAAAAGATTCTAGGGATGGAACCAAACTGATTGTTCAAAGTGGGTTTCTTTGTCTGTACATCTGAGCCAATCTTTTATCTGTAGATAATATCAGAAGATATAAGCGAACTTCAAAAAAACCAGACTACAACCATGGCCAAAATAGCTCAGTACAAGAGAAAGCTAATGGATCTTTCCCATCGAACGTTGCAGGTAAGCCTGTGCTTGCAGATTTTTATTTTTATTTTTGCCTTTCAGTAAAAGAAAATAGAGCCTGTTTGCATTACATAAACTTAAAAATGTAAAAGATCCAGAAAACTTTAGTTCAGTCAGGAAGTCAACCTGATGAGATGGCTGGAGAAGAAAGTATATGCTAGTCCAGTGATGGCTAATTTTTTCGTTGTCGTGTGCCAAAAGTGCGCACGCACATGTGCCTGCACCCATAATGCAATGCATGTGTGACCTCCTCTGCCCCCCCTGGGCATGCATGCACGTCTCCCACGTGCCTGTTTCCCCCTGCGCATGCGCGGCAGATACCTGACAATCGGCTGGCTGGTGGGGGCGCGTGCGCATGCACAGTGAATCAGTTCCAGGCAATGGCTCACGTGTTGGCAGAAATGGCTCTGCGTGCCACTTCTGGCATGCGTGCCATAGATTCGCCATCATGGTTCTAGTCTAATAAATGTTCAGAAATGCAATTGTACTCTTAGAGTTACATTTTCCAAAGGTTGCAGTGCTGTTTTAGCCATTTATTAAAGTTATATGTAGTCCATCTGCTAACCTACAAAAATATATGTATTGGGAACAAGAATATTCATAAATATAATTTAATGTATGTATTAAAAATAGGATATATAATATATAGTAGAAAATTGCTTGATGAGGAGAGAAATGAACAAAACATTTGTAAAGGGAAATGCTTATATTAAGAGAAATATACATAGAAATACTTCCAGATTTTGGCAAGATTTTGCAATCGGTGTAAGAATGGGAAAATAATTAGCTAAATAGAGACTTAATTGCTAAGGTCTGCTACAAATCCATTCTTTTCTCTCCTCCCATCTATTATATATAAGGTAAAATGGTGCCAAGTTCTACAACCTTAATATAGCTAGCCAGGTGAACTATGCCCTTTCTCTCTTAGTATATATGTTACAGGTTTTACATCTTACTGTGAAACCTTCACATTGCCCTTGAGGCTAAAAGTAGGTAGTAAGCAGCCCTCACCAATCACAGAGAAACAGAACAACATTGTGAACTGACCAGAGGTGCTTCTTTATTGTTGCTTGCCTGTTTACAGGAATCTGGCCAGGCTGACTACATTCTACTGGTAGAAGAGAATATTTATAGCTCAGGGTTGAACTTTGGGATCCTTGGTGCCCTCTGAGTTTGGTTGTCTTCTTGCAGACATTTCGCCTCCCTGCAAAGGTTCCAAGCTCATCAGTCTTCTCACTCCTCCCCCAGCTGGAGGTTCCACCACAACGTTCTTGGAATGCTGTGGGATGGAGCTCCATCGGAACAAACCTGGGCCAGGTTCTCCCTGCTTCCCAAAGGATTAATTTTCTTTAATTATTTTTTGAAACATTTGTTGCAGGTGTTAATCAAGCAGGAGATCCAGAGGAAAAGCGGGTATGCCATCCAAGCGGACGAGGAGCAACTCCGGGTGCAGCTCGATACCATTCAGTGCGAACTGAACGCCCCTACCCAGTTCAAGGTGAGCAGCTCAGAAGGTTGCAGTGAGACCCCCCCACAACCTCAGACAAAACTAATCAGAACAGATTCCCAAGAATGGATCAAATAGATTTCTGTATTGTTGATTGCCATGTTACAAGAATCTCGCTAGATTGTCTGCCTTCCCTTGTTAAACGGCAGGCCTAAGCGATCGACCTTTGGTTTCTCCTACCAAATGGACTCTTAAGATGGAGCGACCTTTAACACACACATACCCCAGTCAGGGTGTCTTCTCCCAGATAGTCCACCACACCTGATGCCCTACAGGTATCCCTCAAATTACGACCTACAATTGAGCCCAAAATTCCCATTGCTAAACAAGACAGTCGCTTAGTGATTTGTGCTTCATTTTACAACCTTTTATTGCCACCGTTGTTAACTAAATTGCTGCAGTTCTTAAGCAAATACGGCTTCCCCCGCATTGAGGAGCTACAACAATGGTCATATGACCCTAGGGTCATTCAACATAAATACCTGCCAGTTGCCAAGGGCCTGAATTTTGATCATGTGACCACGGGGGATGCTGCAAAGGTCATAAGTGTGAAAAGCAGCAATAAGTCACCTTTTTTGGTGTCATTGTAACTTCAGTCACTAAAGGAATGGCTGCAAGCTCAGGTCTACCTGTATGAGCCTTCAAAATGAATGTTTACATGCCATATCAGTCTTAAATTGCATTTAAGCTATTGGGAAAAGACCTCTGCTGTTTCTGAAGCTCCCTTGAGGGTTTCCAGAGAGATGCATCCAGTTTTAATAGCAGAATTCCTCTTTGAAAACCTTGAGTAGCAGATTAAGCCTGTGGTCCTTGAACACCTATGGATTTGTTTCAAATTAGATTAGATTAGGAACAGAACAGAACAGCTTTATTGTCACTTTGAATGTACGCTAATCGGCGTACATTAAAAATAAAATTTCATTGCATACAGCTTTCAAAGGGTCTCCACCTCCAATATACATTACCTAACCATGACTGCAACTTTAGTGAGAAGTTAATGAATTAGATCATCTTTCACCGTACCCAAACGCTTTTAAATTGTAAGCGATGAAATCACACTTTTGAATGCTTTTCCATGCCAAACAACAACAGTGAAGATCCCTTCCATCTGAGGCACTAATTTTATACACAGAATGGATTTTTTTGCAGGTAGGAAAATGTAAACGAAATAACACCGCTCGCTCTTCGTCCTTACTTCATGAATGCCTAAACCAGATTTGAATTTTGTAACTATCTTTTCCAGGGTCGGCTGAATGAGCTGATGTCACAGATCAGAATGCAGAACCACTTTGGAGCTGTCAGATCCGAAGAGAGATACTATATTGACGCAGATCTCTTAGGGGAAATCAAACAGGTGTGCAGTGGCTGGTATTTATTGTGAACCAAATCGATGAACATGGGGCTGAAATCTTTGCTTGAATCAATGAGCTCACCTTCCTTAGTGACTTTATCTAGATTCTTTATCATTGATTTTGAAAAAAAAACTGAATTGTAACTCTCTGTAAACATCAGACACATACAAAATCTATTATGAGTTATACTGGGACTCATTCTAGAGTTCCATCGTTAAAATAGCTATTTTGTGCCTTTAATGGTAATATTTCTCACTATTGGCAACTTTAAGAAGCTTGGTCTTCAACTCCCAGAATTCCCATTTCATGCCTTCTGCATCCAGTTATACAGACCTCAACTCCTAAAAAACTCAGGAATAGAATTCAGGGAATTAGTGTGTGTGTGTGTGTGTGTGTGGATCTTTGGTTATTCGGGTTTTTTCCCGCGTAAGATTGGAAGTATCTAGGCAACATTTCGATGAAGTCTCATTCATCATCTTCAGGCTTGTGTCTTCGGCTCTGTACTTCTCAGAGTGAGGAAGACAGAGCCGAAGACACAAGCCTGAAGATGATGAATGAGACTTCATCGAAACGTTGCCTAGATACTTCCAATCTTACGTGGGAGAAAACCCGAATAACCAAAGATCCACATACTAATACCCGCGAGAACCTCAGAAAGTGTGTGTGTGTGTGTGTGTGTGTGTGAAGGCTATCTATACTGGGAATGTCTGATTTAAAATATAATAGCAGAACCGTTAAGATTCTTGCATAAAAAGAAAAGAGCCAACAGTTTTTTTGTTCCACCATTGTGAAGGATGATGTGAAAGAGGTAACAGTACTTTCATTTTTGATAAAATGGCTTAAGGAAACTGAGAAGCAAAATTTATGGTAGGGTGTTTAAAATAGAACCATCCTGTTCTCAAATAAAATCTTACAATGAAACCTTGCTGGAATGAGTTACATTCAGAACCAGAAATGCCAGTAATAATATTTTGTTAAAATGAACATAAGCGACAGAATGTTGATTAATGTTAATTAATTCTGTAACTAATTACAGAAACATGGTTGCATTAATAAATTCTAATTTGGAAATGTTGTGAAATACATGAATAGTTCCCGGAAATAATTGCTTCAAAATGAGAGCAAAACACCACAAGTTTCAGTGTGAGTTCCTCTAACCTCTTTCCAGGATTCCTTTCCTCTGATTACATGCTCATCTTTCCTCTGTCACCCCCATTTGAGATTTCAGAGAGAAGGGTGAAATTTGTGGGGGGGGTTTCAGTGTGCTCATAAAACGCCAAGTGGCAATGTTCAAAATCTGAGCAAAGCTTGGAATACTTTGGAGCCAATTTGATCCAGTGGTTAAGGCATCAGGCTAAAAACTGGGAGATTGAGTTCTCGTTCTGTCTTAGACATGAAAGCCACCTGGTTGACTTTGGACCAATCACGCTAGGACAGGGGTCTCCAACCTTGGCAACTTTAAGCAAAGCTGGCTGAGGAACTTTGGGAGTTGAAGTCCACAAGTCTTAAAGTTGCCAAGGTTGGAGAGCCCTGCTCTAGGAGACCATGGATTCTAGTCCCACCTAGACATGAAAGCCGGCTTTTGGCCAATCACTAGGAGGTGATGAGTTCTAGTCCCATCTTAGACATGAAAGCTGGCTGGGTGACTTTTGGCCACTCTCTCTCTCTTCAACGCACCTCACAGGGTGGTGGTTATGGAGAAAAATAGGAGGAAGGAGGTGGTACATTCACCCCCTTGAGTTATTTATAAAACGAATAAAGACAGGATAAAAATAACATAAATAAATGCTCAAAGGAAGCAATCTATATGCAATTTTCTCTTTCTCTTTTTTAGCATTTGAAGCAGCAGCAGGAAGGACTGAGTCACCTGATCAGTATTATAAAAGATGACCTGGAAGACACAAAGCTGATAGAACATGGCTTGAATGAGAGCATTCCGGTTAGAGGGGGCATCTTCAGTTGATCGATGGGTCCTTTCCATTGACTCTATACCTTGTTTTCCTTCACTGAAATTCACCGGGTGGTTCTTTGGACCATAAATCTTAGTGAAGGTTCTGAGAGAGTGCCAGGTATTTGGCACTCTACCCTGAAGGTCAAAAGGGATAAAGGTTCTAGGAAGAAAAACCAACTGCACTTGATTTTAAGGTGGAAGGATACTTTAGAAACCGCTCTGTGATTTAAGCCTGCATTTCTATTATGTTCAACTAGGTCTCGGTTTTGTCTCTTGATTTTCCGAACAACACTTCCAGTGTTCAATTATTGGTGGGGAAAATAACACACCTACTCTGTATGAGAAACAACACAAAACAACTGGTTTAAAGGTGAAACACACCTGCCAATGTTTGGGAAAGAAACACAGGGCAAAAGTGTGTTCTCCACCCCACCCCACTCCACCCACCTTGTGCTTAACAATAACAAAACTCTCATAATTTTATATCAGTTCATCAGAATTTACAATGTTACTGAAAGGTAATGAAATCTGCTTTCTTTCTGTTATTTGCTCTCTGTAGTGGATGACTTGTTTTCAAGATTACTACAGATGGGAACTGGGTCTAGGAGTTTTAATCTTGCCCAATCACTAATTAATCTGTTGGCCTAAATATCCTATGAGATTTGGAGCTACCAACATCCCTATCCACCACCTTCTGCTTTCAAGTAATACAATAGAAACCTTCATTTGAAGCAGTGCCTGTAGCTTTAACCCAGGACTCTCCAAACCTGGCAACTTTAAGACTTATGGACTTTAACTCCCAGAATTCCTTAGGCAGCCATGCCTCTCTGGGAGTTGAAGTCCACAAATCTTATTTGGAGACACACAACCCCCCCTCCCACGTTTTAACGTCCTTCTCCTAATGTATGGCACAGAAGAGGAATTGTGCCCTCTGTGTTATATTTCCTAAGGTGAAAATGAAATCCTGCGTGCGAAAAGTTTTTTTTTTTTTAAAGTATTGCTTTACTTTACCTAGTGCCAACCTTTCAGATTTCTTGGCAGAATGAAACAGCAGCTCCTGTTATTAATTGCACCAGGGAGAATAAAGGCAGACTGTCAAACTGGACTGTGCTTACAAGTAGTTGGCTGCACTAAGTCATCTTGGCATCACTCCAAAATGCAAATGATCCATATCCAACTGGAATGAAAAACTGTATTTTTGAAATTTAGATGAGCAATTATGGTTAGAACCCAGTTTCGACCATTCTATGTTATTGCCTCTGCACAATGGTTTTGAAAAATTAAATAACTGTATACTATAGTGGTTTTGGAAAAATCTCAAACTGACAAATCAACATGTAAATGAAACAGACCTGAAACAAAGATACTTTTTGATTTTGGATTAGACATGATTGTGTAAGACTTAATTTTAAACCTTTCTTTTGCTAATGTATTAATCAGCCAAACTTGGCAATGATAACATTTTTTTTTTATTTGACCCACGTTGAAACTGTAACATAAAGGAAATGTCTGGTCATTGGATACTGTTGATAAAACTTTATTTGTATTATGCTTTAAAATGGAGTAAGACATTAAAAGCAATGTGGCTTTGAGTTTTTTCAAGCACTTTTAAAAAAAAGCTTCAATGCTTGAAAGTTACTGAGGGGGAAAAAAATTCAGATTTTTTTTTCCTGTTGAATTAAAAGTAAAAATAGCTCCATTTGCAGCAGTAAATAATTCACAATTTGGAGTTAGTTCAGAGGCAGATTTTGGAGTAAAAGAGGAGTACAGAATTAGCAACCTTGTTTTGAGGCAGCAGGTTTTACCCTACTAGCCCAGTTCATGGTGGCTTTGATCTTCACTAGGAAGGTGGTTGTTTGACTAGGCGGAATGCCTCAAGGAACTCATTGAAGTCGATTTTCCCATCCTTGTTGAAATCCATGCTGCGGGCCAAATCACGGATGTTTTCATCGGAGATATCAATATTCATATGGGCACTGAACAGCTTCCACATTTGATGGAACTCTTCGAGACAAATAAATCCTGCAGGACGAGAACAAAGCGCAATCTTTCTTGGGGTGGGAAGGTCGGAAATAACAGTAATATCACTTCTGTGTCTCCCAATTATGTGATTTTTTTTTAAAAAAAAGTCTGCCGCTTTTTAAATGTACTTGATTTGCAAAAAAAGAGTCTTGATTCTGAGATTGCAGTGGCCATCTTGACTCGGCACCTGGGGTCATCTTGTTTCTCTGTTTAGGTAAGGAAATGCCTCTGAAACTGTGACTCAGGAATCCCCTGGTTATTTAGTTCCTTATAAAATCAGCAGCAGCATTGTTCTGGCCTCTGCCGGTGTATTATAAAATGCTGGGATAGAAGTTAATACTATTGTACCTTCCACGTGCATATAAAACCATAACACTTAGCTTTGTACACGAATGATCACTTTGGCTATTAAAAAAGGAAATTGGCAGATAATAAATGGCTTTTACCTGAACAATCGGTGTCAATGAGGGAGAAGATCGTCTCCAGATTGGATAAATTTCGGTAAATGCTTTCCAGCAAACTCGACTGAAGGCGCTGAAAGAAACAAGCATGCAAAAACCCCTTAATCTGTTTTCAAAACGTGGCTAGAATTAGTCAAATAGACTTAACATAGGGTAAAGATATGACCTTGAAAACAAATTTATGTTTTGTGAACGTCTATGGAATGATGGTTCTTCAGTCTCCCTGGTTCCCACATTGTCACCAAATTCCATAGTTGGCAAGAAATTTCAGGAAGAGAAGGAGAAAGGGAATAACAGAGTTGGAAGGGGCCTTGGAGGTCTTCTAGTCTAACCCTCTGCTCAAGCAGGAGACTTTATGCCAAGTCAGCTCCAGTGACGGAGCACCCACAACTTCTGAAAGCAAGCTATTCCACTGATGGTTCTTCTCACTGTTAGGAAATTTCTCCATAGTTCCAGGTTACTCCATAGTTCCCCTTGATCAATTTCCATCCATTGTTTCTTGTTTTGCCTTCTGGTGCTTTGGAAAATAGGTTGACTCCTCTTCTTTGTGGCAGCCCCTCAAATATCGAAACACTGCTAGCATGTCACCCAGTAGTGGGATTCAAACTTTTTACCACCAATTCAGTGGGCGTGCTTTGCGTGTGCGCAGAGGGTTTGTTACTGACGACCTGCAATCCTGCACTCTCCCTGTGTCTTCAACAGCTGATAGCTGCGCGAAGCAGCTGAGCTTCAAAACCAGGAAATAAAGGTCAGAATAGAACCTGGGAAAGTGGGCCCAGCAGCTGATCGTCGGAGCAAACCGGTTGGCTCACAGATGATACTTGGAGCTACCGGTTCAACTGAACCGGGCCAAATCGGTAGAATACCACCACTGATGTCACCCCTAATCCTTATTTTCAGTAGACTAGACATATCCAATTCCTGTAATTAATCTTCATGTGTTTTAGCCTCTTGACCCCTGATCATTCTTGTTGCTCTTCTCTGCACGCTTTCTAGAGTCTCAACATCTTTTTTATATTGTGACCAGACCTAGGTGCAGTATTCCAAGTATAGTCTTACTAAGTCTTTATAAAGCAGTACTGATACTTCACACGATCTTGATTTTATCCTTCTGTTAATGCAGCCTAGAGTTGTACTGGCTTTTTTTGGCTTCCGCCACACGCTGCTGGCTCATATTTAAGTGATTGTCCATTAGGGCTCCCAAGATCCCACTCACAGTTACTGCTATTAAGCTACGTTTCACTTAATCTGTATCCGTACGTTTGATTTTCCTTGCCTAAGTGTAGAAAAGGAACGTGACTATTGGTACGTGATGCTGGTTATCTTCATTCCCAGAGACCCTCTTGTCCGGAGGTCCCCAAACTTGGCAAATTTACGACTTCAATGCTGGCTGGAGAATTCTGGGAGTTGAAGTCCACAAGTCTTAAAGTTGCCAAGTTTGGGGACCTCTGCTCTAGTCTAGTGCAATACCTCTTGGGTTGAAGATTTCTCTTCTGTCACGATGTCTTTCAGCCACGCCCTGTAGTCCACTCTTCCATTGGTCAGCTGCAATATCAGATGTGGTCTCAGCATCCGCCATGGCAATCCCAGCTGGAGGACTGACTCGATGGCCTTGGCCCAGTCGTTTACACTGATGAGGCCTGTGAGAACACAAAAATAAAATGGTTTCAGAAGGACTTCGTGAAGGACCAGCCTTATACGTAGGGTAGTCCTTGAATGATGACCATAGTGGATCCTGGGTTTGGTGGCCATTAGGTGAATCGGTTTTTAAGTAGAAGGGTTGTTCAGGGAGTGCAGCAGTTGTAAAGTGAATCAGTGGTTCACTGTGGGCCACAGTTTTGCCAAAAACCAAAAGTAACCCAGTTTTTGGCAAAATTGTTGTAAAATGCAGTCACATGACTGCAGGGTGCCTCTGACAGTTGTAAATCTGCCTGGTTACATATTAACAGAGTTAGAAGGGACCTTGTAGGTCATCTACTCCAACCTCCGGCCCAAGCAGGAAACCCTACACCATTTCTGACCATCTCTTCTTAAAAGCCTCCAGTGATGAAGCTCCCACAACTTCCGAAGGCAATTTCTGTTCCATGGGTTGATTGTTCTCACTGTCAGAAAGTTTCTCCTTATTTCCAGGTTGGATCTCAGTTTCCACCCATTATTCCTTGTCTGGCCTTTGGGTGCTTTAGAAAATAGCTTGACCCCCCTCCTCCTCTCTGTGGTAGCCCCTCAAATATTGGAAGACTGCTATCATGTCTCCCCTGGCTCTCTTCACTAGACTAGCCTTGCCCAGTACTGTGGTCTCCTGGCAGCCTGCAGAGACGGCAGTAGAGTCGGACAGTGGGGAAAAACATGGGCCAGTCCTGGAGTCTGGAGGGGACTCGGACGATGGTCCTGTGTCCCATACAAAGATGGGGCCAGGGCCACGTGGAAGTTATGTGCTGACTCCGGAGCCTGCAGAATCTGGCAGCAGCGAGGCTGAGGAACCAGAGGAGCCTGTTCCCAGTGTGCCTGTGAGCAGAGCTGCCTGAAAGCAAGTGCAGTTAAGACAAAAGGGGCGACTTAGGAGTAAGGCTTGGAGGTGATTGCCCTTCCTATAAGATATAAAGGAAGTGCAAAGGGACAGGAACCTTTGCAGGAAGCAACATTGTTCACTCTGGTCGGTTTGGAACCTGGTGAATTTGTGCTCCATTTGGTTTTGTAAGACTAATTGGGACTTTAGCACTTCAAATAAAGATAAAGGTGCATTCTTATCCGACTTCTCCGGAAGGACTTTGGCAGACTTCCATGGGACTATTTATAACTGGTTGAGACTCATTATGGGCTGTGAAGGACGATAATTCACTAAAATGAAAGGGGTTTTGGATTTAACGTGTGTTTGTTGGTGTCTCAGGAAGCCTTGGTTAGAACACCCAGTTCCTGCAACCATCCATCGTATGTTTTAGCCTCCAGTCCCCTAATCATCCTGGTTGCTCTTCTCTGCACTTTTTCTATAGTCTCAACATTTTTTTTATAGTGTGGTAACCAAAACTAGATGCAGTATTGGTATGGTTACAAAGCACCAAAGTGACCATCAAAGCTTTGAATCTGGGTCATAAGTACGCCCCCCCAGGTAAGTCTCTTGGAATTTTAAACTGTCGCTAAACAATTGATCCTAATTCAAGGACTACATGTATCTCTCAAAGAAAACAAGCTTCTACCCGTGCCATCAAAACTCTGCCACATTTTTATGGGCAGAAAGACCATTTCAATAATCTTTTCTTTTTTAAAATATTTATTTTTTATTTTAATTATAAGAATACACGGTGCAACCGTTCTTGCATTACAATGGTTATACATATATATTTTACTTCACCATTTACAATCCTCTTGTTTGACACATTGTTTACTAATTCTTCTAATCATCATTGCTACTTATGTTCTGACCTTGCCTTCTTCTATGCAACCACCGATAGAATTTATTCCATGTTTCATAGTACTCAGATTCTCCCTTGTTTTTTAATTCTAGGGTTAACCGATTCTGCACAGGCCATAATTTTTCTTATTATCTATTTCTGGTGGTATGCTTTCCTTCTTCCAGTATTGCGCATTTATTATTCTAGCTGCCGTCAACATATGTACTTATTGATAAATTAAATCTTTCCCATATTTTTCTGGTATCATTCCTAGAAATTTGGTATCATTCCTAGAAAATTTCAGCTTAAATTCTCAACTTTCTGACCACGTTCATTCCCTGTCCAAAAAAAAAAAAAAAGTCTCTTGTTTAATCTTACCTGTGTTCCTCTTATCGTAACCCCTGAACGCTGCGATGAGTTCTGACCTGTGAGCAAACAATTGCTCCTTTAAAATTTGGTACGCTGACTCCTCCACTCGGCTGGTCCTGGGAGAAGAAGAGAAATTTCTGCCATGTGAAATCGCAGAACAAAAACATTCAGTCTGTGCCCTTTCGGGATGGCTGGCTTTGAGAGACTGATCACATAACAGAATTGTCTTTTGTTTCCTGGAATAGATCAGCTGGATTGTGGAGTTTTTAACAAAAGAAATCCTTTTCCTTCACCTGAATTATCATTTAATTTTCTCCACAGATAGTTCTCGACTTACCGATGGTCACTTAGCTATGATCAAGTCCTAAAAAGGGTCCTTAGTGCTCTCTTGAGTTTGGTTGTTTTCTTGCAGACGTTTCATCACCCAAACTAGGTAACATCATCAGTGCTAGAAGGGAATGGATTTGTTCTCCCTTACTAGGCCGGCAGTTCGGCGGTTTGAATCCCTAGCGCCGCGTAACGGAGTGAGCTGCCGTTACTTGGCCCAGCTTCTGCCAACCTAGCAGTTCAAAAGCACGTAAAAATGCAAGTAGAAAAATAGGGACCACTTTGGTGGGAATTCTGTGCGCCTTTGGCCACCACAGGTGTGAGGAGAATCTGTTCTGACCTAGGTTTCCCCAGAAAGCACTAAGCAGACTTTTTGTCCTGGCAAAACCCCTTTTATTAAACCAAGGTGAATTTCTTGCATTTACATTCAGCCAAAGGCCTGGCAAATAGTCTTTCAAGGATGTAATTAGGAACACAGGCCTTATCTAGCTTGGAGAGCTGCCAAGTAAATATTTCCAAACGCGGTGCTGACAAGGAAGGACTCGGCACATAGTCTCTGTGATGCACAGACAGATCTTCACACTGCAACAATGAACAAATGGTTTCCTGCAAAAGCCCCCTCTCCTTTTGTTCCTCTTTTAATCCCTGTGGGAGGGGCCATTCACCGTCCACCTATGCTATGGGCTTACTCCCACATCGACTCTTAGTTCGTAATTGTTCTTTTCTTTTGGCAGCTCTGTGCATGTGCAGGCTGAGAACCGGCTCCCAGCTGCTTACATTACACAGCTCCCCTGTGTAATACAGTGGTTAAGTGGATCTGGCTTCCCCGTAGACTTTGTTTTGTCAGAATGTGGCAAAAGGGGATCGTACCTCCTTGAGACCATCATAAATATGAGCTAGTTGATCATGTGACCACGGGGATGCTGCAGTGGCCATAAGGGTGGGAAATGATCATAAGTCATTTTTCAGTGCTATTGGGATGTCGAACGGTCACTAAACAAACTATTGTAAGTTGAGGAGTACCTGTCAACCCTGAAGCTGACCTGGCTGAAGCCATCTTGGAGCTTCGGTGTTGCCACACTGGAGCTGAGGGATAGGGAGGGGGGGAATTTAGATAGATGGGATTTTGTAGCCAAAACAAAACAGAACATAGAATAACAAGAGTTGAAAGGGACCTTGGAGGTCATCTAGTCCAACCCCTGCTCAAGCAAGAGAGTCTATTCCAAATATTAGCGTCTACTTAGGATCGAAATCACAGCCTCCCGATTGTGAGGCGAGAGCTCCATCTCTAGGCCACCAAATACTTTCTCTTGGGAACCAAGGACATTCTCACACTTGGCCTGAGGAGGGAGGAGTGATGTCACCAGGCAACCAGACAGCGTCATGATTGGACCATGTGACTAATTGTTTGAGGGAAAACATTTACTTTTAATTAGGTGAAAGTGAACCTTTAGAGTCGGTTTTCACCAGTCTGTGCCAATATGATATATCCAATAAAACTTTTCGTTGAGGAATCCGCCCGCATTGAAGTTTTGTTTGCTCTGTACTACATTTCAAGACCAACATATGCCTTGCTGGTTTGTAATCTTTTCAATAGTGGTTGGGCTACAACAACTGGCTGACCTTTGGGTTATGCTTAGTTGGCGGGAGACTCCTTTGGTGGCTTGAAACTGGACAAAATGAGGGATGAGGTCAGGTCCCAGTTTGATGTAGGCGCCCCGGTTGCTGCCTGGTGCATAATAGTTTGAAGCCGAAAATATAGTGATGACCTAGGTAAGACAAAACCGAGCACAACAGATTTAGAGCAGAACACATGTTAAAGTCTCCAAAATCCACATGTTAATCTTTGTTTTAATGCACGTTTGTGGGAGCGCGAAGCTCAGTGGTTAAAGACGCTGAGCTTGTCAGCTGGAAAGCTGGCAGCCAGGATTCGAGATGCCACAGGGGGAGCTGCCATTCATCACCCTCAGCTCCTGTCCACCTAGCAGTTCGAAAGCATGCAAATGCGAGTAGATAAATAGGTACCATTTTGGCGGGAAGTTAACAGTGATCCCGTGCCCCTTGGGATATAACAAGAAACTCTGGCAAGAAACTCACCGATTGACTACAGTAGTTGGATCTCATGGTGTCTGCTAGTGAGTTACTAGCAGAAGAAACGGGATGGCCTATGGAGCTTTACTGATCTCCATGCTGTCGATTCAACCCATGTTTTTATTTCTATGTGGTAAAAGTAAAGGTTCCCCTTGCACATATGTGCTAGTAGTTTCAGGCTCTAGGGGGCGATGCTCATCTCTGTTACAAAGCCAAAGAGCCAGCACTGCCCAAAGATGTCTCCCTGGTCATGTGGCCGGTATAACTAAATCAGGGGTGTCCAACCTTGGCAACTTTAAGACTTGTGGACTTCAACTCCCAGAATTCTCCAGCCAGCAAAGCTGGCTGAGGAATTCTGGGAGTTGAAGTCCACAAGTCTTAAAGTTGCCAAGGTTGG
>NW_020769399.1:2254400-2265802 GCF_900518735.1 Pseudonaja textilis | reverse complement strand
ACGCATGGAATGCTGTTCCCTTCCCACCAAAGTGGTCCCTGTTTTTCTACTTGCATTTTTTTACGTGCTTTCGAACTGCTAGGTTGGCAGAAGCTGGGACAAGTAACAGAAACTCACTCCATTATGCGGCACTAGGGATTTGAACTGTCGAACTGCCAACCTTTCTGATCAACCAGCTCAGCGTCTTAGCCACTGAGCCACCACGTCCCTTATTAAAAAATTAAAAAAAAAATTATTTATTTCTATAGGTCCTTGTTGACTTACAACTGGTTTCTTAGAGAGTTGATATGTATGAAACAGATGCTGAGGTCCTAGAAAGAAATGTGTCAGCTGTCCCAACTTGGTCAGTCAGAAAAGGAAAACTCTAAGGCCCGTAATCAGCCAAAAAGTATATGTTATCTAAAGCCAAGCACTTACAGAAGCAGCAAAGCAGTATTTGGTTAACTTCGCCCCGTCTCCTTCCACTCAGCCTCACCTCAGTTTTCAAGAAGTATCCAATTAGGCCTAACAAATTGTTTTGGGAAACAGTCCCAGTCTACAGCTGGCATTCCTTTGCCTGGCCTTGATACCACTTCCTTATAGGACAAAGGCCTGAGTCCATTTCCTCATCGCATCCCTTGGCAAACCGCCCTTGCATGCATACCCTCGCCCTCCCCTTCAATGGCAGGTTGCCAACAGCAAGCCAGATGCAGCGTAGCGTAATGGCAGCCCTGCCTGACAGAGAAGAGAATCACTGCACGAGCCGCGGTGGCTCAGTGGTTAGAGTACAGTCCTGCAGGCTACTTCTGCCGACTGCCTGCAATTTGGCAATTCGAATCTCACCAAGCTCAGGGTTGACTCAGCCTTCCGTCCTTCCGAGGTGGGTAAAACGAAGGCCCAGATTGTTAGGGGCAATATGCTGACTCTGTAAACTGGTTAGAGGGGGGCTGTGAAGCACTGTAAAGGGGTATATAAGTCTAAGAGTGCTATTACTATCAAAGATGACAAGCATCCAGATGCAAAAATCATATGATGGAAAGGCTGAGGGGTCTAGTTATGTTTAGGCCAAGCAAAGGAAGGTTTAGGAGAGACATGATAACTATCTTCCAATACTTCAAGGGGATAGAGCTTCAATTTACTCTCCTTTGCACCCAAGGGCAGAACAAGAAGCAGTGGGTGGAAGCTTGTCAGAGGCTGATCCAACCTAGAAACAAGGAGGGTTTTTCTGGCAGTAAGAAGAATTAATCAATGGAATAGCTTGCCTCCTGGGATTGTGGGTGTGCTCCATCTCTGGAGGTTTTCAAGAAAAGATTAGACAACCATTTGTCCAGGATGGTATAAGGAGTCCTTCCTTGGCCAGAGTGTTGGACTAGAAGATCTCCAAGCTCCCTTTCTATGATTCTATGAGTTTATGATTTAGTGATGACTCTGTGATATTGTGATTCTGTGATTGTTTGATTCTTTCATTTTGTAATTCTATGATGGTTTGATTTTGTGATTCTATGATTCTGTGATTCTATGATTCCGTGATTCTATGTTTGATTTGGTGATTCTATGATTTGGTGATTCTGTGATTCTTTCATTTTGTGATTCTATGATTTTGTGATTCTATGATTCTGTGATTGATTGTTTGATTTTGTGATTCTGTTGATTGTTTGATTCTGTGATTCTTTCATTTTGTGATTCTGTGATTCTTTCATTTTGTGATTCTGTGATTCTATGATTTTGTGATTCTATGATTGTTTGATTTGTGATTCTATGATTCTATTCCCCGTGCGCTTTTGCATTCCAGAAGCCTTTGTGGATAGCCTGCATCTCTCCAGCAGCATCCTAGAGGCTGAGCCTACCTTCCGATTGTGATCAACTTCATAGCCCTCTGGCTTGCATTCATGAGAGCGGATGATGAACTGCAGGCGATGCTTCTGCAAAAACGTATCTGTCACGTCTGGTCCGAAGTAACAGCCTCCGCCCCTTTCTTCATTTTCTGTGCATCCAGGTTTAGGATCGGGGTCACTCCATAAAATATCTATAACCTACAAGCAAAGCCACAGTTGCTTTATTTTTAATATCTTGTGCACGAATCAGGTAGGTAAGTCCACATTCAAAACAAATGTCGGCAAGGCATAGCGTCAACATTTGAAATTCTGGGAGTTTTGAATTTGCATTAGTTTATCAACAGATGAAATACAAAACTACAAAGAAAAAAAAATAAAAATAATGGAAAAATAGGGGAAAGAAAGGGAAAAAAGAAAAAAAAACTAGGCTAAAGAGGGGAAAGAAAGGAAAAAAGCATTGACTTCCAACTCCTTTTGACACAGTAGAACCAGGTAATTACACACAACCTCAACTTTTTTACTTCTGTGTAATAATACTGTCTTTCTCCACTAATACGGCCTCCACCAATAGGAAGGCCCAGCATGATTTCTAGGCATGAGGTGAAATTAAGCCCCAGACCCCAAATTTAAGCCTATTTAAACCATGCATTTCCCCGCCATTTCTCACATCGTTCGTTAGAACTACACGAGGAAAAGAGAAATGGGGGGGAAGGGCAGGGGGGGATGGGGAGAAAACTTACCTTTAGGAGTGCCCTGCAGGTAGCCTAGGCTAGAATACCCCGATCTACTACCAACAGAACATCAGCCGATAGAAGCTCCCTGAAGGCAGAGTCCCCAGCCGCTTCGGGCCGAGGCGTGGCTGCCCGTGTCCCCTCACCATTAGGCAGTGTCTTTCAGGTGATGGAAGCTCCCCAAGGGCAGTCACCAGCCACTTCGATCGGCCAGTAGAAGCGGCCTCAGGGCAAGCGCACACACACACACACACACACTCCCCTCACCGCGAGACCGCTTCTACCGGCTGATCGAAGTGGCTGGTGACTGCCCTTGGGGAGCTTCCATCGCCCGAAAGACAGTGCCTAATGGCGAGGGGACACGGGCAGCCACGCCTTGCCCCAAAGTGGCTGGGGACTCTGCCTTTGGGGAGCTTTTGTCAGCTGATAGAAACAGCCTCGTGGAGAGGTACGTGCACATGGGCCGCTCTAGGTGGGGGAGGAAATTAAGTCACCCCGCAAAAGACGGATTAGCGGTTTTTGGGGGAGTCAAAAAAAATAAAATAAGGCCCGGCCTTATTTTGTGAGAAACACAGTACATCCTAACAACAATCCTATCAAATCAGCAAAACTCAAAATTAAAGTTTCATTTTGATCTACCTCGAGCACAGCATCCAAAAGCGATTCCAAGCAGAAACAAAGTTAATTGCATTCTTTTCTTTAAACAAAGCCATCAGTTTTGCCTTCTATTCTAATTACATCAAGTTTAAGCAGCCATTCGTCCATTGAGTGAATCAAAGTACCTTTCCATTTTTGTGCACAGAATATTCTTGCCGCCATCTGATTACATAATGTCAAAGTTCTATTATTATTTGTTAGGAATGTAAGTCACCAAACAGTTGGGTTGGAAAATATATAAACCAGGATAGATATTTTAATACTGTCTCTTTAAGGGAATGCTAAAATTGTAATTGGGTGTGGTTCCTCAAGCAGCCATAAGATGGAGCCAGAAACCTGGGTTGTTTTGTTCTGTTGTTGCCGTTCCTGCATTTCCCAATTGACTGTTACTGATCATTGTTATTCTTGGATTTGATTTGAGTCTATTACTGAACTGTTTTTGATACTGGACTTTGAATTGGATTATCCCTGGACTGAAAACTGACTGCTTTAACTGTGAATGACTTTGACTGTTTGTTGAACTTTGCTTAACCGTTTTACTGGAAATAAAAACCTACGTTTTACTATACAGTGTATTTGTGTGTTGGTTGTATGTCATTCTTCACCACTCTCACTACGTCTCCCTGTGTGAGCTCATTCTCCTAACGGGGAATTACCTCAACATTATTATTATTTTCAACTTCTTTATCCAGACATTTGAGACTCTGGAAAGGTTCCCTTGTTCAGAATTCAGTTCACCTGGAGCCAGGAACATGGGAAAGAAACCATAATACACTAATTTGGGAGTCTAGCATCAGACTGGGAAAACTCGCCCCAGGCGTCTCTCCCCGGCTGACTCGCTGCACTCAAGTTGCCAACTGACAATTCAACATGGGATAATTCCAGAAAGGGACAAGCAGAATTTCAGCTTTGAGGACTTCTAACTTGAGAAGGTTCAAGCCTAAAGCAAGACAAGGCCAGAGGTGGTATTGAGCAGGTTCTGACCAGTTCTGGAGAACCGGGAGCGGAAATTTTGAGCAGTTCAGAGAACCAGCCAATCCCATCTCTGACTGGCCCTGCCAACCCGATCTATTCTCTGCCTCCCATTGAGTCCCAGATGATGGGCTGGGTCTCCTTTGGTGGCCCTGCACAGGAGAACGGAGCTGCAAAGCAGGTTAGTGGGGTGGGCGGGAATGGAGATTTTACAGTAACCTTCAGTGGTGGGATTCAAAAATTTTTACTACTGGTTTTATGGTTGTGGCTTGGTGGGCATGGCTTGGTGGGCGTGGCTGTGGCAGGGAAAGGATACTGCAAAATCTCCATTCTCTCCCCATCTCACTAACCTGCTTTCCAGGTCCAGCTCTAACGGTTCTCCAGAACTGGTCAGAACTGGTTGAATACCTCCTCTCTTTCATTTCTACTTTTCCGCTTGCTGTAATTTTGGCGGTTCTCCAAATGCTTACCTGTTCAATGTCATCATCCTCATAGCTTGCAGAATCATTTGAGTCTTCCGATTCCAGAGATGGACTGGGTCCTAAGTTTTTCTGGGTTCCAGATGACTTGACGGCGGATTTTGAATTTGTCTGTTGTCCTCCTTGGGCGACATTGATTGTGGAACCACTCCGGATCAGTGGGCCACCTTCAGAGGCAGTATAGTCCAAAGTTTTTCTTTGCTTTGGTACTAGCACCGAGAAAATCTAAGTTGAGAAAGAGACACGAAAAGGATATATGTGACTTAGAATCAGATCTTTTCTAGAACCAGATTCTCAATCCAGTTATGCAGGGGTGGGATTCTACAGGTTCGCACCTATTCACTTGAATCGGTTGTTAACATTCTAAGCAGTTTGGACAACCGGTTGTTAGAAGAAATTACTGGCCTAATCCTGTAAGGAAGGCAGGAAGGAAACATTCTGGTGTTGCTTATAGAAACTGCCTCTCTGTTAACCCTGATTACATTCTTGGCAGGACTAGACTTCCTGTCTCTGGAACTTCTCTGGAGTTTTTTTCCCCCTCCTTTGCTGGTACTTTGCTTGTGTGGAGTGACCATTCAAAGTTACAATGGCACTGAAAAAAGTGACTTATGACCATTTTTCACACTTATGACTGTTGCAGCATCCCCACAGTCATGAGAGGCCAGGCAAGGAGATGCGTGCCTCGATGTGAGTGATGTTGAGTTGACCTCGCCCAGCCAGTCACATGACCACCAAGCCACGCCCACCAACTAAGTCACGCCCACAGAACCAGTTGTTAAAAATTTGAATCCCACAACTGCAGTTATGGAATTGGAAAGAACAAAGTGAGTCATCTTGGAGTGTCTCTTTTCAATCTTGTGTTCAGTTCCAATCACTACAACACAAAAAGGACACATGAAAAATTTCTAGCTGCTGACAAATGTTTACCAATGTTTTGTAAATTGAATACAAGATCAGCATTCTCCATAGAAATCTTCCGTAGTAAAACTATGAAATTGCATTTTGCTTAGCAAATTTAAAAGAAGTGGTTCTTTTGTGAATTCTAAATAATACTTCAGTGTCCTTTTAAAGCATATCAAATCTAAAATATATAATTTTCTGGAAAGGAATTCAAGTATTTATTTTCTTTGTGTAACGTCTGTGGTGGCTAACCTTTTTGGGCTCCTGTGCCAAAAATTGTGAGCGTGCCAGCATGCCCACACTCGTGTGCCAACACCCAGAATGCAATGTGCGACCCTGTGCCCTCTGCGCATGCATGCGCAATTCTCCCCCCACACCATCCCCTTACTGCCACTGCGCCTCACAGCTGATTTTTCAACTGGTTTGAGGCCTTTTTTGGCCTCCCAGAGGCTTGGAAAAAGCCTCTGCAGGTCCTTTCAGGACGAATTATAGGCCCGTTTCGTTACTTCCAGTATTACAGGAAGTGATGAAATGGGCCTATAATTCAGCCTGAGAAGCCTTGCAGAGGCTTTTTCCAAGCATCTGGGAGGCCGAAAAAGGCCTCAAACCCCCCCCCCAAAAAAAGAGCTGTGAGGCATGCACATGTGCAGTGAGGTAAGTTTGCCTGCGGCTCATGTGCCACTTGTAGCACACGTGCCATAGATTCGCCATCACAGCTCTATACCGCAACTAGTACAACCATCCTAATACATCTCTTCGTCTGATCTGTTGCTTGACAACATTCAACTGTATTTTCTCTTGTTTTTTGAATAAATTATCATGAACTATATTGGAGGGGTGGGGGAGGACACAGGTAGTCCTCCACTTACAACCATTTGTGGAGTGACCATTCAAAGTTACAACAGCGCTGAAAAAAGTGATTTATGGTTGTTTTTCACACTGCAACATCTCCATGATCACGTGATCAAAATCCGAACACTTTGCAATGGATTCATATTTATGACGATTGCAGTGTCCCGGGGTCATGGGATCCCTTTTTGCGACCTTCTGACGAGCAAAGTCAATGAGGAAGCCAGATTTACTTAACAACCCTGTTACTAACTTAAGAACTGCAGTGATTCACATAAGAACTTGGGCAAGAAAGGCCTTAAAACGGGACTATCTCTCTCTCTCTCTCTCTCTCTCTCCATCTTCAGTGCATATCATGACCATGAAAATAAACACAAACACACATCCTTCACGCTCCACACATTGAACCGAAAACCCCCAACACAGCACCAACGCTGCACTATACAGCAGAATTCAACACAGCCACTGACCTGGGATAGAAGCTGTTTTTCAGCGTATTTGTCCTTTTTATTATTGTTGTGGTTAGCAGGCAGCAGGTGCAGATGGCTGAGGAGAGCGATGACTCTGATGAGGGGCCAGGACCATCAGGGTGTGGACTGCTGCCTTCAGGGATTGGGGGCGCTGGCAGCAGTAATGAGGAGGTTCCCGAGGAGCCTGTGCCAAGTGCACGTGAGCGCAGGATGATTCATAGAAGAGAACAGCTGGAGCAGCACAGGCGACTCAGGAGTAAGGATGCAACTTAATGGTCCCTCCCTCCATGGAATATAAGCCTGGTTTCAAAAGGTTTTTGCTTTTGCAGAAAGCAAAAATGTTCTAAGGACTCAGCATTGTGTATGGAGACTCTGCCTTATCTGAAGAATTCTGTCAAGGCTTTTCTGGTTGGACTAATTGGCTGCAAGCCATCTTTTATCTACAAAGAAGTTTATTTGTAGATTAAAGCTGTGAAGGTTTGAGTTGCTGCATTTGTTTGAGATTTTCTTGCTGGTAACCGGGTTGGGTCAGAACAATTATCCTGTACTGTCTGCTAGATGGTAGTAGTTAAAAAAAAAGGGTTCCCAGGATGAGATGGATCTTTGAGAATGTTTTGAACTTTCTTAAGGCAGCGGGAGCTATAAAGCTCTTCCAAAGAGGGGAAGAGGGCAACCAATGATACTCTGGACAATGACATTAACCCTCTGGAGCGCTGTCCTATCTGCCACTGTGCTATTGGCAAACCATCCACAGGTGCAGTAAGTTAAGATACTCTCTATGGTGCAGCGGTAGAAGGTCACCAGCAGTTTTTCATCCAGTTGTTGTTTCCTGAGAAGCCTCAGGTAGTATAATCTCTGCTGGGCCCTTTTGACCAGGGCTGCAAGGTGAGCACCCCAGGTCAGGTCCTCTTTTAGGGAAACTTACAACTTAAAACTGGCCACTTTCTCCACTTGGTCTCCACTGATAAGCAAGGGCTGGATGTCTGATCTGTTCCTTCTATATAGTCCACTGTAAGCTCCTTGGTCTTATTGGTGTTGAGGACCAAGTTCTGCTCTGCCACAAACAAAAGCAAGTTCTCTTCTAATGCCATACCTTACACCTCTCAACTTTGGCTAGCCGTTCCAAATCGGTCTTATCAGATATGCCTCCATGTACAATCAGGACCTTCCTGTCAATCACAGTTGCCAAGGGGATGCTGCTAAAAATGTTCTTGATCACCGCCAGGAGTCTGTGGGCATGATCCTAGAAGGAATAGGAGCAGAGTGCAAAAACTGCGACGGACAGTCCGGGGTCACCCGACAACACAGAAGATGCAACAGGTAGGCAAACTGGAGTACCTTATATTTCCGTGTGACTTCTTTGGTGAACCCGTAGCTAGAGGCAGAAGAGAAGGGAAGGTTTTAAATAGATGCCTCGGAAGGAGAGCAAAACAACAACAATGACAATATTAAAAGTGGCACAGGTAGTCCTCACCTTACAATGGTTCATTTAGTGATGGTTCAAATTTTTGAAAAATATGACTCATAACCATTTTTCATAGTTACAACCTTTGTAACATCCCCATGATCACGTGACCAAAATTCAGATGCTTGACAACTGACTCATATTTATGACCTTTGCTGTGTCCTTTGGTCATTTGATCCCCTTTTGTGACCTTCTGACAAGCAAAGTCAATGGGAAAGCCAGGTTCACTTAGCAACAGGGGTTACTATCTTACACACTGAAGTGATTCACTGGACACCGTGACAAGAAAAGTTGTAACACACCACATAGAGCAAATAAAGAGGACAGTCACCATGTGTTTTACTGCTCAACTGTGCTATTGTAACAGGAAACCAGAAGCTTTCCTCAGAAAATAAAGAAACCATGGATGATAACCATAGATGCACACAAAACACTGCCATCTACTGGCTGAATAATTATGTAGTTGTTGCAATACAAAATACATTCTAACATATATTCCAACACTTTCACAGTAACTTTCTTGGCCAGGACTCAAGAACCAGGGCTAAGGACACAGTGACTAAATTAGTAGACACAGTGACTAAATTAGTAGACCAGCAAAATACTGTAGACATAATATATTTAGATTTCAGCAAGGTATTTGACAAAGTAGACCACAACCTACTTCTTAGTAAGCTAGAAAAAAGTGGAATAGATAGCACCACCACTAGATGGACTTGAAACTGGCTGGCAAACCATACTCAACAAGTAGTCCTTAATTGGTCTAAGTCTACATGGAGGGAAGTAAGCAGTGGGGTTCTGTCTTAGGCCCAGTACTCTTCAATATCTTCATTAACGACTTAGATGAGGGAATAGGAGGGGAACCTACCAAATTTGCAGATGATACTAAGCTGGCAGGAATAGCTAACATCAAAGATGATAGGTTCAAGATCCAGATGCATCTTGACAGACTAGAACACTGGGCTGTATCTAACAAAATGGAATTCAATGTAGAGAAAAGTAAAGTCCTACACTTAGGCAAGAAAAACCAAAAGTACACATATAGACTGGATGAAACCAGGCTCAATAGCAGTAACTGTGAGAGGGATCTTGGAGTCTTAGTGGACAACCAGCTAAATATGAGCCAGCCATGTACAGCAGCTGCCAAGAAAGCTAATGCAATCCTAAGTTGTATTAACAGGGACACAATCAAGATCAAGGGAAGTACTAATACCATTCCATAAAGCCTTAGCAAGACCACACCTAGAGTACTGCCTCCAGTTTTGTTCACCACACTATAAAAAAGATGTTGAGACTCTAGAAAAAGTACAGAGAAGAGCAACCAGGATGATTAGGAGACTGGAGGCTAAAACATACAATGAACAGTTGCAGGAACTGGGCTTGGCTAGTCTAGTAAAGAGAAGGACCAGGGGAGACATGATAGCGATCTTCCAATATTTGAGGGGCTGCCACAGGGAGGAGGAAAGGGTCAAGCTATTTTCTAAAGCGCATGTAGGCTAGACAAGGAATAATGGATGGAAACTGAACAAGGAGAGATTTAACCTGGAAATGAGAAACTTTCTGACAGTGAGAACAATCAACCAATGGAACAGAAGTTGCCCTCGGAAGTTGTGGGAGTGCCATCAGTTGAGACTTTCAAGAGATTGGACTGCCATTTGTCAGAAATGGTGAAGGGTCTCCCGCTTGGGCAGGGGGTTGGACTAGATGACCTACAAGGTCCCTTCCAACTCTGATTATCTGTTATCTGTTACCACTTAGCTTGTTAACAGTTCATCCAGGTTATTTCCTATAGCTTTTACAGGTAGTCCTCAACTTATAACAGTTTGTTTAATGACTGTTCAAAGTTTATGAATATATATATATGGATCTTTGGTTGTTCGGGTTTTCTCCCGCGTAAGATTCGAAGTATCTAGGCAACGTTTCGATGAAGTCTCATTCATCATCTTCAGGCTTCTGTCTCCGGCTCTGTGCTTCTCAGAGTAATGGAGATTGCAGCTGCTTCCTCCTTTTAACTGCCAGTGGGGGTGGGACTTGATTGGGTGGGGGCTTGGCTGTGTTCTGATTGGGTGGGGGTGTGTTCTCATTGGTAGGGGGTTTGGCTGTGTTCTGATTGGTTGGGGGGTTAGCCGTGTTCTGATTGGTTGGAGGCGTGTTCTGTTCAGGTGGGGGCTTGGTTGTGCTCAGGTTAGTCTTAGTTGCTGGGGGATTTGAGTTGGTGAGCTGTGATCTTGCTGTTTGGCTTTGAGTTCGTGGTCGTGCTGCATCTTCATAGTGGGTGTCGGTTTGCTTCATGTATGGCTCGGAGGGGTTTGAAGTGGGTAGTGATGCAGCTGCAGTGCAGCTTCTGGTCCATGGTCGTGTCTCATCTTCTGAGTGGGTGTGAGTCTGTTTTCTACATGGAAGTGTGGTGGTGGCATCTTGTGTGGCTCTCATGGGTGTGGGTCTGGTGTCATTCTTCATGTTAGGTACTCGTCTGTTCATGAGGGCGGGTTTCCAAATGGCTGGAAGGCGGGAGGTGTCATCTTGTTTGTTCATGCTGTGTGGGCGTTTTTCTATCTCTATGGCTTCTCTGATTATTCTGCTGTTGAAGTGTTCGGTTTTGGCGATAGTTCTGGTATTTTTAAAATCAATTTCATGTCCTGTGGCTTTGAGGTGTTGGACCAGGGAAGAGGTCGTTTCTTCTTTTTTGATTGAGTTCTTATGTTCTTCAATGCGTGCACTTATTCTTCTGTTAGTTTGTCCAATGTATGTGGTAGGGCAGGCAGTGCAGGGGATTTCGTATACTCCTTGATTTTCTAATTCGATTTTGTCTTTGGGGTTTCTTAGGATGAGAAGCACAGAGCTGGAGACAGAAGCCTGAAGATGATGAATGAGACTTCATCGAAACGTTGCCTAGATACTTTGAATCTTACGCGGGAGAAAACCCGAACAACCAAAGATCCACATACAAATACCCGCGAGAACCTCAGAAAACAAATATATACATACATACATACATACATACATACATACATACATACACACACACACACACACACACACACACACACACATATATATATATA
>NW_020769399.1:2243548-2254300 GCF_900518735.1 Pseudonaja textilis | reverse complement strand
ATACATGAAGCAAACCGACACCCACTATGAAGATGCAGCAGGACCACAAACTAGAAGCCAAACAGCAAGATCACAACTCTCCAGCTCAAATCCCCCAGCAACTAAGACTAACCTCAGCACAACCAAGCCCCCACCTGAACAGAACACGCCTCCAACCAATCAGAACACGACCAACCCCCCAACCAATCAGAACACAGCCAAACCCCCTACCAATGAGAACACACCCCCACCCAATCAGAACACAGCCAAGCCCCCACCCAATCAAGTCCCACCCCCACTGGCAGTTAAAAGGAGGAAGCAGCTGCAATCTCCATTACTCTGAGAAGCACAGAGCCGGAGACAGAAGCCTGAAGATGATGAATGAGACTTCATCGAAACGTTGCCTAGATACTTCGAATCTTACGCGGGAGAAAACCCGAACAACCAAAGATCCACATACAAATACCCGCGAGAACCTCAGAAAACATATATATATATATATATATATATATATATATATACACACTCACTCGCAGTACCTCTGGGAGACTTACAAAGCTAAATAAAATAAAAATAGAGAGTTGTGCACCTCTATGCTTCTACAAATGTTTTGGATTCCATACCGGAAATTGATCATGTAGTCCTCGTGGTTTCCTCGATTCAGGTGGACCTCTTTGGGGTAAATCAAGAGGAAAATGAAGATAATGATCAGGATCTCAATGGAATGCGTGCCTCGGTCAACAAAGTCCCCATTGAAGACATACAACTTCTGCGGAGAAGGAAGTCCGTTCTGTAAGGAAGAAATAGATCCCTAAAATTAAACTTCAGTAGGACGGCAAGATGAGGAGACAAGTCCCCAAGTGAGCCTCAATTGGTGGGGCCCTTGGTGATCTCTGAGCCTATTTACTTGCAGACGTTTCATGATCTAACTAGGTATCATCATCAGTGCCAGAAGAGAGTGGGATTTCCTCCCTGTTTATGTACTAATGCAGGTTGTCTGTTCTATCGCCAGGACAAAGCAGACTCGAATACCGGAGTTGAAATCAGCTCTTTATTAGCAACCAGTAACTTCAACTGAAGTCGAGCTGCGGCAGCCCTTTTTATAGCAGCTGCTCGCGGCTCACAACCAATGGCATGTGTTTAAACTTCCTGCCACTTATTGCGGCCAATCGGTTGTTCTTAACCAATCATTATGCTGTGTTAACTAACCAATAGGAGTGAAGTATTAGAAGTCTATATTTGAATACACTACAGTGTATTCTCAATTGTGTCAAACTCAATTTCACTGAGGACTGCATAAGGGCCATGGTTGACCTCGGAGGGGCCAGGTGGGCATGGCTGACTGGGTGGGTGTAGCCAGCTTGATGCCACCTCCCAAATTTTTGGCATGTTTCTTCTTCTCATTGGATAGACGGGCCGAAGCCATGTGGACCAGCCCCTTACATTTTCCAGGATGGGGATCTGACCATATTTTGTGCCGGACGCAGCCCGCAGGCCTTGTGTTTGACACCCCTGTACCGGGGTGGGATTCTAGAACAAGTTGTTATGATTCTGTGCAAATCATACCCCTGGCTGTTCCCACCCCTCTTTGCCCATCCCTTCACCCCCTGCCCAGTTAGTCCTTATCACACATGTGCAACATCACACACATGCCCGACATCGCTGACTGCATTTTCCCCCTTCCAGTCACTCCTTAAGGCATTTCTTTTTCCCCCCTCCCGATGATCAGCTGTTCCTATAATCAGCTGTGCCAGGATTCCTCTCACTGTTTTACTGCTTCACCCCACTCCATTTTTTGCCTTCTTGGGCCCCAGGGAAGCTTTCCGGGAGCAAAAACACGCCCCCAGGAGGTTTCCCCGAGGTCCAGAAGTGCCCCCCAAAGCCACACCCACCCAGTCACATGGCCACACCCACTTAGCCAGGCCCACCTAGCCACACCCACAGAACCAGCTGTTAAAAAATTTGAATCCCACCCCTGCCCTGTACTCGTGGCTTCTCCTGTCCGTATTGGCAGCAGTGTCCTTCACTCTGCCAACATCGACCGAGCGAGCCAATCAACACTGGCGGACAGTACTTTTGTACAGGGAGTCCTCAACTTACAACAGTTCGTTTAGTGACCATTCTAATTTACAGCGGCACTGAAAAAAAGTGACCTGTGGCCTTTTTTTTCAAACTCACAACCATTGCAGCATCCTCCATGGTCATGTGATCAAAATTCGGACGCTTGCCAACGGACACATATTTAGGATGGTTGCAGTGTCCTGGGGTCACGTGATCTGCTTTTGCGACCTTCTGACAAGCAAAGTCAAATGGGGGAATCCAGATTCACTTAACAACCGTGTTTACTGACTTGACAGTTGCAATGATTCACTTAGCAGCTGTGGCAAGAAAGGTCATAAAATGGGGCAAAGCTCACTAACAAGTGTCTCCCTTAGCAGCATAAATGTTGGGCTCAATTGTGGTTGTAAGTCAAGGTCTACCTGTACTTTCAGACTTGCAAGATTTGATGTTGGCCTTTTCTGGTAAATCAGACAGGAACTATAACTAGATCAAATAAATTTACTTTATTGAAAGGCTACATTAACAGAATCTTGCAAGTCTCGAAATGCAAACTTCCTTCCCACCACTTTTTAACTGCTAGATTCATTAGTAGAGGTTCTTCTTAAATTTCTTCCTCTGTCCCTTAAGTGACCGAGGGCTCCCTTCTCTCTTATCTGACGATATGTTAGGCAGTCTCTCCTTTTCCCTTAAGATTATCCACGCATTCCATTACAAATGGTGACTAGTGTATGGGATATTAGGATGAGCTCATAGAGGTTGTGAGAATCAAGGATATAGCTTGTGGATCTATTAGATTCAATAACTCCTATGGGTGATAGCTGGCCCCAGAAGAAAGAGATGTGAAACAACTAGGATGGTTTCAAAATATACCAGAACTATTTGTAGTCCTGCTGAGCCATTGCTAACCATGAAAACATATTTTTGCAAAATACACACTTGGACGGTTAAGTTTAAAACAGGAAGAATGAAACGGTTGGAAATGAGGAACTGAGAGGAATGTACACAGGTGTTTAAGGAAAGTGACAGTGAAGCTGTGAAGCGTGTATGTGGTTAGAAGAAAAGTATAAAGGATAGGATTGAAGGCTAGGATCAGCTCGGGGCCCTTTGATTTATGGCAGTCCTTGCAGAACCTGCTGTATGTCATTGGACCCCATTGCAATGGCTTATTAATGTAAGTGTATTGCTGCTACTATATCTATTCATTTCTTATGTTCCAAATTATTAGAAACAATAAACCTCTGATCTTAAAGTAAGAATTTTTGTCTGTTTCCTATTGATATTTTTTTATGACAAGGTGTTGAGAGAAATCTCCATCTGGTTCAGTTCCAAGCTGGGAGGAAGACACTGGAAACACGGAGGCTGATTGGAAAGATGGTTTAATGATGAAGCAGAACCACAAAGCACATGGGTTCTGGGCAGCTGACCACATGGAGTTGAGAGTGAGGGATTTTTTATACCTTCTCTTAGGCTTTGCACTTGAGCTTCCTGTTCCTGTGCAAGAACATGCATTCTATCAGCTGTTGTCAGACTCCCATGGGGCCATGTGGGGTCATGTTTGTCTGAGATAAGTTTGGTTGAAGTTTGCTGGGTGATGCAATATCCTTAGGAGATTGTGCAATGCAGTGCGCTCTGCAGCTAGATAATCCTATTATGTCCTTGAGGGTCACGTCTTAATCCCTTCACCTTGGAGCTGAAGGTCTTTTGTTTTGTAGATAATGAATCTCAATGAACACAAAAATCTGCTGTGGGGAGAGAAATTGAGTCCGCTTCCTGCCTCTAAAAAAACATGTTTTTCCACTTCTCATTTAGGGAAATATAATATTGTGCCTTTTAAAATATTCCTCAAAATATTTCATTCTTCCCTTTCTACAGAGGGAAGGCTTAAAATCCTGGACAATTTTTGTTCAGTGAAAAAAATGGGGTGCAGATGAGAAACACTCGTGCAAATGCACAAACCAATGTAGGTGTGTAAGAAAAGAAAAAAATAAGAGAAAATAACTCTCTGTTGAAGCTAACATACTTCAAAGTGAAATGCTGTGGAAGAACCACATTTTTTAAAAATGGCCGTTTTGATTCTTTTTCATTTGCCTGAATAGATCATAGAGAAAAAAATTGGCCAAAACAGATTCACTGATGCCAAGGAATGTTGTGTGTTTTATTGCTTCACCGAAGCAAAATCTAACAACCAGCAAAATGTGTAATTACTTTCTTATACACTGGCTAGGAAGAGTTACCATGTCTTTTCTTGCATGGAAAATTAGAATTAAGGGTATTTTTTTAAAAAATAAAGGTTAGTTTATTTCAATTGCTTTTGACATATTGTGATCCAAGCTCTCTGCTTACCTTGTAAAATATGTGAAACAAGTCGAATATTTGCCCATGTAAGTCTCCTAAATAAAAGAAAGGGAGAACGTGTTGTCTCAGTGAAAGAATTTGATAGAATCCTAGAATATGGAAATTGGAAAGCATCTTTAAAGTCAATTTAATCCAGCTCCTTGCATAGTGCAGGAAGAATATCACACAGGACGTTCCTGATCTCGAGAGAAGACTAAAGAATGAACACAACGGTGGGATTCTCCCGGTTCACATCGGTTCAGGGGAACCGGTTCGCTCCGACAATCAATGCTCGCCCCTGTGCTAAACTTACCTATATCCTCTCAGCTGATTCGCGGCAGAGCGGATTGCTGCTCCTCAGCTGTGTTACTCCCCAGTAGTAACATAGCAGGTACATTTTTTCGGAAAGCTGTTCACATGCACAGCGAAGCACGCAATCACTGAACCGGTTGTTACACCAACCGCATCCCACCACTGAGTCAACATCCCATAATATTTCCTTATTGCTGCCAAGATAACATGGACAGGTCAGGACTTAAATTACATTTAGTCCTTGACTTACAGCAGTTCATTTAGCGGCAGTTCGAAGTTAAAACGACCTAAAAATGTGGCTTATGACCGTTTTTCACCCTTATGACCCCTTATGACCGTTTTTCACCCTTACGACTATTGCAGCATCCCCAAGGTCACATGATCCAAATTCAGACACTTGGCAACTGATTCATATTTATGACGGTTGCCATGTCCTGGGGTCATATGATCCCCTTTTGCAAACTTCTCACCAGCAAAGTCAATGGGGAAGCCAGATTCACTTAACAACTGGGTTTCTAACTCAACAGCTGCAAGGATTCACTTAACAATTGTGGCAAGAAAGGTCGTAAAATGGGACAAAACTCAGTTCACATCTGTCTCACTTAGCAACAGGTTCAATTGCAGTCATAAGTTGAGGACTATCTATAAACTCCTGGAAGGTATAACCTCTGGTACGCCATTTACCATCATAGCAGGTAGTGGTACATAGTCAATCTTGGCTGGACTGTTGAATCTCTGTGCCTGCTAATTTTAAAGTTTGGAGTAATGGTCGCACTGATGCCTCCTATCCCTCATTTAAGAGGCAAAATTTCACTGCATGTTGCAACGGTTTAGAGCAGGGATATCCCCAACCTTGGCAACTTTAAGACTGGTGGACTTCATCTCCCAGAATTCCTCAGCCAGCCATTCTGTGAGTTGAAGTCCACCAGTCTTAAAGTTGCCAAGGTTGGATATCCCTCGTTTAGACCTTTACACAAATATTTATATTTATGTTTATGTATTTATATATTTATAATTATATATATTTTATTTATTCTCTCTTCTATCTATCATCAATAGATAAATATTTATTTTGATTTTTAGTCTCTCTCATCTATCTATCTATATCTATTTATCTATCTATATTTTATCTATTTGTCCATCTATATCTATCTATCTATTTATATTTATCTATCTCTATTTATCTCTATTTGTCTGTATGTCTGTCTATCTATCTATCTATCTCTATTTTATCTTTGTCTATCTTTTTTATCTGTCTACCTCTATTTATATCTATCTCTATCTCTATTTATCTATCTCTCTATCTCTATCTATCTCTATTTATCTATCTCTATCTGCCCGTCTGTCTGTCTATCTATCTACCTATCTACCTACCAGCATCTCTATTTATTGATCTATCATCTATCTATCAATATTTATATTTATATTATTTATTTTCTCTCTCTCATCTATCTATCATCTATAAATATTTATTTTTATTTTTATTATCTATCTATCCATCCATCCATCCATCTATCTATCTCTCTCAATCATCCAACTACATCTGTCTAATCTATCTATTAAATTTATATGCTACCCATCCATGGAGACCAGGTTTCCTTTGCTGGGCCCATGACTGACCGCTATTCTCTTTCTTGCAACTTAGCCAAGGGCTCCACCTCCACCTATTTTACAAAAGGTAGACTTACCACACACGGTGATCTCCTCACTGTAGCAGGTAGAAATTCTGTTGATGTTTGGCAGGTGGCTGAGATGCTGTTCCACCTCTTGGAAGAGTTTTAGTACATAGTAAGGATGAAGCTGCTACTGGGAATAAAGGGGAAAAAATTAGAAAAGGCATTTGGAGAGAAGTTGAGCATTGCTCTTCATTTACAAATAGTCCTCGAATTACAACCACACCTGAGCCCAACATTTGTGTTGCTAAGCAAGGCATGTGTTAAGTGAGATTCGCCACATTGTTTAAAATTTTATTATTAAATTTTATTTAGTTTTCAAAATTTAAAAACATGAAATAAAACTTTATACATCATTATATCAACATCAAGACATCTTTTACACTTCCTTATCATCTTTCTATACATACGTTTCTTTCATTATACAATTTCAACTTAATATATAAATAAATATAGACAGATATGAATATAGATATAAGTACCTATATACACTAGTTTCTTATTCTTTACCTAATTGTCATTTTGATTTATTTTTGTTCTTAAAGCATTCACACCAGACATTTGTTGTGGTTAGCCGGCAGCAGGTGCGGACGGCTGAGGAGAGCGAGGACTCAGATGAGGCCAGCCCCCACAATCCCTGAAGGCAGCAGTCCAATCCCTAATGGTCCTGGCCCCTCATCTGAGTCCTTGCTCTCCTCAGACGTCCGCACCTGCTGCGAGCTAGCCACAACGGTCATTAGGTGAATCTGAATTAACTCCAGAATGCTATACAACCATCATAAATACATGTTGAGGATCAAGCTTCCAAATTCTGATCACATGAGCATGGGGAATCCTCTCACCTTTTCAGCGCCATTGCAACCTCAAAGGATCACTAAACAAAGGCGTCAAGACTGGCTCGCACTTTCGCCGATATTCTGCTCTGCTCACCGCTTGACAAAGGGAGGTGGTGAATTCAAGGGTGAAGGAAATGGCATCCAAGCATCATTGGTTCCTGGGAGATACTGCTCCCCACTCAAGGACACCCTGAACAGATGTCCCAGCGTGGCCGGCTGGTTCCCATAACAAAATGAACAGTAGTGATTGGTGGATGTAAGGGACTGTGGACGGCCCATATAGGGAAAGGGAGAATGAATTATGCTTGCTTTGGGGCGGGAAATCCAGAGCTGGTTTTGTGTGATGACCCAGGGTAGGATACAAAACAAATACTGTCACAGAAAACAGGTGAAGCCCCTTTCATTCCTTCACTTTGCTTCCAAGCTCTGAATATTCTTGACAGAAGCGGAAAAACCCCCCACATACAAACAGTTACAAGAAGAAGGGAATAAGCAACACAAACCAGGCAAGATAAGGGCTGGAGAACGTCCAAGATAACACACATTGGGAAGGATGCCAAACTCAGAGAGGAACCATCAACTAGAGATATTTCCATGCTTTGTTTCCAGCGTTCGCCCGTACGCAAGTCTGTATTCTTATTCAGTTGTCACAGCTGCAGCCCATGAAGAGGATCAAGGCCCTCTTTTCCCAAGTAGACCACATCTCTCCCTTATCCTCTCCGCCCTGCATGCCCTAGGATGGAGAGGGATGGGCCTGGCTCCTCCTCTGACTGTCCTGCCCTTCCCCAGCCTCCTCCAGAACCTCTAGAGCCACACTTCCACTCCCTCTCCCTCAGAGTCAGCCTCCACCAGGGACATGACATTTTGCTTCTTCTGTGCCAATGTGGTTTATTCAGTAAAGTTTTATACCCTTGGTAAAATAATGTCCCAGGAGTTTCTTTTTCTGGATTCGCCAACTGGACAGTTGACAGAAGGATTGTAAGTAGAGGACAACTGTAAATAGTTGCCTCCTCTTTTAGGAATCTCTGATACATTCCAGTGGTGGGATTCAAATTGTTTTACTACCAGTTCTGTGGGCATGGATTGGTGGGTGTGGCTTGGCTTGGTGAGCATGGATTGGTGGGCATAGCTTGGTGGGCGTGGCAGGGGAAGGATACTATAAAATCTCCATTCCCACCCCACCTCACTAACCTACTTTCCAGCTCCGTTCTCCTGTGCAGGGCAACAAAGGAAAACCCAGCCGATCAACTGGGACTCAATGGGAGGTGGAGAATAGATGGGGTTGGCGGGGCCACTCAGAGGTGGTATTTGCCAGTTCTGCAAACTACTCAAAATTTCCACTACTAGTTCTCCAGAAGTGGTCAGAACCTGCTGAATACCACCTCTGGTACATTCCCTTGAGGAGTTGTGGTGGTGCAGTGTTTAGAGTGCAGTACTGCAGGCTATTTCTGCTGACTGCCTGCAATTTGGCAGTTCGAATCCCACCAGACTCAAGGTTGACTCAACCTTCCAGCCTTCTGAGGTGGGTAAAACAAGGACCCAGATTGTTGGGGGTAGTAGACTGACTCTGTAAACTGCCTAGAGAGGGCTGTAAAGCATTATAAAGCGGTTTATGTCTAAGCGCTATTGCTATTGAGACGGTTGTTCTTCAGTTACTTACTTGATTTTTTCTGAAGGCTTCTAGGACATTTACTGCATCGTCTGGCGTCAGGGGGAAACCAAGGCGAGGCCCTTTGTAACTGGCTGGTACCGCTGTAGACTCCATTGATTTTTCCAGTTTGACCTGCCTCGTGGTATCCGACTCTGACAGGATACGGTTAATGAACTCCCCTTGGCAAAAGTAGAGCAATATTTGAAATATATTTTCAGATATTATGCATATGATCCTTTCTTTCAGGCATCAGAAAAGTGAAGAATGTGGCCACTACTATACAGGTAGTCCTCGACTTACAACAGTTCATTTAGTGACTGTTCGAAGTTACGACAGCACTGAAAAAAGTGACATGTGACATGGTCAAAATTTAGGTGCTTGGCAACGGATTCATATATACGACAGTTGCTGAGTCCCGAGGTCGTGTGGTCACTTTTTGCAACTTTCTGACAAACAAAGTCAGTGGGGAAGCCACATTCACTTAACAACCTGGTTACTAACTTATCAATGGCAGAAATTCACTTAGCAACTGTGGCAAGAAAGATAAAATGGGACGAAACATAGATTCTGTAGTCTTAAATTAAGAGTCAAAAGTAAGAGTTCTTTACAAGTAGTTCTCAACTTACAACATTTTACTTAGTGATGATTTGAAGTTGTGATGGCACAAAAAACGTGCATATATGGCTGCTGTCAACTAAAAAAATACTCCTTTGGTCTTTTTAATTGCCAGCAGAAAGGGAGTTGGGGGAAAGCAGTGCATTCCTTAAATGCTTCAAATAATCGCCTTGGCAGCCGAAGCTGTTGGCACGCAAGATTATTACTGGAGAGCATGGCTCTTGGCTATGGATGGGTCTCATTGGAGAATATACATCCAGGGGGTGGGGGGAAGACCAGGGGTCAAGGGTGAAATGAATGATGTATCAGAGTCAGCTGCAACCAGGAAACGCCGACATGTTAATTCCTAATAAACCAATCTTTTTTACTCTGATAGATGTGGCTAGAGATTTATGATTTGAATGGGGGTGCATGTTGGAGCCTTGACAGATGCTTTTCACCCTTATGACCATTGCTACATCTCTGTGGTCACATGATCAAAATTCAGATGCTTGGAAATTGGCATGTATTTATGAAAGTTGCTCTGTCCCGGGGTCGTACGATCACTTCCCAACTGGCTTCTGATAACCAAAAACAATGGGGGAGGGGGAAGCCAGATTCAAATAATGACCGAAAGATTCACTTAACAACTGCTGTGATTCACTTAACAACTGTGGCAAAAAAGGTTGTAAAATCATGAGACAAAACTAGACCACTGCATTCCTTAGCAATGAAAATTTGGAGCTGTATTGTCATAAATCGAAGACAACCTGTGTAGTCCTATACCTAAACCGATACATACACTTACTGTCTTTTGTGTTTTGGGGTGTGACGTTCTCTATGAGGTAGTCAAAGAAATGGTTGAGCTGCAGAAGATCAAAAGAATATTGTCAAAACATAGAGGGGGAAAATCATTTTTTCTTTTTCCTCCTGGGCTACCCTCCTTCACCACAACTATGTGTAGTATATCTAGTTTATGTCTTGGTATGTCTAGTCTAAAGAAAAGAAGAATTAGGGGTGACATGATAGCAGCGTTCCAATATTTGAGGGGCTGCCACAAAGAAGTGGGAGTCAAGCTATTATTCTCCAAAGCATCTGAAAACAGAACAAAAAACTAGAATAAAAGACCTCCAAGATCCCTTCCGACTCTTCTATTCGGTTCTGTTCTGTTCTGTTCCGTTCCATTCTGTTCCGCTCTGCTCCGTTCTGTTCTGTTCTGTTTATTCCATTCCATTCTTTTCCTATTCCTGTTCTGTTCTGTCATGTTCTCTTCTCTTCTCTTCTCTTCTCTTCTCTTCTCTTCTCTTCTCTT
>NW_020769399.1:2224528-2243538 GCF_900518735.1 Pseudonaja textilis | reverse complement strand
TTCTCTTCTCTTCTCTTCTCTTCTCTTCTCTTCTCTTCTCTTCTCTTCTCTTCTCTTCTCTTCTATTCTATTCTATTCTATTCTATTCTATTCTATTCTATGCCATTCTATGCCATTCCATTCCATTCCATTCCATTCTTATTCTTATTCTATAGCACTGGATGGAAATTAATTCAAGGAGAAAAGCAAGCCAGAACTAAGGAGAAATTTCCTCACAGTTGGAACAATTAATCAGTGGAACGACTTCCCTCCAGAATTTGTGAATGCTCCATCATTGGAGGTTTACAAGAAGAGATCAGACAACCATTCATCTAGAATGGTGTAGGGTTTTCCACCTGAGTAGGAGGTTGGACTAGAAGACCTCTAAGATCCCTTCCAACTTTGTTACAGAACTCCGAGGCCAGTTGGTGCCTCAAAGAACAGTTTTATTAGGAGATGTCATCTTGGCACAAACTGGTGGAAAGCCAACTCTGAAGATTCCTGCGCTTTCCACCAGATTAAAAGTAAGCTGTTTGCTGTTTTCTCAAAACAATAAATCACTCTGTCCAATCTGAATGCTGGCTGGTTGCTTGATGACTTCTCTCTTCCTCCTCTGGCCAGCCAGCTGTTGGAATGTCTCTGATTCATAAGAGAGTTATTTTGTTTTGGCTACAAAACCCCAACTATCTCTACCCTCCCTCCTTCAACTCCAGGCGGTGACAACCTGAAGCCATATGAAAAGAAACCCCGATAGAAACAAAAGCCCTCACAGAAAAGAAAATGGCCACAGCCAGTTCAACTTCAAGCTTGGCACCCACACACCGTCTCCCACCATACCTTCATATGATCGTGTTCTCCGGCATATTCTATGGATTGGAAGATGCGCCAGGTGCATCTCCGACGCATTTCGAGCCGGGCGACATAGCGTCGATACCACCGCTGGATCAGAACAGCTGATTGAATGGCTGAGGTAGAAAAAAGGAGAGGCCCAGAGCAAAGGATTTTTTTAACCATTTTTTTTAAATTTTTAACAACAAACATAAACAAACACAAACACAAAACAACAAATAAAACCTTCTTTCAGTTGTACAATGTGTCGGTTGGTACATATTTCTCGTGCACAATATCAATAGTCTTTCCCTCTTAAATTTAAATTTATATTCATATTATATTAATCAACTTTCCATGTCATATTATATTATTATTACATCATCATTAGACTTTAATTGCAAATTCATATTATTCTTTTTGAGCAAACTTCAATTTTTACAAGTTCTAATTCATAGGATAAGTCCTTCTATAATAATCAATTATAACATATCATTACTATTGTATTATACTTATTTTATAAAGACTCAGAGCAAAGTTGAAAGCATTTGTATCATGAAGCAATCGCTATATTTAAAAGGCACAGTGTGATGACCGAGGATGGGATACAAAATAAACAGTCACGAAAACAGGTGAAGCCCCTTTTATTCCTTCACTTTGCTTCAAAGCTCCAAAAATCCTTGACTGGAGACAAAAAACTCCCCCACAAGCAGTTACAAAAAGGAGGAAACGCCATTTAAACTAAAAATGCCTATAAATTATAAGAGTAAAAACAACACAAACTACACTGAAGCAATTAAGGGAACCAGGCAAGATAAGGGCTTGAACACCTCCACCGATATCAGAACACACACTGGGAAGGAAGCCAAACTCAGAGAGGAATGACAAACTGGAGATATTTCCACACTTCGTTTCCAGCACTGGCCCATACGCATGTCCATCCTTTTAACCAGTTCTCACAGCTGCAGCCCATGAAGAGGCTTTTTCTCCCCCAAAGACCACACCATTCATGTCTCTCTGTTATCCTCTCCTCCCTGCATGCCCTAGGATGGAGAGGGGGTGGACCTGGGTCTTCCTCTTACTGCCCAGCTGGAGAAAAGCCTAATGCTGGGAATGGTTTAGGGCAAAAGAAGAAGGGGATGGCAGAGAATGTGGTGGCTGGATGGAGTCACTGAAGCAGTTGGCGTGACCTTAAATGGACTCCGGAGGACGATATAGGACAGGAAGGCCTGGAGGAACGTCGTCCATGGGGTCGCGATGGGTCGGACATGACTTCGCAACTAACAACATTTAAATCAATTGTGCCTTCATTAGGAGCACCAGCATCCCCGGCAAAAAAATTTTTCTCTCACCACAAGCTAAAAAGTCCATCTGGTAGGGAGATGAATAGTTGTCTGCCACATCTATTCATCTCCACCCTTTTATCCCCAGAGCTAGGGTGGGGTTTGCTAGCAGCGTGACTCTTCCATCCCAAGGACCAGCCTATAGATTTCCCCTGCTCTCCTCTCCTCTGCCTTCTGCACATCCACACATCAGGCACGGGGCCCAGCTGTTCCTCCTCTTCCTCATCAGCCACCTCCAGACTTGGGGGCTGTTGACTGTCCATCTGAGGGCTGACAGATGGCCCAGGCTCTGCCTCTGTCTCTCTGCCAGCTCCGTTCCCTCTTCCCCCCTCGGAGCTCTCAAGTTGCCTTGATGCTGATCCTAATTCCCATGCCGCCGCCTCCTCCTCCTCCTCCTCTGATTTGGCTGCTGGAGGGACCAGCAATCAACAGGCCACGGTATCATTGTTGAAATTCCTCAGATCTTTTTTGGTTGTGTTCCTCTGGCAATACTTTTAAAAAGGGACACCATTTTGGCTACGAGTACTTCAACTCCCAGAATTCCCTACTCAGCCAGTTGCAGGCAGTCCTCACCTTACAACAGTTCATATAGCAGCCGTTCAAAGTTACAACAACACCAATAAAAGTGTCTTCTGAGTGATCTTCGCACTTTGCAGCATCCCCATGGTCATGGGGACTAAAATTCAGACTATTGGCCATTGACTCATATTTATGAAGATTGCAGTGTCCTGAGATCATGTGATCTCCTTTGGCGACCTTCTGATAAGCAAAGTCAAGGGGGAAGCCAGATTTCCTCATTGCATTACTAACTTAACAATGATTCACTTAACAACCGTGGCAGGAAAGGTCGTAAAATGAGGCAAAATGAACTTGTCTTACTTAGCAACAGAAATTTGGGGCTCAATTGGGGGTCATAAGTCAAGGACTACTTTTAGTGTTTCTCAGAGGTAGGATTCTACCGGTTTGGACCGGTTCTTTAGAACCGGCTGTTATGATTCTGCGCAGTTCAGAGAACCAGCAAATCGTGCCCCTCGCTGGCCCTACCCCTCGCCTCCCGCCCAGTAAGTCCTTAATCGCGCATGTACGACATCACTGACTGTGTTCTTCCCCGCCCAGTCACTCCTTAAGGTATTTCTTTTTTTCCCCCTCCCGACGATCAGCTGTTCTGATGATCAGCGGTGCTGGGATCCCCCTTGCTGTCTACTGCTTCACCCAGGAGGCTTCCCTGAGGCCCAGGAGGCAAAAAAGGGGTGGGGGGGCAGGGGTGCTGTGCGCCCCCCCGCGCACTCAATTTTTTGCTGGTAGTAAAAATATTTTGAATCCCACCACTGACCAGAATGGGTGGATTTGAATCACTACGGCCATTTTGGCAGTTCCAACATGCCTCTGAACGTACCTTTCCGGGTCGTTTGTTTCTCCGCACCAACATCTTTGGAACTTTTGTCCGAAGCTCCATCCTTTTTCTGTTGCTTCTTTTCCATGCTTTATAACTGCATTGTTTGAACCGGTACCCAAGGACATTCTAGGGCACCTAAAACAAACCAAGCCACCTGATTTGCGGTCAACTTCCCCATTGTCTTAAATCACCCAATGGGAAAAAACTGGAGAGGAAAGAAGAAACATTCTTGGCTTCCATTGGCCGGAATCTTAGATAGGAGAAGGGGTCCATTCTGAAGCTTGACTTGAGAACTTCAGACAATGACAGAGTTGGAAGGGACCTTGGAGATCTTCTAGTCCAACCCCTTGCTCAATGGGAGACCCTATACCAGGGGTCCCCAAACTTGGCCACTTTAAGACTTGTGGACTTCAACTCCCAGAATTCTCCCGCCAGCTGAAGTCCACAAGTCTTAAAGTTGCCAAGTTTGGGGACCTTTGCCCTATACCAGTGATCCCCAACCTTTTTTGTGCCGCGGCCCGGTACCAGCATCACAAAATCATCCGCAGCCCGGTACCAGCATCAGCATGCATGGCAAGGCGAGCTGAGCGACTGGCCAGCCAGCCGTCCCCCACTTCTCCCCGCCACCTTCAACTCCTCCTTTGTACCTGTGTCGATGGGCTTCGGGACGGCTTCGGGACGGTCACTCGGCTCGCCTTGCCATGCGTGCTGAAAGAATCCTCGCGCCTTAGTTTTGTTCGAAGCCGCCCCCCCCTGATGAAACTAAGGCGCGAGGATTCTTTCAGCACCCAAACGCCGCTTTCTACCCGGAAAAGCTCACCGGAAGCACTTTTTCATCAAAACAAGATGGCGGCGCCCAGCAAACCGGCGGCCCAGTAGAAATTGTTCCACGGACCGGTACCGGTCCCCAGACCGGTGGTTGGGGACCCCTGCCCTATACCATTTCAAGCAAAGGGTGGTCCAATCTCTTTTTAAAAGCCTCCAGCAATAGGGCACCCACAACTTCTAGAGGCAAGCTGTTCCATTGAGTAGTTGTTCTTACTGTCAGGCAATTTATCCTTAGTTAGTTCTAGGTTGCTTCTCTCCTTGGTTAGTTTCCATCCAATGTCTATGGAGATTCTCAGTCATCCAGATCATGGTTGTCCCAAAGGTGCATTTTGAAGAGACAAATGGACTTTCTGTTTTTCCTTGAAGAGCTGGAGAAGCTTCTTGGATGAAAAGCAAAATGTCTTCAAGGAAAAACCAGTTTCCTCCAGGTGGGGATCAGTTAGTGGGGGTCAGAATAGGTTAGGGGGGTAGACATGTTATAGGGTTAAAAGAGATAATAGGTTAGGCGTGGCCCAGAACTAGAACTGCGTATAGGCCTGGGTGTGGTGAGGTGTGTCTCATGATAATGATAAATAAAAGGAAAGAGAGCAAATTCAAACCCAATGCTAACCTTGCCTGGCTTTTAGCCATTCTTGCCTGATTAGAGTATTTGTTGTTTGCTGAATAAACCATCATTGTCCTAAAGGGGAGCTGGAGTTTGGATTCATTTAAAGACAAATCTTCAATACTTAAGGACTGGCTGAGAGTCCTGCCTTCAGGTGCCTCGTAGAAAAGGTTGACCTCCTCTTCTTTGTGAGAGCCCCTCAAATATTGGAAGACTGCCATCATCTATCTTTTAATCAAACTAGACATACCCAATTCTTGCAACGGTTCTTCATATGTTTTTACACCCCAGCTCCTTGACAGATCAAACTAGGGTTGTAACTAATCTAGCATTCTGTATAACACACGAACCAATAAGTTGCTTCCAGGGCATTCGTGAACATGAATAGGAAGACTACATCATCTCCACAGTTGCTTCCTTAGGAGACATGATGGACATGATTTTGGAAGGTAGTAAACTATCATCCGATATCCCCATGGAGCCTACAAACCATTGAATTTGGCCAGGTTTAAGGAAAGCTGTAGGATATTTTGTGGACAGACCATGGATCACCTACAGCAGGGGTGTCCAACCTTGGCAACTTTAAGACTACCAAACTACCAACTTTTAAGACTATCAACTATCAAAATTCCCCAGCCAGCCATGCTGGGTTGAAGTCCACCAGTCTTAAAGTTGCCAAGTGTCATGCCCCTGTCGGAGTCTGAATCCGAGGAGGAAGACGAATAGCTGACAGGGAATGCGAGTGTGGCTCCGTTGGCTGTGGAGGAAACTGGGGAAGGGCAAAGTCTGGCTGGGCAGAGCAGGGAAGAGGTAGAACAAGGGAGAGGGAGTTCAGAGGAAGACCCAGGTCCACCCCGACTTCATCCTAGGGCATACAGGGAGGAACGGAGAAGAGAGCAATGTGGGTTGCATGGCTTACGGGGGAGGAAAGGGCCCTGATTCCCTTCATTAGCCACAGCTGGGAAGAGAGTTTAAGAGAAATGCAGGCTGAGTGCGGCAGCTGCTGGGAGCAAACATGAGTTTATCTTATGTTGACTTTGATTATCTGTGTTCCTGGCATCTTCCAAACTTTGTTGAGTTATTGCTATGCCTTCACGTCTGGAATTCTTGCTCCTGCCCTGCCGAACTAATTGCCTCAGTTTGCCTTGATTGGACTTATAGTTACAGTTTTTGTTGACCATGTTTTAGTCTTGATTCTCTGCAGCCAAAGGCTGTTCCTGGGAGAGTTTTTCTCCAGCCAGAAGGTAACCAGAACATTGGGGGCAAAGTTGGAGCTAATAAAAGGACTCCTACTGATTATCTGACTGTGTTGCCTTTGTGCCATGCCCTTGGTCATTACACCAAGATTGGCCACCCCTGACCTAAAGCAATGAAATCACTTTGAAAATATAACATGTTTATTAAGCATTCAAACAATATAGACCAAACTCCCATTAGCAACACGCTAATGAAAGGTTTGAGATGGCTAAGGGCCAAAGCACAACCACAGTGTGTATTCTTTTGATCTGAATGAAAATGAGGCACTGTGCAAATTACAGCACAGTGTTGGCACCCTTCTTTTTTTATTTCACATTTTTATTAAGTTACAAGGTATTGTAAAATACAAAATACAAAAGCAAAGAACAGGACAATGAGGGGGAAAGTAAAAGGGGGAAGAAAAATGAGAAAGGATAGGGGGAAAAAAAGAAGCATTGATTTCTGTTACAGAAGAATAAGGCATTAACATGTTTTTCCAGAGTAGTATGAACAAGTCTTTTGTATAAAAATCTGTCAATCAAATCTGTAAAAACCAAAGTCAAATTTTCATTCTTTTCCACGTCAAGCACAAAGTTCAAAAGTGGTTTCCATGTGGAAAAAAAAAAGTACTTGTGTTCTTTTCTTTAATCAAAATAGTCAATTTTGCCTTTTTAGCCAACTCCATTAAACTACTGCAACCATTCTTCCATAGTAGGAATTGAAGTGTCCTTCCATTTTTACACATACAATAGTCTTGCTGCTATCAACATATATAGCAGTGATAGCGAACCTTTTTTTTGAATATAAATTTTATTTGAGTTTTCACAAAAACATAACACAAATAAAACATCTTTTTTTGAGAATAGCATAACGGATTATCACTTCTTCAAACAGACTCAATTTCATATTCATCTTTGTGTTCTATTCCATATCTTATTACTATTTTAGCATTTTCTCCATAATTTTCCCCTCCCTTGGTTTTCTCAACTTTATTTTTAATTATCTCATATCTAAACTCAATTATATATCTTTTTCTAAGTTTCAATGTCTTTCCAGTCGTTATATTTATACCTTTGTCTGTCCTGTTTCAATTTCATATTATCTTTTCTCATTAAACAAATTTTCCCCTGAAGTTACTAATTGGAGTATGACACCTTTATATCTTTTAATTTTATCCATTCAACTCTTATTTAAACTTCAATTTATGCCTTTAAAATTATAACATTCAATATAGTACATAACTTCCGGTCAAATTCTGCTTGGTACATTCTTAAAATACACACTATGTTCATATATAATAAAACACTCATTCCAATTCAATTCTATCCAATTCAATTCTATCATTAATATTAGAATCTTAACGTCTTTAACAATTCTTTTCAATTGAATATCATACTTCCTTGGGAACACTTATTAACTTTCCATAATTAATTCTTTTTTTTCATGTTTCTCTTCACTTATGTTTTTATAAATCATTAATAATAATTAAAATGTTCTCATCCTTTCCTAATTTCATTCTCTCATTCTCTTTATTTCATTTATTTATTGACAAACATTCCACTGCATTCCCATAAGTATTTTATTCATCATTTTAATCATACATTGTTTCATATTTTCTAAAATTATTTCTATTTCTAATATAACAATACTATCTTATGTACCTGCAGAATCCCTTTTTCAATTAAATTTTCACCCATTATCTCTAAATAGGCTTATACTTTCAATTCTTAAACATTTTCCCTGTTTCTCTATATCTTGTTTCTATCTTTTATAACTTCTTTTCCTTTCCTTCTTCCCACTCTTCTTCTCCCTCCCCTTTTTGCCCCCTTGTCTCTCTACTTCTAATTCTCTCTTCTGTAATCCTCTCTTCTGTTGCTTCCTAATATTGTAATTATTTTTCAAACTATTGGTTTTTTTGGTTTTTTTCAAATCTTAAACTTTTCACTCTCTTTCCTCTCTTTCCTCCCCCCCCCACATAGTTACTTGATCATTAAAGATGGCTTCTTCTTTGTCCCGATCTTCTTGTTCTACAAGCGCTTCTTGTTGTTTCTCATAGTTTCAGATCTCCGTTTCTAAAAATTGAAATACGAAGCCAAAATAACCTCTTCTTTCTTGTGCATCTTCTTTCTGTTTTTTAAGTTCCATTTTCAGTTCTTCTAAAAGTGGTGCCATTTTAAACACTTTTAAACAACCACCCGATTGATTTTAGTCATTTAAAACTTAGCAAGACCACACCTAGAGTACTGCATCAAGTTTTGGTCACCACATTATAAAAAAGATGTTGAGACTCTAGAAAAAGTACAGAGAAGAGCAACCAGGATGATTAGGGGACTGGAGGCTAAAACATACAACGAACGGTTGCAGGAACTGGGCTTGGCTAGTCTAGTAAAGAGAAGGACCAGGGGAGACATGATAGAGGTCTTCTAATATTTGTGGGGCTGCCACAGGGAGGAAGGGGTCAAGCTATTTTCTAAAGCTCCTGTAGGCCAGACAAGGAATAATGGATGGAAACTGAACAAGGAGAGATTTAACCTGGAAACAAGGAGAAACTTTCTGACAGTGAGAACAATCATCCAATGGAACAGCTTGTCTTCGGAAGTTGTTGGAGCACCATCAGTTGAGACTTTCGAGAGGAGATTGGACTGCCATTTGTCAGAAATGGTGTAGGGTCTCCCGCTTGAGTGTGGGGTTGGACTAGATGACCTACAAGGTCCCTTCCAACTCTGATTATCTGTAAGAAATCCAATAGCCAACAATCCAAAAATCACCAAGTAATCCAAATAACCCAAAGCTGTTTCTTCTTGCTTCTTTTGTCCACTTTCTCTTCCTGGGGTTCTATTATTTTGTTACAAAGTTTCAGTTAGAATGCATCTTTTAGGAATCTTGTTTAGGTTTCACTATAAGTTCCTTTTAGTTCCAGGCAGTCTCCTCCATTTTTCCAGATCCCGCCCTTTTATTCTTTCCTTTTCTCTCCTTTCCTGCTTTTAAAGGTTTTTGAGTATCCAAAAGTCTTTATTATCTCTTTGACATTTTATTTTCAGCTTAAATGCCTATTGATGTCAAAGTGGATTTTTCTCAATTTCTTACTTAAATCTCTTAGCTGTCAGTATAAGGAAGGGAAGAAAAAAAAAAGGCAAATCCTTTCTCTTCCCTCTCTCCTTCGCCGCTTCAAAGTCTTCTTTGGGAACAATGTTATTTTTTATAGTTCAAATTCCAGGGTACCTTACGTTGTTGCTTTTTCAGTTTAACCCTGTCAACCAAAAGTTTCTCTTCTTATCTTCCTCCTGCACATACTTTTTTGGTCGAGTTCTTCTTTGCGGTGGCCATTTCTGACCACCGCTGCAACCACCTTTGGGAAAGGGAGTAATGGCCAGCTGAGGAGGAGAGATGCGGCTCTCCTCGACCCTGCTGGTGGTCTCCCCCCTCTTCACCACCTCTACGGGATGGCTTAGCCCCAAATCCAGCTGGCTCAGGACTCTCCGGCGGTGAGCACGGATCGAAACCACACATGATCACGGATTCAGTCCATCACCGAAGTTCAAACCGGAAGTCGATGGCAAACCTTTTTGTTGTGGTGTGCCAAAAGCATGCACGCACCGGCACCCACAATGCAATGTGCCCCGCTTTCCCCAAGCATGCATGAGCAACACCCCAGCCCCGCCCCCTTACCTGCACTGCACATGCATGCATCTCCCAGCTGATTTTCGGCCCATTTGAGGCCACTTTTGCCCTCCTGGAGGCTTGAGGGAAGCCTCTGCAGCCTTGGGAGGCCCAAAAACGGGCCTTCTGGAAATACCGGAAGTGCCCATTTTCAGCCTCTGGAGGGCCTCTGGAGCCCTGGGGAGGCTGTTTTTGTCCTCCCTGTGGCTTGAGGGAAGCCTCTGGAGGCTGAAAACAGGCCCATTTCAGTATGTCCGGTATTTCCAGAAGGCCTGTTTTTTGGCCTCCCGAGGCTGCAGATGCTACCCTCGAGCCTCTGGGAGTGCGAAAACGGCCTCAAGCAGACCGAAAATCAGCTGGGAGGTGCACACATGTACAATGCTGGTAAGCTTGGCTGGGGCTCACATGCCCACATAAATGGCTTTGCGTGCCACCTGTGGCACCTATGCCATAGGTTCGCCATTATGGATATATAGTAACAAAGCTCCCATTTTTTTCTCCCGTTCTTTTTCCATCAAGAGGAAAAGTCCCTGTTTCATTTTAATCTCCATTTTCAGGATTTTCTTTATTAAGATATGAGTCCTAGTCCAATTTATTATTATTTTTTGGCTTTATCCCATATCTACCGTAGATGATAAAAATTGCCTTCTTTTTTTTTCACACTTCCAACATACATTTGACACTTGATGTTGGCACGCTTCTGATATCTGGGGGAACCATCTTATTATTTTGTCCTTGAATGGCTACTTGAGGAATTCTGGGAGTTGAAGTCCAGATAAAGTTGCTAAAATTGAAAAACAAGCTAGCAACACCTGCACCAGCAGGAAGCGTGCGAATCATTTTGTCAGTTGCAAAAGGATGCCATGGCACATGTTGCCATTTTGACATTATCCTCGCTTGTAACATAATCCTATAAATGGGAAGTCAATAATGAGAGCCCCCTATTTGCCCCCAAAAACATACGTCTAGTGGAGCAGGTTTCAAGTCTCAAATCCAGTTGAAATGTAAAGATCTTCATTCTTTCTGCCGTTCAACTTTTCAACTCTTTCTCTTGTAGTTGGAAAATTGGGGGACCTGTTTGACAGCTATCCTGTCTACCTGAATGTTGCAGTCTTGAATTCCCACCCTACAGCTATGTGATTCGATGTCCTGGACTGCGAATGGTCTTTTCATCTTTAAAATAGCCCCATTGCTGAAAGTGTAGATTCTCAGACATCCAGGTCATGGTTGTTGCATTGTTGGCTGAGAATTTCTACAGACTTTTAGCTACACAATTTGGGATGAGCACCCTTTGAATGATGTGGGAGTAGGAATGGATTTCCAGAGGAAAAATGGCAATCTACAGGAACCAGGACTCAAGAGACCCTGAGGACACAAACAAACCTCCAAGTGGCCTCAATGACCCTCTGAAAGGATGCAAATGACCAGCTGTCTGCAAGGAGTACAAATCCTTCTTTTCCCCAACCTCCTGTCAGAGCTGAAGAAGCTTCTTGGATGAGAAGCCTAATATCTTCAAAAGAAAAAACAAACAAACCAGAAAGTCCAGTTGCCTCTTGAAAAAAAGCACCTTGGGGCTAAGCAAGAAAATGATTAAATTAGTTTTGCCCCATTTTGATGATCTTTCTTGAAACAATTATTAAGTGACTCACTGCAGTTATTACGTTAGGGACACGGTTGTTAAATGAATATGGCTTCCTCACGCTGACTTTTTTTCAGCGCCATTGTGGTCACACATGGTAACTTTAAGGCAGTTGTAAGCTGAGGACTACCTCTATCGTGCAATTTCCATGCAACTCTCATCAGTCAAGTTTTATTTCCTTGGGAAAAATCAACCTCATCATATATTTTTTTTTGTTAGATTTATTACATCATTTCCAATTATCTGCTTACATCGCTCATTCTGTCACAACCAATTATAGTAGTATATTTACGAGAGGAAAGAGATGACTGAAGTATCATGTATGAGTTTAATTCAGAGGATTAGTGTATTATAATCATTAGTGATTATATCAGGTGTGGGTTGTATCAGCAAATCTGAACTTGTGTAAAATATCGACCTAGAAAGCAGTGGAACGAAAACAGGATTACAAAGCTTTTATAATTCAACAAACGTCCTCTGCTGGATTAGAGCCACGTCTAAGAGAATGTGTGGATGTTATAATTGGCTTTGTTAAATGCCTACTGCGCTTCTTCAACCTGTAATATGACTTACATCTTAATCCATATGCATTACCTCCTGAGGTAAAAGATGACACATAGTGTGGGGAATTTGCTTAAGTAGGCCATCCATCAGCTGCAGTGAACAGTTCTGTCCTAAATAACAACCCGGTTTCTGGAAGACAATAATTGTAGGGATGTCTTTTTAAGTGTGTATATCTTTCTCTATCATCTCTCTCTGTCTCTGTTTGTCTGAAGTGGTGTAGGGTTTCCTGCCTAGGCAGGGGGTTCGACTAGAAGACCTCCAAGGTGCCTTCCAACTCTATTATTCTGTACCCTCTCTTTCTCCTCTCTCTCTTTCTCTCTCGCTGTATCTCCCACCTTTATTATGTTTGCAAATAACTCAAGGCAGTGAACATATCTAAATGCACCTTCCTCCTCCTATTTTCCCCATAACAACAACCCTGTGAGGTTGGTTGGGCTGAGAGAGAGAGAGAGAGTGATTGGCCCAAAGTCACCTAGCTGGCTTTCATGCTTAAGGTGGGCCTAGAAGTCACCATGTCCTGTTGATTGGCCCAAAATCACCCAGTTGGCTTTCATGGCTAAGGCAGGACTAGAACTCATGGTCTCCTGGTTTCTACCCGGTGCCTTAACCCTTATCTCAAACTGTATGAATGCTGAGATCTAATTCCCCATGTGGTCTCCAATCTTTAGCCTTCCTGGATTCCTACACTTCTGTCCAATCAGAAGGAATGTGTGCAGGACATTTTTGAGGGCAAGCAAAAGGATACGAAGTCAGACAGAGATGTAAAGACGCAAACAGTTAAAACCTTTCTAACTCCAGCTTCCACGTTTGGGGAAAAGAGGCAATTCTCCAGGGTTGTTTGAAAGGCTACCGGGGTTGGGGCCAGCCTAATCTTGGGTTCCAACGGGTGGATACAGTGATAGAAAGGCATTCTTCCTGGGTCTCAGAAGAGGACAGTTTTTAATGGACAGGACACAGAGCCTGCCAAATAGCAGAAAAGCAGACTCTCAGATATCTCAGCCTCGTGTGTAAAGGGTTTACAGGTGACAATCAGCAACTAGAAGCCAGCGGAACTCATAAAGCAAAGACATGACCTGGGTGTACCCAGTTACACCCATAAATACCTGTGCCGCCACATTCTGCCCCGTCTGTAGCTTCGAGGAATTCCTCCGTAATATTATTTTAACTTCCTTGCCTAGTGTACAGCCTGGAATATGCTGATGGCTACCCGCCTAAGAATTAAACCCATCTGATTGTGTGGCACCCAGAGATGTTTTCCAAAAGAGAGCACCAAGGGCCTACCTTTTTAAGATCCAATCTGCAAAGCTGGAGATACAGGGAGCACCTTGTCCATCTTAGAAATCAACAGATTGTCCAAACTCATTTTTCCAGACTTTTCCATACAAGATAGGAGAGTAGAGTCACTGTAAATATTTACAAGGGTGTCTTGCTGTTGGCCAGAGACGTAGATCCAAGGAAGTCCATCCAAGTCTTGATATGATCCACAAATATCTTATGGTTTCAGTACATTTTCTCAGGAATATCAAATAAAAACGCATCTAATCAGGCACAGCAATGTCATACAGCCACAGGGAAGCTTGATTTTTGCAATAATGGCTAAAATAGCCCATAGGACATGATGTTTAATCAAAAACAGCAGGGATAGAGATATTGTCTCTAAGATTGGGAAGCTGGCTCTTATCCCAGGCCTATTATTTCAATATCCATTGCCCACATACTAAGGACTGGAAGGCAGTAATTTCCTTTTTCTTCCTTTTAAAGCTGCTAGTTCCGAAGAGAATACTATACACCAGTTAATTATTGTTCATATGCAATTAATCAACACAGCCCCTGCCTTTGCGTTTTCAAAGATTTTCATTCCTTCATTTTCTGGTTCAAGAGAGAGAGAGAAAAGAGAGAAAATGAATATTTTAAAAACATTTTAAGGTTTATTTGTAAAAAAAAATAAAATCAGCCATGTCACTTATTGGCATTATATTCCTTTTATCTCTAATTTTTATTCATTTATTTGATATCATGCTACCCACCATATTTTTTTAAAAAGTCTGTAAATGGCTTACATAAAACTTATTAAAGTTTGCTGAATTCAAAACGTAGTTTTTTTTCTGTACATTAAAAGAAAGCCTTCTATCAACAACTCTAGAAAAGTCCGTCTCACACCAAATAAAAGTTGGCGGAATTCAAGAGAGGTTGCACTTAGACCGTTTGTGGCAACATAATGTTTCTATTTTGATGACTCACTTAATTCCACCCCTAGTTCTGCCTGCTCTTCCGCTACACCGTCTACCAACGGGTCTCTTTTCTTTCTCTGTTTTTTTTAGGGAATCAAAGAAATGAGGATGGAGGCCTTAATATTTTTAGAAGACATGAAAGTAGAATTGGAATAGAACTTCCAAGAGTCAACAAATGGCCATTAGCACCACAACGCTCAGGACTTACACATTTTCACTCTGGGGTCCAGATAAAAGTCTGATACTTGTCTGGGTCTGCATTACTCATCAAAGTGGTATAAATGGTGAGCCTGATAAAAGAAAAAAACACACACAGAAACCAATAATGAAATCCAGGAATGGATCAAATTTTCAGTCCAACCCGACTGGAAGAGAATAAAAATCAGATTCATGACGGCGTCTGTGTTTGTCTGACAATTATTTGGGCAATAAACCTGATGCCATAAATCACAAAGTTACCAAATTCAGCCGGTGTGTTATGTGACAGGAGAATGCCAACCCGTCTTAAATCTAAGATTTTTCAAGACAAGCATCCACCCCGTTGCAGTGTATGGTACTGAATGCTGGGCAGCAATAACAGGGACCCAAAGCTCTCTGAATGCCATGGAAATGCAAATGCTTGGTTGGACATCGGGCATCTCCCTTCTTGACCACATCACAAATGACACCATTCAACAACGTTTTGGTGTGGCACCAATTAGATGAGAAAAGGCCAGCTCCGCCGGCGTGGACATGTCCTGAGAGCAACGCTTTCCACCGTGGCCAAGACTGCCTACCAACTAGAAGTCAATGGCCAGCGACCTCGCAGCAGGGGTGGGATTCTGCCCGGTTTGGACCGGTTCAGGTGAACCCCTAGCTCCGAAGATCAGCTGGGAGAAAACTGGTTCTCAACTGGCCCCGCCTGTTTATCCCTGTGCTGTACTGGCCTTTATCGTACCAGCTGATCAGCGTGGAAGAGTAGACTGCCGCTCCTCAGCTGTGTTGCTTCCCTGAAGTAACATAGCAGGTAAGGATTTTTGCATTGATGTTCACGCATGTGCAAAGCATGCATCAGGTACGTGCACAGACAAAGCATGTGATCACTGAACCAGTTGTTATACCGGCAGCATCCTACCCCTGCCTGGTGGGCATTCAAAACAGAGATGGCAAGACATTATCAACAAAGATATGCAAGCTGCAGGCCTGCGCTATGGAGACACAGCTGACCGCACAAATTGGAGTTCCATGATGCGAAAAGCAGACTCTGCGCCTGCAGGAATATACTAGGAAGAAGAAGATGATGATGTGTGAACTCAGCCGAACTCCATTTTTTGCAAAGGACAACTGGATTTTTCAGGGATTCCTACTGAAAGTAATGACATCAAGAGTTCCCTCCTGCCATTACTACTTGCTCATAGCGCTCCCTGAAATGTTAATTTGCAGGGACATACGTGGAGTCCTTGAGAAATACGGCAGCAAAAAGGATATAGCAAACGAATCACAACTAAGCTCCCTGAATATATATATATATATATATTTAAATTAGCGATGGATTTCCTAGAGTTGAAATCTGGATCCCACACTTGTTAGTGTGATGATCTGGAGTGTAACACAAACATAACAAAATCCAAAATGTAAATAAATGTCCTTTAATGCCTCCAAATTGGCCCCACTCTTCAATAATTTTCAGTTGGAGATAAAAACTTATTCAAAAAGTCTTCAAAAGAAAGCAACACAGTCCGAACTTAATGAGCAGATAAAGGTGAAATAAAAAAACCAAACAAACCACAATGAAGGAAATTCCACAAGGGACCAGGATAAGTAATAACCAAATTCAAGGAGATAACAAGGCACAGTCTGTTGGAAGGACGCCAACCAAGATGACTTCAATTCAAAATAAAACACGCTTTGCTTCTGGCAACACTGTGCTTTAACCGTCTCTCTTATATACTATTCTCTCCAGCTACAACCAATGCGGGGGATCATGGCCGCTTCCTCTCTCATATGCCAAGTTGTTTCCTTCTCCTCATGCCCTAGGATGCAGAGGAGATGGGCCTGGTTCTTCCTCTGACTGCCCAGCCGGCCTCTGCCCTTCCCCAGCCTCCTCCACAACCTCCAGAGCCACACCTCCACTCCCTGACGACTATTCCTCCTCTCCCTCAGAGTCCGACTCTAACAAGGGCATGACAGTTAGCCTGCTGCTGTGTGAGAGGAACTTTTTTTGTCAGGGCTCCTAATAAAGGAATTATTGATTTAACTTCAGAGGGTTTGTCATGTTTGGGAGCTAGGTCAGAGCAGCAGCATGTGAAACCACCATGGCCCCTCCAGCCCACGAAAAAATATATCTCTCCACAGAACTGGTCCCTGGTGCCCAAAAGGTTGGGGGCCACTGTGTGAAATCCAAAATGAATGCATTTTACTTTAAAAAACAAACAAACCCTTACTTGTTTAATACAGGTTTGGTCGAGAATACCTGGAAAAAAATAAAATACAAGATGGTCATGCGTTTAGATTTTTGAACAGTGAATACCAGTAGACTCCAAATATACTAAGCCAAGATTAACCAGTGCAGCTGTGCAGAATACAGGTAGTCCTCGATTTACAACAGTTCATTTAGCGACCGTTCAAAGTACAACAGCGCCAAAAAAAGTGACTTATGACTGTTTTTTCCACACTTATGACCGTTGCAGTATCCCTATGGTCACATGATCAATATTTGGATGCTTGGCAACTGGCTCGTTCTTATGACGGTTGCACTGTCCCACGGTTACGTGATCCCCTTTTGCGACCTTCTGACAAGCAAGGTCAATGGGGAAGCCAGATTCACTTAACAACCGGGTTACTGTTGCTGTTGGGCAAGGGGTTGGACTAGATGACCTACAAGGTCCCTTCCAACTCTGTTAATCTAATCTAACCTTACCAATTTAAGAACTGCAGGGATTTGCTTAACAATCGCATTTCTAACTTAACAACTGCCGTGATTAATTTTACAACTCTGGCAAGGAAGATTGTAAAATGGAGTAAAATTCCCTTACCAACTGTTTCAGTTAGCAACAGAAATCTTGGGCTCAGTTATAAGCTGAGGACTACCTGTATTAGGGCAACTTTCTCCCCACTGAAGCTCTCCAAGTGTGTTGCACATCAATTCCCAACCAACATTTTTTGCAACTTTGCAAAAAAAAAAAAAAGTCCTACATTGGGATTGCCACAATCCACAGAACTTCACCAGAAATTACCTTGGCTGAGCCTAGAGATGTGCAAAATATCTAAGGCAGAAGTGTTCCAAACCTGGAATAATGGCAACACGTCTCAAGATAGAAGGCCAATCCGACTGGGCCAGAAGTGGTTTTACCATAAATTTGGCCCCTTTAATGTCTCCCTGACCATTTTAAGACTGCAATCAATTTCGGTCACCCTACTACAGAAAAGATGTCTGGACTTTGGAAAAAGTCCAGAGAAGAGGAACTAAGATGATCAAAGGCCTGTAGACTAAAACCATATGCAGGATTTGGGTTTGGCTAGTCTAAAGAAAAGAAGAATTAGGGGTGACATGATAGCAATATTTCACTATTTGAGGGGCTGTCACAAAAGAAGAAGGGGGGTCAACTTATTCTACAAATCACCAGAGGGCAGGACAAGAAACAATGGTTGGGAACTAATGCAAGAGAGAAGCAACCTGGAATTAAGAGAAACTTCCTAAAAGTGAGGAAAGTTAACCATTGGAACAGTTTGTGTGGTGGTATTCAGCAGGCTCTGACCAGTTCTGGAGAACCGGTAGCAGAAAGTTTGAGTAGTTCGGAGAACCAGCGGTAACCTTCCCCCAGGAATGAGGAGGGAATGGAGATTTTACAGTATCTTTCCCCAGCCACACCCACCAAGCCAAGCCAAGCCCACCAAGCCATGCCCACAGAACCGGTAGTAAAAAATTTTTTTAATCCCATCATCACAGGAAGTTTTTAAAGAAGAGACTGGACAGTCACTTATCTGAAATAGTATAGGTTAGTATGGGAACGGGCTTCAGCGGATAAAGAGAAAGTGGGAAAAAGTTAGATCGGGATTCTCCCGGGTCCTCCAGAAATTGACAGCAGAGCCACGAAGCTGGTGCTCTTTCTCTCTGTCTCTGTCTCTGTCTCTCTCTCTCTGTGTCTCTCTCTCTGTCGTCTTTCTCTCTCTGTTGGTCTTTCTCTGTGTGTCTCTGTCTCTCTTTCTCTGTATGTGTGTGCCTATTTCTCTCTCAGTCTCTCTCTCTCTCTGTCTCTCTGTCTCTCTCTCTGTCTGTGTGTGTGTGTCTCTGTGTGTGTGTCACTCTTTCTCTGTGTGTGTGTCTGTCTCTTTCTCTCTCCCACCCTCTCTTTCTTTCTCTGTCTCTCTCTCTGTGTGTCTCTTTCTCTCTCTGTCTGTCTCTCCCTCTCCCTCTGTTTCTCTCTCTGTGTGTGTATCCGTCTCTCTTTCTCTCTCTCTCTTTCTCTCACTGTTTCTCTCTCTGTGTGTGTCTCTCTCTCTGTCTGTCTGTCTCTGTCCCTCTCTGTATTTGTCTCTCTGTCTCTCTCTCTCTGTGTCTCTCTCTCTGTTGTCTTTCTCTATGTGTCTCTGTCTCTCTTTCTTTCTTTCTCTGCATGTGTGTGTCTATTTCTCTCTCTCTCTGTCTCTCCCTCTCTCTGTCTCTGTCTCTCTCAGTGTGTCTCTCTGTCTCTCTCTGTCTCTCTCTCTCTGTCTGTGTGTC
>NW_020769399.1:2192622-2224518 GCF_900518735.1 Pseudonaja textilis | reverse complement strand
TTCTCTCTCTGTCTGTCTTTCTGTCTCTCTGTCTCTGTCTCTCCCTCCCTCTGTCTCTCTCTCTCTGTGTGTATCTGTCTCTCTTTCTCTCTCTGTCTCTCTCTGTGTGTGTCTCTCTCTCTCTGTCTGTCTCTGTCTCTGTCTCTCTCTCTCTCTCTGTCTCTCTCTGTCTTTGTCTCTCTTTCTCCCTCTCTCTGCATTTGCTTCTGGGTGTTCGTATCGTGGCTTGCTGGCTGGTTTGCCTTCAGAAGGAAGAGGAGGAGAGAAGTAATCGGAAATTAAGGGAAAACTTCCTAACAGTGAGAACAATTGTGTATAGGGTTTCTTGCCTAAGTAGGGGGTTGGACTAGAAGACCTCCAAGGTCCCTTCCAACTCACTCACTCACTCACTCACTCACTCACTCACTCATTCATCTAGTTAGCTGCAATAAGTGTGAAACTTCAAATGAAGAAAAGGTCCATTGGGATAGTAATGCTTTCATGTATTGTAGGGGTATCTTGTGACATTGTAAATTAAAGGTGTACCATGGCTAAGAGCAATAATTAAGTTTTTAAAATCTATCTTGTCCTACGATGGCTTTTTATAAGTAAAAAATTTGAAAGCTTGATATTTAAATTTGCAGGTGGGAGAGGGATTTATAATTCTAAAAATTATAAAATTATAAAAAGGAAAATTGATTTTTTTCACGGTTATTAAGCAAATCACTGAAGTTGTTAAGTGAATCATATGGCCATTAAGCGAATCCAGCTTCCTTCATTGACAAGAGAAAAAAGGAGCATGATTTAAACTTGCCTTAAAGAGGGAATTTAGATCGATATGTTCCTGTCCTGTCGCATTTAGTGCTTTAATAGCTGGAGTCCTGCAGAACAAAAAAAAGAAAATATTAGTGGACCAATATAACCGATTTCACAAGTCAAGAGTGTGCAAACCTGGATTTTAAAAAGTTGCGTCCATTGCTGTGTACACCAAGATTTTACAGAGCTGAATTATTTCATACTGTAGGTAGAAGTCCACATATTTTCCCTTCCACACCCCATCCATGTTTCCCAGTTATAGAAAATACAGTTCTTTACTTCCTACACGGGCTTCCAAAAATACTTCTCTCTCAAGAATTTCCCCCCTTTCTTCTCTTTAGAAAAACTATATTTTGGTTTGAGTTTTGCATTTTAGAAAATAAAAATGATATGTTATCAAAACTATTCATGCGAAAAATCACTGAATGCTTTTTATGGTTTACCCAGAACCAAAGCTAAATCCATACTGGGAGAGATATCAAGATTTCTTTAGACTGCCCAGTTGCTGGGTGGGCGTGGCCAAAGTGGGCGTGGCCTAGCCGGCCTCCTGCATCATGGGGGGGGGGGGCGCATTTTCCCCCTCCCTGGGTTCCGGAAGCTTTCACTGAGCCTCCGGGAGGGTGAAAATCCCAAGGCCCTCTTGGAGGCCGGAAATGGGCCCATTTCCGGCCTTCCCTAAGTTCCAGGAGCCCATTTTTCACCATCCTTGAGCCTCTGCGCGAGCCCTACATTTACCTGGGATCCGCGTGGAGATTCCTGAGAGGGGAGGGATAGGCGGGGCGGGGCCAGCCAGTTGTCGGAACCACTGGTTTGCCGAACTGGCCATAAAATTAGCTACCGGTTAGCTACGGGTTTGCCTGAACCGGGGCAAACTGGTAGTAGCTCACCCCTGATCTTATCACTGTAGATTAAAACTGATGTATGAACCTCCAGATTCACACATACGTTTTAAAACATCCTGTGGAGCTCATTATACTTTTGTGGGGGTGCGTACGGGTGTACCCTTGAGTCAGTCTTGACTCCTGTCCACTACAGTTTGTCCTCGACTTACAACAATTTATTTAGCGACCGTTCGAAGTTACCACGGCACTGAAAAAAAGCGACTTATGAACGTTTTCCACACTTAACGACCGTTGCAGCATCCCCATGGGCACATGATCAAAATTCGGATGCTTGGCAGCTGACTTGTATTTATGACAGATGCAGTATCCCGGGATCATGTGATCTCCTTTTGTGACCTTCTGAACAAGCAAAATCAATGTGGAAGCCAGACTAGTAACCGTGCTACTACGTTAACAACTGTGGCAAGAGAAATCATAAAAAGGAGCAAAACTCACTTCACGACTGTCTCGCTTAGCAACAGAAATGTTGGGTTCCATTGAGGTCATAAATCGAGGACTGCTTATACCAGGACAAATCCCTGAAGGTCTTTTTGGCCAAGTTTTTCAGAAGTGTCTTGCCGTTGCATTCTTCCTAAGGTTGAGAGTGAGGGACTGGCGCAAGGCCACCCACTTGGTTCCATGCTTAAGAGAACTAGAATTTACAGTCTCCTAGTTTCTCGCCTGGATTCTCTGATTCTACTCGTGACATTAAAAGCAGCTATGTCCAGGGGTGGGCTTCAAAAGTTTCAGCTGGGTGGTTCTCTGCCTGGTTGCTGGGTGGGTGTGGCCATGGTGGGTATGGCCTAGTCAGCCTCCTGCACCATGGGGGGGGGGCGGACATTTTCACCCTCCCCGGGCTCCGGAGGCTTTCCTTGAACCTCCAGGAAGGTGAAAACAGCCTCCCCCCGGGTTCCGGAGGACTCCGAAGTCTGGAAACGGGCCCATTTCTGGCCTACCAGAACTTCCAGGAGGCCTGTTTTTTGACCTCCCAGGCTCCGGAGGCTTTTCTCGAATCTCTGGGAGGACAAAAATGGCCTCCCTCGGGCTCCAGAGGCCCTCCAGAGGCTGGAAATGGGCCCATTTCTGGGCTTCCGGAACCTCCGGGAGGCCTGTTTTTCACCCTCCCCAAGCCTCCGGGCAGGTCCTGCCCTTACCTGGGATCCAAAACGGGCCACGTGGGGACTCCTGGGAGGGGCAGGGTGGTGTGGGCAGGGCCAGCCAGGGATGGGATTTACTGGTTCACCAAACTGTGCAGAATCTTAGCTAGAGAATCTCCCGAACACGTGCGAACCCGTAGCAGTCCACCCTGGCTATGTCCTCTTCACCAAAACCCTGCTTGATCCTAAACTTTTTTATTTTATTTTATTTTTTCTAGCCATTATATTTACCCCAGCACAGCAGATTTCAGGCCTAAGAGGGTTACATTGTGACACTGTTTTTATTTCTACAACCCCCCCACACACCTTGATAGGGGCACCTTTCCAGAAAAACATACCTTCTATCATCATAAGGTGGTGGGTTGGTCCAGTGGTCATAGTTGGTCTCCACTCGGTACCACCTTTCAAACAGAAAATATATTTAAAAGCTGCCATCTTAGAACATTTATTTGTTTGTGTTCCACCTTTATTGTTTTTACAAATAACTCGTATCTAGCACACCTCCCTTCGGTTTTCCCCACAACAACAGCCCTGTGAGGTGGGTTGGGCTGAGAGAGAGTGACAGGTGTTTCGTGGCTAAGGTGGGAGTAGACCTCACGGGATCATGGGGATTGGCCCAAAGTCACCCAGATGGCATTCACAGCTAAGGTGGGCCTAGAACTCACCGTTTCCTAGGGATTGGCCCAAAATCTCCTAGCTGTCTTTCACGCCTAAGGTGGGACTAGAACTCACTGTCTCCTGGTGATTGGCTCAAAGTCACTGAGCTGGCTTTCACACCTAAGGTGGGACTAGAACTCACTGTCTCCTAGTGATTGGTCCAAAGTCATCCAGGCGGCATTCACGGCTAAGGTGGGATTAGAACTCACCGTCTCCTGGTGATTGGCCCCAAACCACCCAGGACCCTTTAACGCCTATGGAGAGACTAGAACTCACCATCTCCCACTTTCTTACTATTCAATTTTTGTTTTGTATCATTAAGTAAACACAGGACCAGTCTGTGCTATTTTGCTACAAATCCCAGTTAAAAGTCATAAAGGAGCATTTAAAGGTAAACTGAAAGGTTTCGTGTCTGATTCTGGCGGGTGGGGTTCATCTCCGTTTCTTAGCCGAGAGAGCCATAATTGTCCAAAGACATCTGTCCGTGGCCATGCAGCCAGAATGACTATAGGCCAAGGTGCAGTGAACAGTCGTACCTTCCCACCAAAGTGGTACCTATTTATCTACTCACATTTGCCTGCTTTCGGACAACTAGGTGGGCAGGAGCTGAGGCAAGGAACGGGAGTTCATCCCATCACGTGGCGCTTGGGTCTCAAACCTGGACTGTCAGCTTTCCAGTTGACAAGCTCAGCATCTTTAACCACTGAGCCATCATACCCCCCACACACTCCCATAAAGGAGCTGTTACATATTTGCTAAATTTATTTGCCACTTATCCGACCATGGGATCACTAAGGCAGCTTACAACAACAAATTATGCTCCCGTCATCCATACCAATTGGTAAATTGCTTGCCATTTGCCTTATAAAACTCAGATTCTATGCAACTTACGCCCCATTTAAAGGATCCAAAGGCCAAACATCTACTGGGCCTATTCTGTTTCTTGTAATTACTGCCCCTTGTCTGGATGTCGAGCCTCCAATGATATAATACACACTGGCTATAATGGGTATTTTGGCGAGCATATAGAAAGCCGTTTCAAAGTCTTCCGCTTCGCTTAGAGTCTACAAAGAAAAAAAAAAGATTGCATGAATTATCCTCAAATTTAGATAAAATTCTGTTAGCCAGACTGTAGTACGGGGGGGGTCAAACTCAAGGCCCAGCGGCTGGATCTGGCCGGCGGGGTGCTTAGATCTGGCCCGCAGGGCCTCCCCGGAAAGAAAGGTCATTTCATGAGGCAAAATTCACCTCACAAATGTCTCACTTAGCCACAGAAATTTTGGGCTCCATTACAGTTGTAAGTCAAGGACCACATGTATATACATATTTTTTTAAAAAAGTTACATACACGTCTGATAAGCCAGCTGGCTGGACTGAATCGAGTCAAAAAGGCTGCCATGGCATTCTCCCACCAGTAGCCAACATCTGTAAAACAGAATATAAACATAATTTATATAAATTATAAACAGACTGCAGGAACCACTTGCATTACTCAGGTGACCCCGAGGACACAGATAAACCTCCTGTCAACTCAAAAAACATTTCTATGCCTGTTTTATAGTCGCCAACGGAAAGCGGAGTGGGGAGGAAGTAGTTGGAAACAGCAGCACAGCATTTTGGAATCGAAAGTGCATTCATTCATATTTTTCAGACTGTTTCCAAACTTGGCAGCTTTAAAGACTTGTAGACTTCAACTCCCATAATTCCTCCTCCAGTCATGTTAGCTCAGGAATTCTGGGAGTTGAAGTCCACAAGTCTTAAACTTGACAGGTTTGAAGACTCTTGCTCTAATTGGAGAACATCAGAGGTGGTATTCAAAAGGTTCTGACCAGTTCTGGAGAACTGGTAGTGGAAATTTTGAGTAGTTCCAAGAAACGGTAGCGGAAATTTTGAGTAGTTCGAAATACCACCTCTGACTGGCCCCACCAACCCCATCTATTCTCTGCCTCCCATTGAGTCCCAGCTGATCGGCTGGGTCTTCTTTGGTTGCCCTGCACAGGAGAACAGAGCTGGAAAGCAGGCTAGTGGGGTAGGGAGGGAATGGGGATTTTGCAGTATCCTTTCCCTGCCACAACCACCAAGCCACGCCCACCAAGTTATGCCCACAGAACCAGTAGTAAAATTTTTTGAATCCCACATGATTGATGACTCTTGGCTATGGATGTGTTTAGTTGGAGAATATGAATTATGATACACCCAGAGGGGTGGGGGAAAAACCAGGGTCAAGAGTGACAGTGAATTATGTGTCTCAGAGTCGGCTAGATCCAGGTCATGCCAACATGTTAACTCCCAATAAATCCTTTGAAATTTTGGAAGTTTGGCTCGAGATTTAATTGCGGTTGCTGGAATCCTGACACCTCCAGGTGCTTCAACAACCCTCTAAAATGATGCAAATGACCAGCTGTATGCAAGGAATATAAATCTTCCCATTCCTCATCATCCTGTCAGAGCTGAAGAAGCTTCTGGGATGAGAAGTGAAATGTCTTCAAAAGAAAAAACAAGAAAGTCCAGTTGCCTCTTGAAAAAGCACTCTGGGGACAAACCATGACCTGGGGAACTAAGAATCTCAACACGCTTTTAGAATATAAATATGAAAAACGCCTTAGAGAAACCAGTTATTACCAATGTAAAACCGATCCCCAAAATCAAAGATACGTATGTAGATTCGATCACTAAATTAACGCCAAGACTACAGATAATCCTTCACTTAGAACCACAAAAGGGCCCAGAATTTGGCGGTTATGGAGTCATGCCTCATTTTACGAACGTCTTGGCATGGTTGTTAAAGGAATCCCTGTGGTTGCTAAGGGAACTGTGTAAATGTGAAGCAAATCCAGTTTCTCTCCTTGACTTGGCCTGTTAGAAGCCAGCTGGGAAGGCCTCAATTAGCATCACATGGATGCTACAACTGTCGTAAAAGTGAGCCATTTGTCCAGCACCCAAATTTTGATCCCGTGACTGTGCGGATTCATTTAGTGACCATTCAAAGTTACAACAGTGCTGAAAAAAGTGACTTGGGACCTTTTTCACACTTATGACCATTACAGCATCCTGTCATGTCCCCCGTCAAAGCCCGAATCTGTGGAAGAAGGCAAGCTGGAATTGGAGCAGACTGTCATGCCCCTGGTGGAGACTGACTCTGAGGGAGAGGAGGAACAGCCGACAGGGAGTGGAAATGTGGCTCCGGAGGTTGTGGAGGAGGCTGGGGAAGGGCAGAGGCCGGCTGAGCTGTCAGAGGAGGACCCAGGTCCATCTCCTCTCCATCCTAGGGCATGCAGGGAGGAGAGGATAAGGGAGAGATGTGGTCTACTGGGGAGGAGAGGGCCTTGATCCTTTTCATGGGCTGCAGCTGTGACAACTGGATAAGAGGACGGAAATGCGTATGGGCGAGTACTGGAAACAAAGCATGGAAATATCTTAGTTTATTGTTCCTCTCTGAGTTTGGCGTCCTTCCCAGCTGCTTGTGCTGCGCCCCAGGTCATAACACATTCCCATGATCAAGTGATTCGTGTTCGGATGCTTGACAACTGACTCATATTTATAACGGTTTCAGTGTCCTGGGGTCACGTGATCCCCTTTTGCGACCTCAGACCAGCAGAGTTCAGCGGGGGAAGCCACATCCGCTGAACAACCCTATCACTAATTTAGCTAATTTGCCGGGATTCACTTAGCAAACATGGCAAGAAAAGTCGTAAAATGGGGCAAAATGCACTTCACCAATTTCTCACTAAGCAACATACATTTTGGGCTCAGTTGTGGCCGTAAGTTGAGGATGACGTGTGTGTGTGTGTGTGTGTGTGTGTGTGTGTGTATGTGTGTGTGTGTGTGTGTGTGTAACGATAAGAAGATAACTTTTCTTCAGTACTCTTGTGTTTTTGAATGGTTATAAATTGTACTGGAAAATGAAGTTAAATGGGCCCTAGAAAATAATAATAAATAAAGAATAAAGCCACACGAATTTGTGGAATATCAAATGGTTGTGATGAAGTCTGTTGGCAGGTATAGAAAACATAACACTGGATAAGAGACTGAGATCTTCTTGTACAGTCACAATAGCGTAGTCTGCAGAACCTCAATTTAGATCAGCTTAGGGTTAAGCCTTTTCTCCGATCTGAAACGTATTTCCTCTTTCTCAGCTGCCATAGAACTGATATCATTTAAGTGAATAATAATGTCCACTCTTTATTTAGCAATAGCAGTTATATACTGCCCCATAGTGCTTTGCAGCCCTCTCTAAGCTATTTACAGAGTCAGCGTATTGCCTCCAACAAGATGGCTCCTCATTTTATCCACCTTGGAAGGATGGAAGGCTGAGTCCACCTTGAGGCGGTCAGGATCGAACTCTTGACCGTGGGCAGAGTCAGCCTGCAACACTGTATTTCTTTTTTTTAAAATACATTTTATTGATTTTACAATTAAAACAAACCAACAACACATACATAAATGAAAGAGAGAGAAAGAAGAAAGGGAGAAGAAAATAGAAAGAAAAAAATAGAAAACAATGAAGAACATTCCCATCTTCAACAGTTTGTAAGACCTCTTTTTTATCCTTATTTTATGCCATATACACACACCTAATCCTTACATATATCTGTGTATCACTACTATGGATTTATCCTATCCTCTTTTGCCTTTTAGTGTGAAGTCTATCTTTGGTCTATCCATTTGTACCAGCAGTTCCAGCTGTTGTAGTATATTGAAGTGTCTTTATTTTTTAATGCCAAAGTTAATTTGTCAATTTCTGCAGAACTTGAAATTTTTTGAATGATCATCTCCTCTGATGGAACACGAGGCTGCTTCCAACATTGTGCAAAAGCCAATCTGGCCGCTGTCAAAATGTGTTTTATTATATATTTCACTTTTTTTGATTTATCAAAGATCCCTAGCAGGAAGGACTCTGGTTTGAATTCGATCTGTTCTCTTGTCATTTCTTCCAGCCAATTTCTAATTTTCTGCCAATATTTTTGAGCTTCTGTACAGGACCATCACATATGGAAAAAGGTTCCCCCCTTTTTTTTTGCATTTCCAGCAATTTGGACTTATATTGGGGTGCATCTTCGCTAATCTCGAAGGAGGAAGGTGCCATCTATAAAACATTTTGTAGGCGTTTTCTTTGTATGCTACCGATTTTGTAATTTTATTATTTCTACCCCAGACCTTTTCCCATTCTGTTATGGTGATGCTACATCCTATATTCCTACTCCAGGCTATCATGTTCCCTTTTACAATTTCTTCTTCTAATTCTACTTCTAATAAATAATTATAAAATTTTGTTATATTTTTTTTGCCTGATCCTAATAAAATTTTATCTAATTGCTAGAGTTTATTGTTAATTCCAAATTCTTTCTTGTCCTGTTTATATCTACTTTGAATTTGAAGATATGCCCACTGATCAATTTTTAGTCCCCGCTCTTGAAGTTCTTGCCGCGATTTCAAATTTCCTTGTGTATCCAATAGATCCTTATATTTAATCATTTTAGTGATATCCAGATTATTTGGGTGAATCGTCGCCTCCATTGTTGAAATCCAAATTGGTATTTTTAAATAGTGTTTTTCCGTATTTTCTTCCAATTAGTTAATAATGAGTCTCTGATTAAGTGTCTGTGAAAATATTTCTGGCTAGTTTTCCCTACATCCCATAAAAAAGCAGGCCACCCCCTTTGCAAGTCATGGCCTTCTAAGAATAATATTCTCTTATTGGTTAAATTCACCCATTCCTTCAACCATACTAAAGAGGCTGCACAACTCCCAATTTGGAAGTGCCAGCCCTCCCCTGCTCTTCATATCCTGCATTGCCTTTAAATTTATTCTAGGTTTTTTCCCTTGCCAGATAAATTTTACAGTTATTTTATTAAGTTCTTCAAAAATTTTTTCGTGTACTTTGATTGGGATCGTCTGAAATATATATAGGAATTTTGGAAGAATATTCATTTTAATAGCAGTGATCCTGCCTAATAATGAAAGTTGCAGCTTGCCCCATGTTTCTAAATCCTTCTTCACCTGTTGCATCAATTTATCATAATTATTTTCCTTAAGTGTCTTACAATGTGCTGTCAACCATATTCCTAAGTATTTAACTTTCTTTATCACTTGTATTCCCATAACTTCTTCTAGTTCTATTTTCTGTTTTTCTGTTAAATTTTTAGTCATTAATTTTATTTTCTTTCTATTAATTTTAAGTCCTGCTACTGCTCCAAATTGTTCTAATTCATTCATTAATTTTTGTCCTCTTTCTATTGGTTCCTCAATGAAAAAAATCATATCATCTGCAAATGCTTGCAACTTATATTCTTCTTTCTTAACCTTTAATTCTTTTATGTCTGGGTTCTGTCTAATTCGCATTAGTAATGCTTCTAATGATAATATGAAGAGCAGGGGTGAGAGTGGGCAGCCCTGTCTGACTCCTTTTTCTATTTTTATTGGGCGGGTATATTCCCCGTTTATTATAATATTAGCCTGTTGTGTACCATAAATGGTTGTTATAATATATTCAAATTTGGTGCCTAAATTCATATTATAATTTTTTTGGATTAAAAATTGCCAATTTAAATTATCGAAGGCCTTCTCTGCATCTAAAAATATAAATGCAATTTGTTTTTTGGGGTGGGCTTCGTAAAACTCTAAGACATCTAGTACTATTCTTAAGTTGTTCCTGATTTGTCTGGTCAGGAGAAACTAGACTAGACAAACGTATTTTGAGCATGCTAATAAGCCAGGGAGATGGCTATCATATAGACTAAAAAAAAGGAAAGAAAAGAGGGGGATATATAACAGGAGATAGAAGAGAAAAAAGAAATTGCCCATAAGTATTTTGAAGAGTTATATAAAAAGGAAGAAGTTAACGAAGACAGAATAAGAAACATTTAGATGAAGTGAAGGATAAAGCAATTGGGCAAGAAATGGAAAAATTATTAAACAAAGACATTACTTGGTTTGAATTGAAATCAGCAATAGAGAACCAGAAAAACAATAAATCCCCGGGACCAGATGGGATTCCAGGGGAGCTGTACAAGGCAACAGCAGAACAAATAGGACCTCTTATGGTGGAACTTTTTAATGATGTCTTATTGGCAGCCAGGATGCCGGACTCATGGAGGGGGGCATTGATTTCGCTGATCCCGAAGGAGGATTCGGATCCCCGATATATACATAATCATAGACCGATTTCACGGTTAAATACTGATTACAAAATATTCACTTCTATTATAGCAAGTAGACTAAAAAGAATGTTAAATGAGCATATATATGAAGATCAAAATGAATTTCTCCAGACCAGCCCGCAACACTGTATTTCTAATTGCTGCACCACCAGGGGTCATATTTATATGTTATATGGTGGAATCTCCAGGGAGGGAGGGAGAACAATTAACCAGTGGAATGTCTCTGCCTCCAAAAGTTGTGGGTTCCCCATCGCTGGAGGTTTTTAAGAAGAGATTGGATAGAAATGGTATAGGGTCTCCTGCTTGTGCAGGGGGTTGGGCTAGAAGATCTCCAAGGTCCCTTCCAACTCTGTTATTCTATATTCTATTCTGTACCCCCAAATCCCGTTCTGTTATTCTGTTCTGGAATTTTTAAGGAGTGCTGCATCTCTTAATTTCCCCCCAGAGTTTCAACCTGCCTTCTCTGGAAGAATGATCTAACACAGGGGTCTCCAACCGTGGGAACTTTAAGACTTGTGGACTTCAGCTCCCAGAATTCATCAGCCAGCTTTGCTGCGCTGAGGAATTCTGGGAGTTGAAGTTGAAGTCTTAAAAGTTCCCAAGGTTAGAGACCCCTGATCTAACAGACATTCCTTTACAAATGCTACAAAACTGGTCTTAGTCATCAGAACCAGGCAAGTGAGTCAGCAAATTAGCAGGTAAAAATGTGGGTAAAAATAAAATTTGCTTTACCTCGTTCATTCCCAGAGATGGAAAACTTGTGTGGACTTTGTCCTGTCCATAAACCGACATAGCCGAAGAACGTAGTGCCTTGGAATTTTACCTGGAAATAATGAAAGGACAGGAGAAGCTGTATTTATTCCACATTGTTTTCAATCTTAAACTCTCTCCAAAACAGGCCAGGGAAGTTGTGAGTCATTTAATTTGATGAAAAAAACCCCAGTCTTGACTTAAATGTAGAATAAGAGTTCAAATGCTTTAGGGATGTAAGGAGGTCATTACAATTTGTTTACTACAGCAAAAAAGAGGAACAAAATTAAGGAAGCAACATTTCTGCATTTGCTCAGTTCCTCTTCAAACCAATTCAGAAGAAAGGTGATCTCCCTTTATTATTTTTATTATTTATTATTTATATCCCTCAGTCTTTCTACTGTGTGCTGTTTGCCACATTATCCAGGGAAGGGACCTTGGAGGTCTTCTAGTCCAACCCCCTGCTTAGGCAAAAAATCCTATACCGTTTCCAACAAATGGTTATCCAATCTCTTCTTAAAAACCTCCAGTGTTGTTGGAGCATTTACAACTTCTCGGGGCAAGCAGTTCAACTGGTTGAGTGTCCTCACTGTTAGGAAATTTCTAATTTGTTCTAGGTTGCTTCTCTCCTTGATTAATTTCCATCCATTTTTTTCTTGTCTTGCCTTCTTTGGAGTTTTGGGGAATAGATTGACTTCTTTGTGGCAGCCCCTCAAATATTGGAACAATGCTATCATGTCGCTCCTAATTTTTGTTTTCACTGAATTAGATATACACAATTCCAGCAACCATTCTTCCTATGTTTTGGCCTCCAGCCCCCTAATCATCTTTGTTGCTTTTTTCTGCACTCTTTCCAGAGTCTCTACATCTTTTTTTTTAATATGATATGGTGACTAAAACTGGATGCAGTTGGTGTAGCCTTACACTTTATTCTTAAGTGTGGCCTTACTAATGAAGCAGCAATAACATGTCATGTGATCTTGGTTCTATCCCTCTATTAAATTATCTTGTTCAAATTCCACTGCAAAAGATATCAGATGCAGAGTCGACAGAAAACAAAAATGCAAGTTGGAAACTTTTAAGACTCATCTTATTTGTGGCATAGTATAGGTACAGAAAATCACATGATAACAGTGCTTTGTTGCAATCCTTATAGGGATCTCTGAGTTTCTGCAATGTGATTCTATAATAAGTTAAATATAAGAATTGTGAAAGTGCCAGATACAGCAAATAAAAGTTTCACAACAGTTTTAGCAAAGCAATCTTTGTATTTGTTCTAACCCAAAGTCAAATAGTGAGTGTATTTATTATTTAATGTATTTCTATCCAACCACAATTTTTTTTAAAAAAAACTGCTTTTGATGTCTTACATAAAATAAAAATGATATAAGAGTATAAAAGTGAGAAGTTTGTTCCGGTGAAGTAATTTGTATTTTCTTCTAATTTTCAATTACTTTGCAATCTTTTCCACATAGCCTCTATGTATTTTTCTCTCTCTCCTTTTCCTTTTAAAAGAAACACATTCATTTGTTGTTTTCTTTAATTGGAACAACTGGGTATTTATTTTTAATACCAAACTTTATGGATGGTTATGTTTATAAGGTTGGACAGAGAGATTCTGAAAAGCAAATGTTTCTAATAAAAGTTGATTTTACTGATGATACATAGCTTGGCTTACTAAATGCCTGTACAGGTAATTCCCAAGTTACAACCATTCATTTAGTGACCACTTGAAATTACAATGGTGCTGAAAAAGATAAATTTCCACTGGTTCTTGCACATATGAGCATCCCAGCATTCCCAAGGTCATGTGATCAAAATTTGGCCGCTTTCAACCGGCATGTATTTATGATGGTTGCAGTCTCAAGGGAGGTACTAATACCACTCTATAAAGTCTTAATAAGACCACACCTAGAGTACTGCATCCAGTTTTGGTCAACACAGTATAAAAAGATGTTGAAACTGTAGAAAGAGTGCAGAGAAAAGCAACCAAGATGATTAGGGAACTGGAGGTTAAAACACACGATGAACGGTTGCAGGAACTGGGCATGGCTAGTCTAGAGAAGAGAAGGACCAGGGGAGACAGGATCACAGTCTTCCAATATTTGAGGGGCTGCCACAGAGAGGAGGAGGGGTCAGGCTATTCTCCAAGGCACCTGAAGGCCAGACAAGGAATAATGGATGGAAACTGATCAAGGGGAGATTCAACTAAGGAGGAATTTCCTGACAATGAGAACAATCAACCCATGGAACAGAAGTTGCCTTCAGAAATTGTGGGAGCTTCATCACTTGAGACTTTCAAGAAGAGATTGGACTATTTGTCAGAAATGGTGTGGGGTCTCCCACTTGGGCGGGGGGTTGGAGTAGATCAGGGGTCTCCAACCTTGGCCACTTTAAGACGTGTAGACTTCAACTCTCAGAATCCCTCAGCCAACCTTGGCCACTTTAAGACTTGTGGACTTCAAAAGCAAAGCTGGCTGAGGAACTCTGGGAGTTGAAGTCCACAAGTCTTCAAGTGGCCAAGGTTGGAGACCCCTGGACTAGATGACCTACAAGGTCCCTTCCAACTCTGATTATCTGTTATCCCAGGGTCTCAACTTGTGAACATCCCTAGCCAGCTTCCGACCAGTGCCATCAATGTGGGAAGCCGGATCCTCTTAACAACCTCGTGATTCATTTAACAACTGCAGTGGTTTCTCTTAACAACCGTGGCAAGAAAGTTGTAAAATGGGGTGCAAACCTCCCCTCCCCTTAACAATCGCCTTGATTTAGCTAACAGAAATTGTGGTTGTAAGTCAAGGACTAGGAACCGTGTCCTATGCTGCTGCCGACAACGTTTTTAATCCCCGCCAGGCTCGCTTTGTACCTTCCCATCCTTGATAAAATCCACATCGATAGTAATCTTGTGTAAATACTCTCCAAAGGCATAGTCCATATTCCGACCATGATATATATTTCCTTGCTTGTCTTGAGCAACAATACTGGTGCAGAAGCTGTGAGAGAAAAACAGCAGGAGCTTCGTTAGAAAAGGCTAAACTTCTAAATTCATTTTCCAAGGGGGCTTATTTAAATTTAAATTTCATTTTCCTGGGATGCCTACTCATTCCCACAATATTCTTACACCAGAAACAGCCGGGGGGGAGAACTAATTAGAGGTAAAGGTTTCCCTCGTTCATACGTCCTAGTTGTTTCAGGCTCTAGGGGGTGTTCCTCATCTCCGTTTCAAAGCCGAAGAGCCAGCGCTGTCCAAAGACGTCTCCGTGGTCATGTGGCCGGCATGTCTAAATGCCTTCAAAGGTGCACGAAAGGCTGTTCCCTTCCCACCAAAGAGGCCCCTATTTTTCTACTTGTAATTTTTTTACATGCTTTCGAATTACTAGGCTGGAAGAAGTTCGGAAGAGTAATGGGAGCTCAGTCCGTTCCGTGGCACTAGGGATTCGAACCACCGAATTGCTGACTTTTCTGATCGACAAGCTCAGCGTCTTAGGCACTGAGCCGCCACGTCCCCTGCGGGACTAATTAAAGTGATGCAAAATCTAGGATTGAATTTCATTGGCAGCCACTTGTTTAATGACCGTTAAAGTTACAACAGCACTGAAAAATGTGGCTTACGTCCGTTTTTCACACTTATGACCGTTGCAGCATGGTTATATGATCAAAATTTGGGCACTTGGTAACTGCAAGTATTTATGATGGTTGTGGTACCTCAGGATCATGTAATCCTAGTGTCGCCCCGTAGAGAGATAAATGGCAAATAAACTGAACGAATGAATAATTAAATACAGCTCTTGTAATAAAAGCAGTCCTAACCCATATCGCATTTATTTCTGGTCTGTCTTCTTATGCTGACCTAATTTTAAATAAGTGGTCTGATTAAACCAGGGGTGTCCAACCTTGGCAACTTTAAGGGTGGTGGACTTCAACTCCCAGAATTCCTCAGCCAGCCATGCTGATGGGGAATTCTGGGAGTTGAAGTCCACCACTCTTAAAGTTGCTAAGGTTGGACACCCTTTGGATTTAGACTCTGGAAAGCATATGAGACAGAAAAAAAACCTAGCACAGGGGTGTCAAACACAAGGTCTGGATGTGGTCAGTGTCAACTCATAAAATATTTCTATGGTCTTTTTAGAGTTGCCAACAGAAAGGGAGGGGGGAGCAGTGTGGCAGCTTGCAAACTGAAAGTGCATTCCATAAATAGTTTTTCAAAGATAGTAACTAGGTGACTGAAGTTTCTGCTGGGCAAAATTTTAAGTGGAGAACATGATTGATGACTCTTGGCTATGGATGTGTCCCATTGGAGAATATGAATTATGAGACATCCAGGGGGTGGGGGAAAATCACCCCCTGGGTGGTCAAGTCAAAGGTGTCAAGGGTGACAATGAATTATGTGCCTCAGAGTTGGTTACACCCAGGAGGTGCTGGACAGTTTAACTCCCAGTAAACCCTTTTTAAGCTTTGGAAGTTTGGCTCAAGGCTCATGATTTAATTGGGGTAACTGCCGGAATCCTGACAGTCAGATCCAACACGTGGGGTCATCCTGGAAAATGTAAGGAGCCAGTCAGTATTGCTTCGACCCAGTCTTTCCAATGCGAAGAGGAAACATGCCAGCAGTTTGGGGAGTGGCATCAAGCTGACCACGCCCACCCAGTCAGCCATGCCCATCCAGTCAGCCACGCCCAATGAGTGGTGACAAGCTGGACATGCCCATCTCATTGGCCACACCCACCCAGTCAGCCACGCCCACCCGATGCCCTGAGGTCAATCACAGCCCTGATGCGGCCCTCAATGAATTGGAATTTGACACCCCTGACCTAGCACAATATAACAAAGAAAAAGAATGATGCCCATTTAGAAGGAAATAAAACATTCACATTCCTATTGGATGGTTTACCAACCACCCTAAGCCCCCCAAAATCCAAGTTTTAAAAGAACTTTAGGGCTGACCTAAATCTTCCCCGTTCCAGGCACAGCAGAAAGTCCTGGATCTCATCAGATGACACTGTCCCATCGATGTATTGTTAGCGTCCACACGTTTGTTTGTTTTTTAAGAGGAAGGAGAAAGCTAATTTAGAAGCTGACTCTTCCTTTGTGCCAGCTACACAACCTATCTTTTTCCTTGCAAAATGTTTGTCAGCCCTGAAGCCATTTTGGGAGCATCTTCAGGGCTGCCACAGCAAGGCCTGTTGGAGCTGTGGGAACAGGAGGCGAGACGATAGAGATAGCTTGGGGATGTGTAGCCAACATAAAATTATTTCTCCTGGGAACCAAGGACGCTCTCACCAGGTGCCGGGAAGGCATGGACTGAAGCAGTGGTGGAATTCAAAAAATTTGCTACCGGTTCTGTGCGCGCGCGCACGGAGCGTTGTAAAATGGGCAATTTTAAGCATGAAAACTTGCCTTTCTGTCAGCGTTGGTGAGTAAAACAGCTGAGGCGTGGGAATCCGCTCTGCTGAGCCTATCAGCTGAGCTACAAACAGAGGAAATATAGAACAGGAAAGAACAGGGGCGGGTGGTGCTGACCGGCGCTACCGGATCAGTAGAACCGGTATAAACCGGCAGCATACCACCACTGGACTGAAGCCACCGGGAGTTGGGACTGTGACCTGATTGGACCATATGATGGACGGGTGGCCCGGGGGCAAGAACTTTAGGGTTTGATTCAGGTGGGGAAAACTTTGAGGAAACTCCAGGCCTCGGAGTTTTGATTGTGTTGGGTTTGTTACTTGGAAAGCTAAGGAGAAGACAGCTTTCTTCCCTTTCCTGATCTTTGCCATGGTAGATTTCCCCACCCCCCTCTGTTCCTCAGACCCATGAAATTTGCATCGCAAAACTCACGCAGTGAATTCGTAGGCCAGGTTCAGCAGGAGCCCGTCGCCGACGTTAACCCCGAAGTGTTGGGCAAGTCCCCGAATCTCTCCTTCGTAAGGCTGAGGGATGAAGTCTTCTAGGTCTTCTGCGATACGTCGAATAACGGCATGGACCCATTTGGGGATCACAGAACTGGAAGAAAAGAGAACCATTGAGCCATTCGTAGCATCCTTAACCTGTTTTATTCTACGTACCTTTCCAGGGGAACGGCCGGCCTCTGGAAGTTGTGGGTGCTCCAACACTGGAGAGTTTTAAGAAGAGACTGGATAGCCATTCATGCATATTTTATTCCAATTCCATTTTAAATTGCTTTTATCAAATTATCAAACAATCATTTGTTTCTGGAATTCTGCACTTTGATGTGGCCCAAGGGCTAATCTATATATATATAAACATTCACGCATCATCACAAAATCTCCAGAACCGTAAAGCCTACAAACTTGAAAATTTGGCGTATATGTTCCTCTTGGCTTTTAGGTGCTCACTAAGAAAGCATTTTTCAAAATGACCATCAGAACATTAGTATTTCCTATATTATTATTAACATGCTCTGATGCTAAGGAGCTCTACTCCCCCACCCCACCTGAAAATAAATCTGTTCCAACTGCAGTTGAGCTAAGCCACACCCAGGCTCCTTGCTGTCTCCTTCTTGCTCACATAGCAAATACTGTTTCAGTTTCCAAACAACCCTCATCTCTCTCACAGACTGACAGGACACTAGCCAGATGAATACCGATAGATGCTGGTAGGCAGAGGCAGAATTTTTTTCTCCTTATTTTCCTCCCCCAAAACTTGCCCGATCACACAGTTTCGTAGCGAAGCACGGATACCCTACGAGTCAACAAATAAAATAAAGATTCATTCATCCAGAATGGTATAGGTTTTCCTGCTTGAGCAGGGGTTGGACTAGAAGACCTCCAAGCTCTGATATTCTGAATTCTATTTTGCACCTCCCAAAACCAATGAAAACTTGTTTATAGAAGCAAATCTGGTGAGTCTTTGTATGGGAATTTTCCAGAAAATTTCAGATCTATAAGCCACATGGAAGAATATAAGGAAAATAACCTTGGGGAAGGCATTTGCCAGCTAATTTGTAGAGGGAGTCCTCAACAGTTCACTTAGTGACGGTTCAAAGTTACAACAGCTCTGAAAAAAGTGTGACTTACGATCGTTTTTCACACTTATGACCTTTGCAGCATCCGTAGGGTCAAAATTCAGACACGTGGCCACTGGCTCATATTTATGACAGCTGCAGTGTCCCAGGGTCACAGGATCCCCTTTTGCGACCTTCTGACAAGCAATGGGGAAACTAGATTCACTTAACAACCTGTTACTTGCTTAACAATTTGCAACGATTTGCTTAACAACCGTGGCCAGAAAAGTCATAAAACGGAACAAAGCTTACTTAACAGGATTTTTCACTTAGCGGCCTGAATTTTGGGCTCCATTGTGGTCGTAACTCAAGGACCACCTGTATGGCCATCCTATAACTCACCAACCGTGCAAGTTTACAACGGCACTGAAAAAAATGACTTGTCCCCATTTTTCATGCATGCCATCGTTGCAAAGTCAGGCATTTGACAACTGGCATGTACATCTTACTTACATGTATATTTACATGTATGTGTATATTTATTTACATGTATATTTATGACAGCTGTCCTCTCCTTGGTGACTTAGCCATCATTTGTGATCTTCCCAGCCAGTTTCTGTCAAGATTCTCTTCGCAACGGAGTCATTCACTTTAAGAACCGCCACGGTCCGCTTAACAAACGTGGCCAATTAAGTCGGTAAAATCAGGGTTCACTCAGTTAACAATCACCTCGCTTAGCATCGGAAATTCTGCTCCTGAATTTGGTCATAAGTCGAGGGCTATCTGAAATGGCTAAGGCAGAAAACTGAGCCACATAAACAACCCGATTTCCATCCAATTCAATCTCTTACAATTTTTCTGCCAGAAAATAGAATTTTACCCTCCTCCTCTTCCTCCTCCTCCTCCTCTTCTTCCTCCTCCTCTTCCTCCTCCTTTTCTTCCTCCTCTTCCTCCTCTTCTTCCTCCTCTTCCTTCTCTTCTTCCTCCTCCTTTTCTTCCTCCTCCTTTTCCTCCCCCTCCTCCCCCCCTCCTTTTCTTCCTCCTCTTCTTTCTTCTCTTCCTCCTCTTCTTCCTCTTCTTCTCTTCTTCCTCTTCCTCTTCCTCCTTCTCCTCTTCCTCCCCCTCCTCCCCCTCCTTTTCTTCCTCCTTTTCTTCCTCCTCTTCTCTTCTTCCTCTTCCTTCTCCTCCTTCTCCTCTTCCTCCCCCTCCCGCCCATCCTCCTCCTCTCCGGCCCTCATTAGAGAAGGTCACTCGAGTTTACCCAGCCAGGAGAAATATGCGCTTTGTTCCAACTCAAGTGTACTTGGCTCCAGTTTGAGAAGTTCAGTCTGAAAGAACAAACAAATAATTTTTTAAAAAAACCAACAGGGAGGGTAGAAGGAAGGAATGATGTTCCTGGTTTGCAGTTTTTCTCCGTTGGGAAGAATCTAACATAGAATACCAGAATTGGAAGGGGCCTTGGAGGCCATCTAGTCCAACCCCTTGCTGGAGCAAGAGACCCCATACTATTTCAGACACGTGGCCATCCAGTCTCTTCTTGAAAGCTTCCAGTGTTGGGGCACCACCAACTTTATTCAGAATAGAGCTGGAAGGGACCTCGAAGGTCTTCTAGTCCAACCCCTTGCTCAAGCCGGAGACCCTCTAGTCCCATTTCAGACAAGTGGTTGTCCAGTCTCGTCTTGAAAACCTTCCAGTGTTTGGAGCACCCACAACTTCTGAAGACAAGCTGTCCCACTGATTAGAATTTGAATAACAGAGTTGGAAGGGGCCTTGGAGGTCTTCTAGTCCAACCCCCTGCTTAGGCAGGAAACCCTATACACAATGGTTCTCACTTTACTGGAAGTTTTCCCTTAATTCTCTCCTCCTCCTCCTCCTCCTTCTGAAGGCAAGGAAGAGTGTCCCGTCCCTTAGCAAGCCAGCCAGCAAGCCAGGATACAAACACCCAGAAGCAAATGCAGAGAGAGGGAGAAAAAAAGAGAGAGACAGAGAGAGACGGAGATAGAGAGAGAGACACACACACACAGAGACAGAGTTAGAGACAAACACACACACACAGAGTTAGAGAGAGACAGACACACACACAGAGAGAGAAAGTTAGACACACATACACACACACACACACAGAGTTAGAGAGAGAGAGACAGACAGAGAGAGAGAGAGAGAGTTAGACACACACACACACACACACACACACAGGGAGTTAGAGACAGACACACACATACACATAGAGAAAGAGACAGAGACAGACACACACACACAGTTAGAAACACACACACACACACACACACACAGAAAGAGCCAGAGCTACACACACACACACAGAGAGAGACAGGGACAGAGACAGAGAGAGAAAGACACACACACACTCACAGAGAGAGAGAGAGAGAGAGAGAAAGACACACACACTCAGAGAGAGAGAGAGAAAGACACACAGAGACAGATAGAGAGAGAAAGACACACACACAGAGAGAGAAAGACAGAGAAAGAAAGACAGAGAAAGGCACACAGAGACAGAGAGACAGACACAGAGAGAGAGAAAGACAGAGAAAGACACACACACAGAGAGAGAGGGAGACAGAGAGAGAGTGCCAGGTGCCCGGCTCCGCTGTCAATTTCTGGAGGATCCAGGAAAGTCCCGATCCAACTTTCTCCCACTTTCCCTTTCTCCGCTGGAGGCCGTTGCCAGCCAGCCAGCGCGCCCCACTCCTCCTCCTCCTCCTCCTCCTCCTCCTCGAAAGCCGCGTCCAGCCGCGCAGCGTCCTCCAGCGCTCACTCGACGATGTGGTTGAGGACGGTCCGCATGAACGCCGGGTCGAAGTGCCGGGCGACCGGGTCCCACCGACTCTCGGGAGGGCTGTCCAGGCTGACGTTGAAGCGCATCGGGGCCGCGGGAGAGCGGAGGAGATCGGCCCCGCCGCGGGGCAAAGCCAGCAGAAGCAACCCCAGAAGGAGCGCCGGGAACGAGCCGGAGCCCTCGCGCACCGGCCCGGCCATGGAAGAAGAAGCGGCGGCGGCGGTTTGCAAGAACGCGGCGGGGCAGCAGCCGCGGGTGGCCGCTCGGCCTTTCCACGGCCGGCCCCGCCGCTCCGGGATTGGCTGCCCCGCCGCTTCTCCAACGCCGCCCCCTTCCTGGCCTTGCCCTGCCCGGGAGTTGCGCTCCAGTCTGGGTGCAGCTGGCCAAGCGGATCCCCCACCACCACCACGTCCCCCTCCCGGGAGCTTTTGCCAAAGCAGGATCCGTCCAGGAGTTCCGCGGGCGAAGCGCTCGCTTCAAAAGGCGGAAAGCCTGGCGCCACGCGAGACGCTCAATCGGGGGTAGAGCTGGATGGGACCTTGGGAGGTCTTCTAGTCCAACCCCCACCCCTCCCCTTTGCTCAAGCAGGAGGGAAGGTTTTCAAGAAGAGACTGGACCACCGCTTGTCTGAAATGGGACTAGACTGGGTCTCCGCTTGAGCAAGTACAGACAGTCCTCGGCTTACAACAGTTCCTTCCGAGTCTCTTTTTTAAAAAAAAATTTTTTTTATTGATTTTTAAAAACAAACATAAACGAACAAAACATAAAACATAAAACATCTTTTTTGAAAGCAGCTTGATCCCGGGTTACATCTCTTCCTACAGACACAAATTCAAGTTCATGCTCATTTTTATATACCATTCCGTATCTTATTACCATTCTACATTTTCTATATAGCTTCTCCCCTCTTCTATTTTGTTTCATCTCAGTTCAGATCATTACACTTATATTCTTTGTCTGTCCTGTTTCCAGCTGTCTATTATCTTTTCTCATTAACACAAAATTTCTCCTGTAATCACTGATTGGAGTATGACACCTTTATCTCTTTCCCCTAAATTTATAACACTTAATATAATACATAACTTCCGTTCAGATTCTGCTTGGTACATTCTAAAACTGCATTCTGAAACAGTTCGCTCCGAGTCTCTTTTTAAAAGCCTCCAGAGTTGGGACACCCCCGACTTTATTCAGAATAGAGCTGGATGAGACCTTGGGAGGTCTTCTAGTCCAACCTCCCTTTGCTCAAGCAGGAGACCCTGTGCAGACGGTCCTCGACTTACAACAGTTCATTTAGTGAAGGTTCCGAGTGACCATGGTGCTGAAAAGAGTCTCTTATGACCAGTTTTACTTTGGCGGTATCCCTGTGGTTGTGGGATCAAAATTCAGACGCTTGGCAACCGGTTCATATTTATGACGGTTGCAGTGTTTCCTGGGATCCCCCTTTGGCGACCTTCTGAGGAGCGAAGTCAGTGGGGGAGCCAGATTCACAGTCTGACTCCTTTTAACAACTGCATTGATTCACTTAACAACGGTGGGAAGAAAGGTGGTAAATGAGGCAAAAACCCACCTAACAAATGTGTCAGTTGGCAACAGAAATGTTGGGCTCGATTGTGGTCGTAAGTCAAGGACTACCTGTGCAATTTGACATAATTTGCCTTCAATCGAGGACCTGTATCCTGCATGAGTCAAAAAGAGGGCTGTGAAAATATCTACAGACCCCTCACATCCCGGACATAAACTGTTTCAACTCCTTCCCTCAAAATGATGCTATAGAGCAGGGGTCCCCAACCACCGGGCCCCGGACCGGTACCGGTCCGCGGAACATTTTCTACCAGGCCGCTGGTTTGCTGGGCGCCGCCATCTTGTTTTGATGCGAAAGTGCTTCCGGTGAGCTTTTCCGGTTGGAAAGTGGCGTTTGGGTCCTGAAAGAATCCTCGCGCCTTAGTTTCATCGAAGGGGGGGGGCGGCTTCGAACGAAACTAAGGCGCGAGGATTCTTTCAGCATGCATGGCAAGGCGAGCCGAGTGAGTGTCCCGAAGCCGATCAACAAAGGTACAAAGGAGGACTTGAAGGTGGCGGGGAGAAGCGGGGGACAGCTGGCTGGCCGGTCGCTCGGCTTGCCTTGCCATGCGTGCTGATGCCGGTACCGGTCCGCGGATCATTTTGTGATGCCGGTACCGGGCCGTGGCACAAAAAAGGTTGGGGGCCACTACTATAGAGCATTGCACACTAGAACAACTAGACACAAGGACAGTTTTTTCCCTAACGCCATCACTCTGCTAAACAAATAATTCCCTCAACACTGTCCAACTATTTACAAAGTCTGCACTACTATTGCTGTTAATCTTCTCATCACTCCTTATCACTCATCCCCTCCCACTTGTGATTGTAGGACTGTAACTTTGTTGCTTGTATCCTAACAATCTATATTGACTGTTTCCCAGTATGATTCGATTGTTTATTGTACCCTATGACTATCATTAAGTGTTGTACCTGATGATTCTTGACTCTTGATGAATGTGTCTTTTCTTTTATGTACACTGAGAGCATCTGCACCAAGACAAATTCCTTGTGTGTCCAATCACACTTGGCCAATAAAGAATTCTATTCTATTCTGTTCTATTCTATGAATACTTTTTTTAAAAAAGTGTGTGTCCTTACCCCTATATTTAGTACAAGAAAGTGCAATGTGATCTAAACAAGTTGTCATCAAACCCTGCCACCACTAACTACAACTGTGTCATATTTTAAGCAACATTTTTTTTGTTAATTCCATGGGAACTACGGCAGTGGCTGGCCATTTGGAGTTTACACTTCCTGCATTTACTCACTAATGAATTTCAGTATATAATCCTCATGATTTAATGAAGGTGAATCTCCAGTTCTCTAACCCCATGGACAGGTTGGGAGGATATTAGATATCCACCCCACATGGCGGATATGGCCGCATGCCTCAAGTTTGACACCCCTGGGATAGATGATCTCTATAATCCCTTCCCACCATTTCTGTGAAAATGTTCTTGGGTGAGGTCAGCCAGTCCAATTCATGTTATGGTTTAGTCAATAAATGAGGAGGCAATATATATATATATATATATATATATATATATATATTTTTTCATATATATTTAAAACCATATTTTACAGTCACGTACAAGCTACGTTCTTTTCCCGAGTATATAAATTTGTTGGCTGGTGCGGTTCTGCGGCACTTATTTCCTTGAGTAACAATCCCTTTGCAGTTTGTAGGATTTGGATTGGACTATAAACCATCATCCTAATTTTCTTCTTCTTCTTTTAACGCCCCCATAATCCCTTGCTCTGTGGAGTCTGGACAAGTGAATGGAGCTGAGTGTTTACTGGCCGGATGCCCTTCCTGTCACCAATGCGGAGTTATATTCAGCAGATATATTCTCGTTGTGCCCAGAGAGAGACAAATCTGCCTCTCCCTAGGATTCGAACTCACAGCCTCCTGATTGTGAGGCGAGAACTCCACCTCTAAGCTAACGCACTACTCGGATTGGATTATAAATGCCAAAACACAAATCACAAATAATCGTACTCATTTTTTTTTCTCTGAATATTTGAAACGAATCTTCGAAGGCTGTCATGAGCTGAGAAAAATAGCTGAATGCCATTCATATTTTTCCTCTGCGTGTAATGGATAGAAGTATCTTTGTAAATTATCCTGTGAATGAAATCGGTTTATGGTTACAGTTCATCATTTTCAGTTGTCTTTTCTCCAGTCCTCTTAGTTTTTACTTTTCAAACCGTCATTTCCGACACTCCTCTGCTGTGCTGTGGTTATTTCATCAATCTTTTCTTCTGCCTCAAAAGGGCGTCCCGTAGAGCCAGCTGCAATAAGTAGAAAAGAAAAAAGGAAAAGGAAAGAAAGAAAAAAAAATGTTAGCATGCAAGAATTGCTTTGCAAAGGAAAACCTCTGAATTTAGACCTTGCACAATATTTGTCTTATAAAATCTCGTGTGTTTAATTCCCCAATTGCATAACCACTTTGTGCGTCCTGTTCTAACCCACATCATAGGCTAAGCCAGCGGTGTCCAACCTTTCACCTTCCCTGGGCCACATTAGAAGATGAAAATTTGGTTTGGGCCGCACAAAGTAAAATAACAGTAACGATACCTGATCATCCAAAAAAACCATAGAAAACATAGTTAACATATTAAATTTATTTGGAAATTAAGTTAGTGAGATGTTTTTATTATTTATTATTAATTATTTATTAAAAATATTTATTTTTTATCATGTTTTTATCACGTTTTTTGACGGCGGGGGCAGAAGCGGCAGCGGGGGCAGCAGCGGCGGCGGTGGCGGTGGCAGAAGCGGCGGCAGTGGTGGGGGCCGAAGCGGCGGCAGCGGCGGGTGCAGAAGCGGCAGCGGGGGGGGGGGCAGAAGTGGCAGTGGGGACAGAAGTGGTGGCGGTGGCAGCGGCGGCAACAGGAGGTGGCGCTCTGACGGCGCCCGCCTTTTCTGTTGCTGCTTGGCCTGGCCCCGCCCCGCCTCATGCCTGCCTCTCCTCCTCCTCCTCACTGACTCTGGCACAAAGGTTGGGGTGGGCACTGGGCTGCATTATGAGGCGACCTGGGCCGCATGCGGCCCGCGGGTTGGACAAGCCTGGGCTAAGCCATGGTAAAAACGATTAGATGGTTCCCATACCACATAAATGAAAGAAACCTTATTCTGCTTACTGCAGGTTTATCCTCAAAAGTAATCATCAGTAAAGTAGAAATGTCAGCATTTCAGTGCTGTGTTTCATTGGACTTTCTAAGCCAAGATTTTTTTCAACCTTGGCAACTTTTAAGACGGGTGGACTTCAACTCCCCAAATTCCCCCAGACAGACATACTTGCCACCTTGAGTTACAGGTAGCTATGCTGGCTGGGGAATTCTGGGAGTTGGAAGTCCACCCTTCTTAAACCTGCCAAGGTTGAAATACATTGTTTTTAACCATTACAGGTAGTCCTCAATTTGCTTAGCACCATTACGACAATCTCTCCCCGCAAAAGATATTGATTGCAAAATTCTGAAATTCCAATGGTTGCAGCCCCGGTCATGTAACCTGTCAGACACTTGGCCATTAGCTCAAATTTATGGGGGTTTGCAACATCTTGTGGGTCACATGACTGCTTTTTCCTGACTTTTGTCAAAAAAAAAAAAAGGTATTTACTTCTGATTTTCAACAAAAATGGCCCACAATGAACAATGGGTTTGCTTTATGGCTACGGCATTTGCTTTACGACCGGGGTGTTTGCTTTTAACAACTGCCACAAAATTGGGAGTAAAATCAGGCCGGTCGTGTGGGTGCTCGGCTTTACTAGTGTTAGGACTTACGAAAGCACTGCGCATTATGGTCCATTATGGTCGTAAAATAAGGACCACCTGTATGTTTTACCTTTAGCAGTTTTAGCTATTCTATGAGTGGTGCGGTGGCCTAGAGGTGGAATTCTCGCCTCACAATCAGGAGGCTGTGAGTTCAATCCTAGGTAAAGGCAGAGATTTCTCTCTCTGGGCACAATGTGACTATAACTGCTGTAAAAAAAACTCCGCATTGGCAACAGGAAGGGCATCTGGCCAGTAAACACTCTGCTAGCTCCATTCAGCTGCCCAGACTTCAGCCTGCAAGGGATTATGGGGTCCTTAAAAGAAGATGAAGATTTTTTAAGCTATTCTACAGCCAGGAAAAATAGAAAACATGCACTGGGAAACAGAAGAGAGCAATGGCTATTAAGGGAACTACGCTGATGAATTAAAAACTGCCCACTCTACAGAAATAAAAACACATAATTCACTCAAAGGGTTCATATGTGGCTCACAACTGACAACTATGTATTATCTCTCATGTTTAATTAATACGGAGTAATTTTTAGTCTTGTCTTCCTTCGGGCAAAGTGCAATCATATATCAGCAAACATTATAATTACTCATTTCCAGCAATCCTTGATCTGCTGAAGAATTAAAAACAATCAGCATTAACAACATACAGAAACCCGTGTATTTGCTCAAGCGTACAGGCAGTTTTTGACTTACAAGCGTTCGTTTAGTGACTGTTCAAAGTTACACGGGCACTCGAAAAAAGTGATGCGTGACCTTTTCCTCATGCTTATGACCACTGCAGCCTCCCCAAAGTCACGATTTAAATTCAGATGCTTGACAACTGGTTCATATTTATGATGGTTGCCATGTCCCGGGGTCGTGCAATCCCCTTTTGCGACCTTCTGGACAAGCAAAGTCAACAACAGGGAATCCAGGTTCACTTAACGACAGTGCGACCAACTTCCGGTTTGAACTTCTTCGGCGACGGACCAAAATCTGCGATTGTGCGCGGTTTCGATCTGTGCTCGCCGCCAGAGCGTCCCGAGCCGGCTAGAACACCCCTCAGACCCATAGTCAGCTCCATAGGCTCACCTCTACAGAATCTTGCCAAATTTCTCGCCAAACAACTCCAGCCCTACACAGAATCCATCACCTCACAAGTACAAAACTCTTTCCACTTCATAGAAACAATAAAGAAACAAAACCTACAATCCGACGACCTACTCGTGAGCTTCGATGTCATATCCCTCTTCACCCAAGTACCTATTAAAGAAGCCTTGATAGCCATCCAAAACAAATACAACCCCCCAAAGCACATCCTAGATCTGACCAACCACTGCCTAACCAACACATACTTCATCTACAATGGACAAAGATACAAACAGATAGAAGGAGCACCTATGGGATCACCCCTCTCACCCATCATCGCTAACCTATACATGAAACATTTTGAAACCAATGCTCTAGACAAATCAGAACCCAAACCCAAACTCTGGCTTAGATATGTAGATGACACTTTCGTCATTTGGCCACATGGGAAAGAAAAACTGGACAACTTCATCACACATCTCAACAGCTTACACCCCAAAATACAATTCACCATGGAAACAGAAGCCAACAACCAACTTCCCTTCCTGGACGTCTTAATTTACAAAAAACCTAATGGCTCCCTAGGACACAGCATCCACTGGAAGAAAACACACACCAACCGCTACTTAAACACACAATCCCATCACTACCCTGCACAGATCAACTCCGTAGCCAAGACCCTCATCTCCAGAACCAAACGCCTAACTGACAAAGACCACTTGAGAACAGAATTACACACCCTCATTAACGTATTAATTTCCAACGGATTCCAAAGAAACACAATTACCAACCTAATCCCAAAGGAGACACCCTCCCCAGAAACCGAGACACAGAACAGGACAATGGTATCGCCCTCCTCCCCTACATCAAAGGCACCACAGATAAAATCAGCAAAATTCTCCACAAACACAATATCAGGACAACCTTCGGCACTGACCAAAAAATAGCCAACATCCTAAGAAACCCCAAAGACAAAATCCAGCTAGAAAACCAAGGAGTATGAAATACCATGCAACAATTGCCCAGCCACATACATTGGACAAACCAACAGAATAAATGCATGCATCGCAGAACACAAGAACATAGTCAGAAAAGAAGAAAATTCTTCCTCCCTTTTCCAGCATCTTAAAGCCACAGCACATGAAATTAATTTTGAGGGAACCAAATTAATCTCCAATACTGAACAATTCAACAAGAGAATAATCAGGGAAGCCATCGAAATAGAGAAACACCCCCATAACATGAATAAATGGGACAATACTTCCCGCCGACCAGAAATTTGGAAACTAGCCCTTACCAACAAATGAGTCCCAGCCATGAAAACCAACACCGGACCCAAAACAACACATGACGCCACCACCAATCCTCCCTCACCAGACTGAAACCCAAAACCACCCCATAGACAAAAGGCAACCACCATCCAGAAACCAGACCACGGCTGCCTCACCAGCTGCCACGCACCCCGACCCCCAAACCAAGCAAACTGACACACACCATGAACACATAGCCAGGCCTCAAACTCAGAGCCAAATCCAAACCCGGAACGTCACATCACAGCCACCCGCTCAGGATATCACATCACGAAACTCAGGAGGTTACACCTCAAAACCTCAGGATGTTACAACACAGCCAACGACCCAGGAGATTACAGCACAAGACCCAGGATTTCAAACCAATAGAACTCAGAAGGTCATCACACAGCCCATTACCCAGGTCATTACAACACAGGAGGTGGATAGACACACAGCCAATACCTCAGCCACACATGTTCTTACAAAAAAGCCAGCCAATCTGCAAACATCAACTCCATCAACCAATCAAGAAATGACAAAAAAACCAACCTCCCCACCAATATATACAGGGAGAAGGCAGCTTCGATCACACTTTGCTTGCACAAGCACGAAGACGAGAGCACCAGCGTGAAGATGACGAGTGAGACCTCGTTGAAATGGTGCCATGATACTCTCAATCTTACATGGGAAAAGACCCGAACACGCCAAGACTTGCATACCTGTACCTGTGAAAATCTGCTAAGCAGAATTCGACTGGAAGTTATGTACTATATTGAATGTTATAATTTTAAAGGCATAAATAGAAGTTTAAATAAGAGTTGAATGGATAAAATTAAGATATAAAAGATATATCTTTTAAAAGATATAAAGGTGTCATACTCCAATTAGTAACTACAGGGGAAAATTTGTTTAATGAGAAAAGATAATATGAAATTGAAACAGGACAGACAAAAGTATAATGATTGGAAAAACATTGAAACTTAGAAAAAAATATATAATTGAATTTAGATATGAGATAATTAAAAATAAAGTTGAGAAAACCAAGGGAAGGGAAAAATTATGGAGAAAATGTTAAAACAATAATAAGATATGAAATAGAACACAAAGATGAATATGAAATTGAGTTTGTGTCTGTATGACGAAGTGACAACCCGGGATCATGCTATTCTCAAAAAAAGATGTTTTATTTGTATTATGTTTTTGTGAAAACCCAAATAAAATGTATATTTAAAAACAAAAAACGACGGTGTGACCAACTGAACGGCCGCAGTGATTCAACTTAACAACAGTGGCCCCAGAAAGTGTGCAAAACGGGGCACAACGCTCACTTTAACAACTTCTCTTGCTTTAGCAACAGAAATTCGGGGGGTGGGGGGGGCTCGATGGTGGTCGTAAAGCGAGGACTACCCGTATTGGGGGATCTTTTTTCTGAATAACAAATGGCCAACTTGCCTGCTTCTCCCTAAAGGAACGCTTGTTTTTTGTCCGGACGTTGTGACTGTATCGCATCATCATGAAATTCTTCTGCTTTTTCTTCTCTTTGTTCGTGGAGCTGGCGTAAGGGTTCAGCTTCGTTTTCTTCTTCACAAACTCTTTTCGGTCGGTCTTGCCAGCCTAAAAAAAAAAAAACCCACGGGAGGGAAGAAAAGAGATGTAGCCACACCAGGCTCTTTTTATAACCCACTTTGCTTTTTCTCCCTTTGCTTTGAAAAGCACAAATGTGTTTTATCTTTAAAACACGCAGCACAAAGCTCACAAATTAAATTAGAGCTGCGCTGCGCTCTGTTTGGCGTTGTTTCCTTGGAACAAGGTTTGGGTCAGGATATCATCTCCACTGCTTGGACAGACTCATTAGAGAGGGAATTTTTTTTTTTTGCCGGGGCAGCTGAGGCTCCTACTAAAGGAATCGTTGATTTAAACTTCAGAGGGTTTGTCGTGTTTGGGGATCTGGAACAGAATAGAATAGGCAGAGGGAATATCAAAATGGAGATAGGCAAAGAAAAGATAACCGGGGAATTGTGAAATTGAGATTGAGCTTTTTGCATGCTTTTTGAACGACTGTTGCCAATTTAAGTCTGGCCTGTTCGCACCCACACAACTCACCAGCGCTGTGGCTAATCTTGTCTCTTTATCAGACCGAGGTTTTTTATGGAGGTGTTCGATGTCTCTAAGCGATAGCAGTTCCCCCCTGTAAAAGATCACAGAAGATACTAACAGTCTGGAGCCAAAAAGAAGAAAAACAAAATATTCCTTCAAGAGAAGGAGGAGCTTGAGAGCCATTTTGGGTCGTGGTTAAAGCACCGGAAACCAAGAGATCCCGAGTTTTGCTGGTCTCCCTCCCTCAACCCTCAACGGAAGAGCCCCTCGCTTTTCGTATCCAGGGCTCCTTACCTTGATTCTTCATCGCTGTTTATTTCTATGTTTTTCCTCTTGGCTGCCTTGCCAGGGGCAGACTTGAGCTCTTTGCTCAGCTGAGCGAGACGGATTTTCTGGAAGTCTTCTTGAGTGAGAAGGCGGCTGCTACTGACTTCCGTTGCCTTGACCTTCCGCTCCTCCACTGGCATGCTTTCTATCTTTTTCGCCTTGTGAGGGAAGAGGCAAAACAGGGGAGGCCTGGAGACCCTTCGGGAGCCTCAGGCAACGTAATTTCATTTTAATGGATGCCGATTTAGCGTACATTCAAAGTGACAATAAAGTATTCCATCCCATTCCATTCCATTCTCTTTTCTATTTTATTCTATTCCTATTCTATATTCTCTATATATTCTATTCTAATTCCATATTCTATTCTATTCTATTCTATTCTATTCTATTCTATATTCTCTCTATATTCTATTCTATTCTAATTCTACATTCTCTATACATTCTATTCCAATTCTGTTATCTATATATTCTATTCTATTCTATTCTATTCTATTCTAATTCTATTCTATATTCTCTATATATTCTATTCTATTCTATTCCAATTCTATGTTCTCTCTATATTCTATTCTATTCTATTCTATTCTATTCTATTCTATTCTATTCTA